>CM064577.1:21651964-21720254 GCA_032716605.1 Paralithodes platypus | reverse complement strand
AAGGTGTATGGTGTTACATGTATGATATGTAGTGGGAAGAGTAGTGTTTTATGGATAGAGGATAGCAATGTAGAGCAATGTCGTGAAGTTGGATGTGTATGTTATATAAAGAGGGTTTTCCTGATACCCCTGATGTGTGAGGCAGAAAGATGTGTATCCAGCTACCAAGGCCTGGGAGAGAAAATGGAATTCAGGCTATTCCCTGAGTCTCCCGAAACCTTGGCGGTAGTACTTCCCTGGGCGGGGCTGCCTACCCCTACTACCTTATAAATGCCCTCAATACCTTCTTTGCATCAGGTTTTACAACAGAAGACCTCAGTGATATCCCTACACCATCGCCAATTTAGATTGATAATTCAGATGTTCTAAGCAATATCACCGTTACAGAGAGAGAAGTATTGAATTGTTTAGATAAACTCAAGGTAAATAAAACGCCTGGACCGGATACAATCTCACCTAGAGTTCTAAAGGAAGCTAAGGATGAGCTCTCCAAACCACTGACATTATTATTCAATAAATCCTTGCAGTCTGGAACTATGCCTGATCAGTGGAAGCTAGCCAACGTAACACCGATATTCAAAAAAGGCAGCAAATCCTTACCAAGTAACTATCGTCCAATTAGCTTAACCTCAGTTGTATGTAAAATGCTAGAAACGGTCATACGAGACAGACTCGTAAATCACTTAGAGGAAAATAACATACTTAAAGATACTCAACACGGCTTTCGTAAAAAACGTTCCTGTTTAACAAACCTCTTAGACTTCTTCCACGATATCCTCAACCTCTACGATGAGAGTAAAGCTGTAGATATTATATACCTAGATTTTCAAAAGACCTTTGACAAAGTTCCCCACAAACTTTTACTGCTAAAACTAAAAGCGCATGGAATACAAGACGGTGTGTTGAAATGGATAGAAAATTGGGTCAGCGACAGAAATCAAAGAGTAGTCATAAACGGTAAGGCATCTAAATGGACCAATGTAAGTAGCGGGGTACCCCGGGGATCGGTATTAGGACCAATTCTCTTTCTAATTTACATCAACGACATAGATGAGGGTCTCACCTGTACAATCTCAATATTTGCTGACGATACAAAAATTGCAAATAGCGTACTCTCAAAAGAACAAGTTGGCGATATGCAACACAATCTAGATAAATTGTCATGTTGGGCCCAAATTTGGCAAATGAGTTTCAATGCGGATAAATGTAAAGTACTACATATCGGATACCTAAACGAGAAAGCAAACTATTCGATGAATGGCACTCAGCTTAAGAATGTAAACAGAGAAACCGATCTGGGAGTAACAATATCGAGTAACCTAAAACCGAGTCAAACAATGTTCAGAAGTTGTTAAGAAGGCAAACAAAATAATTGGCTTTATAGGCAGGTCATTTGAGCATAAATCCAAAGAAGTTATCCTAACCCTTTACAATTCCTTAGTCCACCCTCTTCTGGAATACTGCGTTCAATCCTGGTGCCCTTATTACCAAAAAGATATAAACAAGCTAGAACGAGTTCAACGTAGAGTTACCAAAATTATACCTAGCCTAAAGAACAAACCATACGAAGAGCGTCTTAGAGAATTAAATCTTTTTAACCCAGCGCAGATTAAGAGGTGACTTAATTCAAGTGTTCAAAATCATCAAAGGCATCGACAATATGAACTGTAGTAAGTACTTCACTATCGACCAATCTAATTACACGCGGGGAAACGGTTGCAAAATTATTGGTAAATCTTTTAACTCACACGAATCTAAGAATTTCTTCTTCAATCGGGTTGTCAACTTGTGGAATGGGCTTCCCCGAAACGTTATAGACTGCATCACCGTTGATTCATTTAAACTCTGCCTAGACAAATATCTCGCATCAAACCCGCGACTGACTGCGTTTGTAAATGAATAACTTTATTTAATCCCTCCCTCAGTTACTAACCCATCTGTCCCCTACTAACTTCCTAATCCTGCCACGGATATTAGTTCCAGGGCAGTAATTCTCTTTCCAATGTTCCCTTACCCACTCTAAACCACTGTTTGGACACTTGATCCTCAGTGTTTTGGAGGACAAGCAACCTAGAAGGGTCACTAGATCTGTTGTTGCTTGATTTCCTTTGTACTCCGTTGTACTCTCCCACCACACACCTACACTTGTATAAACATAGTTTAATTACACGTATAAACACATCTACACCAAGACACACACCCACACAAACACCCTCACACACACACCCACCCACACACAAACACACAAACACACACCCACACACCCACACACACAAATACCCTCACACACACACCCACCCACACACAAACACACACCCACAAACACCCTCACACACACAAACACACCCACACAAACAAACACGCACCCACAAACACCCTCACACACACACCCACGCACAAACACACCCACACAAACACAGCCACAAACACCCTTACCCACCCACATACACCCACAAACTCACACCCACAAACACCCTCACACACATACCCACCCACACACACCCACAAACACCCTCACACACACACACCCACCCACACACACACACGCACAAACACCCACACACACACCAACCCACCCACCCACCCACTCACACACACACGCACAAACACACACCCACACCCACACACAGTATTCCAGTGTAATATCTTGGTAAATACATTAACGCTCATTAACCACTGGATTTTATGGTCACTTGCTTAATTTTTACTCGGTAATATTTCGTAATTATCAATTTCCGATGTTTATTAAAAAGGTAAATACATCCTGTGCAGTTTATAATTTGTATACGGTGGCGTCATGTAAGCTGTTTGTATTTGTATTATTATTTTAATTAATTAAATGTTGTAATTCCTAAGTGTTGTAAGTGTGTGTGTGTGCGGGGGGGTATGTGTGTGGGTGGGTGTATATTTGTGTGTGTGTACTGTATGTGTGTGTGTGTGTATGTATGTGTGTGCACGAGTAAATATGAACCAAACATGTATTTTTATGTTATATACCCTATGTGAATTTGATTGTGTTCTGACGTAAAGGTGGTATCATGATAAATATATACTAATATGTTTGTATTGCTCAATGCCTTTAACCTGTCGATTTGTTTTATACAGGGCTTGGCAATACATTTTAAGGGGGCAGTGCTTGGTTTTTGGTTTATTTATTTAGTTATTAATATATTTTTGAGTTTCTTCGCTAGACCTCCATCAAACTTAGAAAAACACCCACTAGCTATCCCCTTTCATGATAAACACCCACTAGCTAGCCCCTTTCATGATAAACACCCACTAGCTAGCCCCTTTCATGATAACACCCACTAGCTAGCCCCTTTCATGATAAACACCCACTAGCTAGCCCCTTTCATGATAAACACCCACTAGCTAGCCCCTTTCATGATAACACCCACTAGCTAGCCCCTTTCATGATAACACCCACTAGCTAGCCCCTTTCATGATAAACACCCACTAGCTAGCCCCTTTCATGATAACACCCACTAGCTAACCCCTTTCATGATAAACACCCACTAGCTAGCCCCTTTCATGATAACACCCACTAGCTAGCCCCTTCATGATAAACACCCACTAGCTAGCCCCTTTCATGATAAACACCCACTAGCTAGCCCCTTTCATGATAACACCCACTAGCTAGCCCCTTTCATGATAGCACCCACTAGCTAGCCCCTTTCATGATAAACACCCACTAGCTAGCCCCTTTCATGATAACACCCACTAGCTAGCCCCTTTCATGATAACACCCACTAGCTAACCCCTTTCATGATAACACCCACTAGCTAGCCCTTTCATGATAAACACCCACTAGCTAGCCCCTTTCATGATAACACCCACTAGCTAGCCCCTTTCATGATAAACACCCACTAGCTAGCCCCTTTCATGATAACACCCACTAGCTAGCCCTTCATGATAACACCCACTAGCTAGCCCCTTTCATGATAACACCCACTAGCTAGCCCCTTTCATGATAAACCCCCACTAGCTAGCCCCTTTCATGATAACACCCACTAGCTAGCCCCTTTCATGATAACACCCACTAGCTAGCCCCTTTCATGATAAACACCCACTAGCTAGCCCCTTTCATGATAACACCCACTAGCTAGCCCCTTTCATGATAAACACCCACTAGCTAGCCCCTTTCATGATAACACCCACTAGCTAGCCCCTTTCATGATAAACACCCACTAGCTAGCCCCTTTCATGATAAACACCCACTAGCTAGCCCCTTTCATGATAACACCCACTAGCTAGCCCCTTTCATGATAACACCCACTTAGCTAGCCCCTTTCATGATAGCACCCACTAGCTAGCCTTTCATGTAAACACCCACTAGCTAGCCCCTTTCATGATAACACCCACTAGCTAGCCCCTTTCATGATAACACCCACTAGCTAGACTTCATGGTAAACACCCACTAGCTAGCCCCTTTCATGATAACACCCACTAGCTAGCCCCTTTCATGATAACACCCACTAGCTAGCCCCTTTCATGATAACACCCACTAGCTAGCCCCTTTCATGATAAACACCCACTAGCTAGCCCCTTTCATGATAACACCCACTAGCTAGCCCCTTTCATGATAACACCCACTAGCTAGCCCCTTTCATGATAACACCTAGCTAGCCCCTTTCATGATAAACACCCACTAGCTAGCCCCTTTCATGATAACACCACATAGCTAGCCCTTTCATGATAAACACCCACTAGCTAGCCCCTTTCATGATAAACACCCACTAGCTAGCCCCTTTCATGATAACACCCACTAGCTAGCCCCTTTCATGATAAACACCCACTAGCTAGCCCCTTTCATGATAACACCCACTAGCTAGCCCCTTTCATGATAACACCCACTAGCTAGCCCCTTTCATGATAACACCCACTAGCTAGCCCCTTTCATGATAACACCCACTAGCTAGCCCCTTTCATGATAAACACCCACTAGCTAGCCCCTTTCATGATAAATTTGTAATTTTGTCGGTAGGCCGGTTCCTTCTAAAATTAGAGGCTCGCTATCGCTCGCCAGGAAAAAATCGACATGTTAAGGGCACGGAAGGTCTTAGACAGCAAAATGAGGCGAAAGGTCTCAAAATCGCAAAACTAACGGAATGAACGTCTTTAAATCTCAAAACTAATATGCTAAACATTAGGGAGAAGGGAGTCCCACCCCCTTAAGGTAGAGAGCTGATACCATGCCTTGTTACAGGTATGGGTCCGATTAACCCCTTCTGTACCAGCGACGTCTATTTAGTTGTATTCTAGCAATATTTAGATGCTCTTGTGCACCGATGGGGTTAAGTGGCATAACATCGTCTAATGTTAGTCAGAATCATAGGTAACAAGGTGTTATGGTGCTGAAGGGGTTAACAGGTGATATTTATATCTGTGGGTTTGTCACAAAATTGGAACTGTCAGCGCGTAAAGCCGGTATCAAAAGAGAACTTCTATATTCGACATTTAATAATTTTTTGGCAACATTTCTGGGATAATTTGCAGTGGTATCAGTAACTAGATTGGTGATAGAATAAGTTAGGGGACAGAATTATTTTAAAAGTTGCCCTCATAAGCTGTCAGGCCAGTGTTGAGGGAAAAATCGGTATAATATATATATATATATATATATAGAGAGAGAGAGAGAGAGAGAGGGAGAGAGAGAGAAAACAAATAAAAACCTCTCCTTAACATAACCCAAGCTACTGTATATCATACACCATTCCTCGTAAGCTGACACCCGATATTAATAATATTAATACATATTAATAACATAATGTTTGTTGGTTCGTCAGGAAATAGGAAGTGTCAGGGAGTTATTATCGTCAGTTTGAGTCAGTCCGTCAGCCACCACCACCACATCCTAAGCCTGTGATCGACCCATTGGTATATAAATCAGAGGTACCCAAGTGGACAAGGCTAAAGTCTTTACCAGGCGTCACTCCATTAGTTTGGAAGATAATAAGACGCTTCACTCCATTCAGGTGGTGTCCATTTTTTTCTGGGCGAGCGATAGCAAGCCTGTAACTTAAAGAAATCGGCCTTCGGCCAGGAATTTTCTCTGCCCCAATCAGAAGATAGCCGTGGTATGGCCTTGTCACATGAGTTTTGTAGTGATCTCATGCTGGGATGTTGGGAAAAACTAGTTGCATAGTTAAAGGGAGAGTCATCAGCATGTGAGTGGATGGGACTAAAGGTACAGTTGAGGAGATCATTAATGAATAATAAAAAGAAAACTGGATACAGGATAGAACCCTAAGGAACACCGGACTTGATAGGTTGAGGAAGTTAGCGATGGCCGTCCACAACCACAGCTATGGAGACAAGGAACAGATAGAGGGATGGAAGCTGAAGGAGGGTAGTTTGGACTTAGGAAATTAGAGCTTTATGCCAGACTCTATCGCAGGCTTTCGATATGTCTAGCGCAATAGAATAGACAAAGTCTCACCGAATTCCCGAAGGGAGGATGACCAAGAGCTAGTAAGATAAGCAATTAGATCACCAGTAGAGGGGCCCTTAAGGAAGCCATACTGGCGATCTGAGAGTAGATTATGGGAAGATAAATGCTTAAGAAATTTTGAAGTAATAATAGTTTTAAAATCTTTGGAAATGCAAGATATGAGAACAATTTGACGATAGTTGGATGGTTTAGAGCGGTCACCTTTCTTTGGGACAGGTTGAATGAGGACAAACTTCCAGCAAGAAGGAAAGGCAGAGAGGAAAGCGTTTGCCTAGGCTGGGAATCAGCAAGGAAGAGCAGTTTTCAAGTAGTAGTAGTAGTAGTAGTAGCAGTAGTAGTAATAGTGGTAGTAATAGTAGTAGTAGTAAAAATGGTAGTAATAGTAGTAGAAGAAAAAAAAGAAAAATAATTAGTAGTTGTAGACTAGTAGTAGTAATAGTAGAAGAAGAAGAAAAATTAGTAGTAGTAGTAGTAGTAGTAGTAGTAATGGGTGAAGTGCTGAGAAGAATCATCGGAAAATGCATAATGGAAGTGGTGAAAGACGATGTGCGGTCAGCGACCGGTAATCTCCAAGTGTGTGCCGGCCACCAAGCAGGGGGAGAGGCAGCAATTCATGCCATAAGAAAAATATATGAGCAAGTGGACTGTGAAGCTGTGCTGCTAGAGTGGATGCAACAGACGCCTTTAACACCATCAACAGAAAGACAGCAATACATAACATCAAAGTAAAATGCCCCAGCTTTGCCGCCTATGTAGAGAACACCTATAAAAAGCCTGCGGACCTCTTCATAGTAAACAACCAGAACACACAAAGTGGATCAACTCTGAAATCAATGGAAGGAACCACACAAGGTGACCCAGTAGCAATGGCAATGTACGCTTTAGGTCTCTCAGCGTTGCTAACCTAAACAAGACATGAGGTGACGCATGTCAAGCAGGTGGCCTATGCAGACGATCTCACTGGAGCGGGCAAAATCAACAATCTCAAGCACTGGTGGGAGCAAATATCAAAGGTAGGACCAGATATAGGGTGCCATCCAAATGCCAGAAAGTCAATACTAATAGTAAAACCAGAACATTATGAAAATGCATTAGAAGCTTTCAGTGGTAGTGAAGTGGTAGTAACAGAGGACGGACAGCGTCACCTTGGGGCAGTGATAGGCACGGAAGAGTTCAAGAACAAATACATAGAGGAGAAGGTCAGAGAATGGGTAAAAGAAATTGAGAAACTGGCCAATATTGCAGAGACGGAACCACAGGCTGCGTATTCGGCATTCACATATGGGGTCAAACATCGCTGGACCTACTTGATGCGAACCATTCCAAATGTGAGCGCATTACTTCAACCGCTGGAAGATGCCATCAGAGACAAACTCATCCCAGCGTAGGGAACGTCACACACCCCGAATGATACAGAGAGGGAGCTGCTCGCACTGCCTTCTAGGTTGGGAGGGCTGGGAATCATCAACCCAGTGAGGAGGGTGACAACGGAATACCTGAACTCGGTAAAGATAACAGGATCTCTCACAGACCGTATCGTAGCACAAGATTCGGACGGTGAAGTGGACTAGGCGGACATCTACAACATCAGAAAGACCATCACGTCAGAGAGGCAAAACTCACAAAAAATGACCTGGCACAATTGATGAGACAACTTCTCCCGAGACAAACGAGAAAACTACAAATAGCACAAGAAACGAGTGCTTCAAATTGGCTGACAACACTACCAATCAAGGCAAAAGGCTTCAATCTCAACAAACAAGAATTTAACGATGCTATTGCACTGAGGTATGATTGGCCGATTGAAGGACTATCTGATCGATGCGTTTGTGGAACCATCAACGATACAGACCACACCATGATATGTAAGAAAGGAGGATTCATCAGCATCAGGCACGATGAAGTAAGATATGTAGCGGCGAACATGCTCAGGGAGGTGTGTAGAGATGTGGTGAGCGAACCATCACTCATTCCCTTGGGTGGAGAGATCATGCAGCACAGGACGGCCAACACATCCATTGAAGCAAGATTGGACGTTAGTGCAAGAGGCTTTTGGACAAACGCACAGCGCGCGTTCTTTGACATAAGAGTATTTGACCCAATGGCCCACAGCTACAGAGAGCTGTCTCTGGATGCGGCACACAAGAGGAACGAACAAGAGAAGGTCAGGGCATATGGGGAAAGGATCTTAAATGTCGAACAGGGCAGCTTTACCCCACTAGTATTCACCACAGATTGAGGGATGGAACCCAAGGCCCAGTGCTTCTATTCAAGGCTAGCAGAAATCATCGCAGAGAAGAAGCAACAGCATAGGAGCCACGTCGTAGCCTGGATGAGGTGCCGTCTATCTTTCTCATTGCTCAGATCAGCACTACTATGCCTGCGGGGAACAAGACGGTCTGCACCAAAACCACTGACGGTGGCAGAAGTGGACTATGAGGCAGCGGTAGCAGAGGGTCGCATAGGAAGGAGACTGGATTGAAGTTGCATGGTGTAGAGTAGTAGTGTCTGGTGCTTGTGAAATGGAATATGGGTACAATATTAAATATAAGGTGGTGGTGGTGGTGGTGGTGGAAGTGGTGGTGGTAGTAGTAATAAAATAAAATGTATGAAAAATATTAAATAAAAATCAATGTAGTAGTAGTAATCCACGATGATGCGTCTGAGTGCTGACCCCGGAATAGGAAGTAGCTGAATGACTACCAAGTCGGGCACTTTGATGACTGTTCTGACCGTATTTAGGGTCCAAAGAGGGGATGGACAGGCTGAGTGGTTGTAAAAAAAAAAAAAAAAAAAGTAGTAATATTAGTAGTAGTACTTTCCTGGAGACTAACAAGAAAACTACAAATAGCACAAGAAACGGGTGCTTCAAATTGGCTGACAACACTACCAATCAAGGCAAAAGGCTTCAATCTCAACAAATAAGAATTTAATGATGCTATTGCACTGAGGTATGATTGGCCGATTGAAGGACTGCCCGATCGATGCGTTTGTGGAACCAACAACGATGCAGACAACTCCATGATATGTAAGAAAGGAGGATTCATCAGCATCAGGCACGACGAAGTAAGAGATGTAACGTCGAACATGCTCAGGGAGGTGTGTAGAGATGTGGTTCGCGAACCATCACTCATTCCCTTGGATGGAGAGATCTTGCAGCACAGGACGGCCAACACATCCAATGAAGCACGAGTGGACGTTAGTGCAAGAGGTTTTTGGACAAATGCACATCGAGCGTTCTTTGACATAAGAGTATTTGACCCAATGGCCCATAGCTACAATGAGCTGTCTCTGGATACTGCACACAAGAGGAACGAACAGGAGAAGGTCAGGGCATATGGGGAAAGGATCTTAAATATCGAACAAGGCAGCTTTACCTCACTAGTCTTCACCACATCTGGAGGGATGGGACCCAGGGCCCAGTGCTTCTATTCAAGGCTTGCAGAGATCATCGCACAGAAGAAACAACAGCCCAGGAGCCACGTCGTAGCCGGGATGAGGTGCCGTCTATCTTTCTCATTGCTCAGATCAGCACTACTATGCCTGCGGGGAACAAGACGGTCTGCACCACAACCAGCGACGTTGGCAGAAGTGGACTACGAGGCAGCAGTGGCAGAGGGTCGCATAGGGAGGCGACTGGATTGAAGTTGCATGGTGTAGAATAGTAACATATGATGCTTGTAAAATAAAATGTATGAACAATATTAAATAAAAATAAACGTAGTAGTAGTAAAAAAAAAAAAAAAAGTAGTATTAGTAGTAGTAGTAGTAGTAGTAGTAGTAGTAGTAGTGAAAATGTTGGAGGGTGGCGTAGATAGTGGTGGTGGTGGTGGTAGTGGGGGGGATGAGGGCCTAGCCAACCTTGACAGGATAAGCTACAAGAAGAAGTGGTGGTGGGGAGAGAGTTTGGGAGATTGTAGGAGAATGGTCAAATTGGTGGTGGTGGTGATATTGGTGGTGGTGGTGTTATTATTGTTGTTGGTTGATGTGGTGATGATGGTGGTGGTGATGGTGTTGTTGTTGGTGGTGGTGTTATTTTTGTTTTTGGTGATGATGGTGTTGGTGGTGATGGTGTTGTTGTTGGTGATGGTGGTATTGGTGTTGATGGTTTTGGTGGTGGTGTTGTTGTTGTTGGAGGTGGTGATGGTGTTATTGTTGTTGTTTTGGTGGTGAGTGTTATTGTTGTTGGTGTTGGTGGTATTGTTGTTGTTGGTGGTGGTGCTATTTGTATTGTTGTTGGTGGTAATGGTGTTATTGTTGTTGGTGGTGATAGGGGTGGTGGTGTTATTGTTGTTGGTGATGATGGTGTTGGTGGTGATGGTGTTATTGTTGTTGTTGGTGGTGATAGGGGTGGTGGTGTTATTGTTGTTGGTGATGATGGTGTTGGTAGTGATGGTGTTATTGTTGTTGTTGATGGTGATAGGGGTGGTGGTGTTATTGTTGTTGGTGATGATGGTGTTGGTGGTGATGGTGTTATTGTTGTTGTTGGTGGTGATAGGGGTGGTGGTGTTATTGTTGTTGGTGATGATGGTGTTGGTGGTAATGGTGTTTTTGTTGTTGGTGGTGATAGGGGTGGTGGTGTTATTGTTGTTGGTGATGGTGTTGGTGGTGATGGTGTTATTGTTGTTGGTGGTGGTGATAGGGGTGGTGGTGTTATTGTTGTTGGTGATGATGGTGTTGGTGGTGATGGTGTTATTGTTGTTGTTGGTGGTGATAGGTGTGGTGGTGTTATTGTTGTTGTTGGTGGTGATAGGGGTGGTGGTGTTATTGTTGTTGGTGATGATGGTGTTGGTGGTGATGGTGTTATTGTTGTTGTTGGTGGTGATAGGGGTGGTGGTGTTATTGTTGTTGTTGGTGATGGTGTTGGTGGTGATTGTGATGGTGATGATGGTGGTGGATATGGTGTTGGTGGTGGTGGTGATGATGGTGGTGGTGGTGAAGATGGTGTTGGTGGTGATGGTAGTGGTGGTGAAGATGATGGTGGTGGTGATGGTGGTGGTGGTGAAGATGGGGGTGGTGGTGATGGTGATGGTGGTATTGAAGATGGTGATGGTGATGATGGATGTGGTGGTGAAGATGGTGGTGGTGGTGATGGTGATGATGGTGGTGGTGAAGATGGTGGCGGTGGTGATGGTGATGATGGTGGTGGTGAAGATGGTGGTGGTGGTGATGGTGGTGGTGGTGATGGTCGTGGTGATGTTATTGTTGTTGGTTGTTGTGGTGATGGTGTTGGTGGTGGTGGTGGTGTTATTGTTGTTGATAGTGGTGGTGGTGTTATTGTTGTTGATAGTGGTGGTGGTGTTATTGTTGTTGTTGGTGGTGGTGTTATTGTTGTTGATAGTGGTGGTGGTGTTATTGTTGTTGGTGGTGGTGGTGTTATTGTTGTTGATAGTGGTGGTGGTGTTATTGATGTGATGGTGTTGGTGGTATTGTTGTTGATAGTGGTGGTGGTGTTATTGTTGTTGTTGGTGGTGGTGTTATTGTTGTTGATAGTGGTGGTGGTGTTATTGTTGTTGGTGGTGGTGTTGTTGTTGTTGATAGTGGTGGTGGTGTTATTGTTGTGTTGTGTGGTGGTGTTATTGTTGTTGATAGTGGTGGTGGTGTTATTGTTGTTGGTGGTGGTGTTATTGTTGTTGATAGTGGTGGTGGTGTTATTGTTGTTGTTGGTGGTGGTGTTATTGTTGTTGATAGTGGTGGTGGTGGTGGTGGTGTTATTATTGTTGATAGTGGTGGTGGTGTTATTGTTGTTGTTGGTGGTGGTGTTATTGTTGTTGATAGTGGTGGTGGTGTTATTGTTGTTGTTGGGGGTTGTGTTATTGTTGTTGATAGTGGTGGTGGTGATGGTTGTGGTGGTGGTGGTGTTATTGTTGTTGATAGTGGTGGTGGTGTTATTGTTGTTGTTGGTGGTGGTGTTATTGTTGTTGATAGTGGTGGTGGTGTTATTGTTGTTGTTGGTGGTGGTGTTATTGTTGTTGATAGTTGTTGTTGTTGGTGGTGGTGTTATTGTTTGTTGATAGTGGTGGTGGTGTTGTTGTTGGTGGTGGTGTTATTGTTGTTGATAGTGGTGGTGGTGTTATTTTAAGACGTTCACCCCATTCGTTATGCAATTTTATGACCTTTTATCCGATTGTTTTGTCAATATCAAGACCTTTCGGGCCATTTAGCTTTCAATTTTTTTCATGTCGATTATTTCCTGGCGAGCAATTGCGAGCCTGTTATTTAGGAAGAAGCGGCCTTCGGCCTTTGGCCTGGACATTTTCATACCGAAATATTGTACAAATAAATTTGGAATGGGAGTCTTGGGGTTTATTTTTTAGGCTTGATGGAGATCAGAGAAGCAAACTAAAACATCCCCTTAACCCCTTCTGTACCGGCGAGAACGTTTATATATTATTCTAGCTATATTTAGACGTATATTTGCAGTTTAAGAAGGATCTGTGGTAGTATAAAGGGTTACGTGAGATAGTTCGAAGCCTTTGAATATCTGGAGGCCCTTTTGAAACTGAATAAAATCGTCAATAAAAAGCCAGAATAAAGTTAAAAAGACGTCGCCGGTACAGAAGGGGTTATGGTGGGGGTTGCTTTGTTGTAGGTGATGGCAAATGGTGGTGGTGGGGGGATGAGGGCCCAACCACCTTTGACAAGATAACCAACAAGAAGAAGTGGTGGAGGACGAGGAGGGAGAAGCAGGGTGGTGGTGGTGGTGGTGGGAATGGAGGAGGACGTAAAGGAGGAGGTGAGGGAGGGGACGCTGCATATTTCCTCTAGACAAATATTGTTCTTTTTTACTACTGCTCATAATTATGTACTCAGTATTCCTAGTACTGATAACACTTATAGTTAGCCTCATTTTGTTGTCCTATGCGCATGAAGGAGATAAAGAGCAAAGCTGCCTGTAGCAAGCGTCCTCCCACCCACCCCCAGGTTGAAAGCGTGATAAGAGAGCCAAAATGAAGGTTAAGGCCGCGTCATACAGAGGGTGTATTCGGCCCGATAATCGGGCGACATCGGGTATGATTCTGGTATGTTCGAGTCGTTCTAGTCATGCTCTGGTCATCACCCGAATGTTCGGGTGAGTCGGCCAAAAGTTAGTGTATGCGTTAACTTTTGGGAAATCCTCGAGTGCGTTCGGGTAAAAAAACCGTTACAAAATCCTCGAGTCACCTTCGATTTACATTTGAGTCGTATTCGGCTTACATTCTACCATATTCTGATCGCATTCGACCTATTCGGGTCACTTTCGAGTCAAAAAATTTAACCCGATTCATACCAGAATTGATCGAACCTAAGTGGACTTAGACCCGATGATGTAGACCGTAACCCGAATTAGACTCGATGCTCAGTGGAAAATTCCTACATAAACTTGTTCGAAAGTCAATTGTTACTCGATGCTGACCCGAATTTCAGGATGATGACTGGATGAATACCCGAATACTACTAGAAAATGACTCGATGCATGTCCGACATTCCTAATTAGACTCGATGATTACTCGATCGTGATCCGAATGACTAGAATGTAAGTCGAAGGCTAGTCGAAGCCAAGTTGAATCAAACCCGAACGCGAGCCGATGGGCGGAACCAAGATTTGAGGAGGGTGTTGCCAGTTCTCCTTAGACAGTTAAATTGTTTCAAATAGTTCCTGTTTTATTTATCATTATCATTTAAATTTACATTCATGCACAACGTAAATAAACTATAAATGGTCACTTTTCACTCTCTCTCTCCGCATATGTAATGATCTCATTCCATAATATTATGTATGTAGGCCTACAGATGTATGTCTGTATATATGTATGGATGTATGTTCTGGATGGATGTATGGATGTATATAGTTCTGGATGAATGTGGAGGCGTGCCTGGAGAAGTTTGACAAGAACGAAAGAATATTTCTGATTGGGGATATGAATGGTAAGGTGGGTGATAGGAAAGTTGAGGGAGTGGTGGGAGGGTGGGGGGTACCATCAGAGGTGAATGGGAATGGTAGTGCACTAGTGGACATATGTGTGGGGAGGAGACTGTGGATAGCCAACACCTTCTTCCGACACAGAATGATCCACAGGTACACGTGGAAACGGATGTTGACGATGAAGGATAAGACAGTGGTGGAACGAAAGTCATTGATTGATTATGTATGTGTGGATGAACGAATGAAGAAATCTGTGATGGATGCTAGGGTGTATAGGGGTATTGGAGGGGGTCTGTCTGATCATTATGTAGTGGTAGCTAAGGTTAGGATACAAAAGAAGTGGGTGAGGAGAGCGGAGGCGAGAGGAGGGTGGAATGGTGAGGAGGGTGGAGAGGTTGCAGGAGGAGGAAGTCAGGGAGGAGTACAGGAGAGCAGTGGAAAGACGACTAGGTGGGTTCGACCTGGAAGTTATGGAGGAAGTGGAAGAGATGAGCAAGGTGTTTAAGGATGAGATCTGTGCAGCATGTGAGGAGGTGTGTGGAGTGAGGAGAAGAGGGAGGGGAGTGAAAGGTACAGCATGGTGGACAGAAGAGGTAAGAATAGCTGTGGAAGAAAAGAAGAAAGCATATAGAGAGTGGTTGGGTAGTAGAGGGAATGAAGATTCCGAGAGACAGAAACGAGCGAGGTACGTGGAGAGTAAGAGGGTGGTGAAGAGAGTAGTGAAGGAAAGTAAGAGAAGAGTAGATGAGGAATTTGGAAGGAATCTGAGTGTAAAATGGAGGGAGAGTAAGAAACTGTTCTGGAAAGAAGTCAAGAAAGTTAGGGAAGGTAGCAAGGGAAACAGTAAGGGTGTGAAAGATAAGAATGGGAGAATGCTAGCCGAGAAGCAAGAGAGAGTCGAAAGATGGAGGGAGTACTTCAGTGAGTTGCTAAATGAAAGGAATGAAGAGCCAGCAAACATAGCTGGATATGGTATGGGAGGGAGAAGAAGAGAAGTAGTGGAGGAGGAGGTGGGGATCAGGAGGTCAGAAGTGTCGGAAGCCATGAAAAGAGTGAAATTGGGGAAAGCACCAGGAACAGATGGAGTGTGGGGGAAATGTTGAGGTATGGTGGTGAGATAGTGATAGAATGGGTATGGAAAATGTGCAAACTAGCATGGGAGAAGGGGAGTGCACCCGATGACTGGAAGACTGGCATAATAGTCCCCCTATATAAGGGCAAAGGGGAAAGAGGAGTGTGTGGTAACCACCGAGGAATATGTCTTCTAAGCGTAGTAGGGAAGGTATACAGTAGGGTAGTGATTGAGAGAGTGAGAGTGAGAACGGAGAAATGGATAGGCGACGAGCAGGGAGGTTTTAGGAAGGGAAGAGGATGTGTAGATCAGATTTTTACCCTGAATTGTGTTGTGGAGAAGTATCTGGAGAAGAAACAAAAGGTGTATGTTGCCTTTATGGACTTGGAGAAGGCCTATGACAGAGTGGATAGAGAAGGTTTGTGGAAAGTACTTAGAATATACGGAGTAGAGGGCAAGTTGCTGAAAGCAGTGAAGAGCATGTATGAGGGTGCAAAGGCGGCAGTACGTGTGGAGAGTGAGCAGAGCGAGTTCTTTGACCTGAATGTTGGTTTGAAACAGGGGTGTGTGATGTCCCCGTGGTTGTTTACTGTATATACGGATGGAGTTATGAAAGAAATACTATCAAGAGCAGTGGATGTTGGTGTATCGCTGAAAAGGGAGGGAATTGAGTGGAAGCTACCTATACTGCTGTTTGCGGATGATACAGTTCTGATGAGTGATAATGAATGGGAGTTGCAGGGTCTGGTAAATGAGTTTGGAACAGTGTGCGAAAAACGGAATTTGAAGGTAAATACGGGGAAGAGCAAGGTTATGGTCTTCGAAAGGGGTGAAGTCACAGAGTGTGAGGTGAAGCTGAACGGTCAGGCTATGGAGATCGTCAACTCTTTTAAGTATCTGGGCAGTGTGTTGAGTAAAGATGGGACTATGGATGAAGAGGTGCGGGAGAGGGTACAACAGGGAAGAGGGTTGTAGGAACGCTAAAAGCAGTAACAAGAAATAGGGTGGTCAGTATGGAAGTGAAGAAGTCCTTGCATGACAGTGTGGTAATCCCGACACTGACTTACGGAAGCGAAGCATGGACGTTGGTTGAGAGACTCAGACCAAGAGTGAGAGCAGTGGAAATGAATTACTTAAGGAGTGCGTGCGGAGTTACATGGAGGGATAGACAGACTAATGAGGAAGTAAGAAGGAGGTGTGGTGTGGAGGTAGATGTGCTGGAAAGTGTGAAAAGGAACAACTTGAGATGGTTCGGCCATATGGAACGTATGGAAAGCGAGAGAATGACTAAGAGGGTGTACGAGAGCGAGGTGGAGGGACAGAGGGGGAGAGGTAGACCGAATATGAGGTGGAAGGATGGAGTGAGGAACTACATGAACGAAGGCGGTGCTGGTTGGGGGGAGGGGCGTCGACTGACTGGGGACAGAGGTGCATGGGGGCGGTTCGTTCGTGGCCACCCCTTCGGGGATCACGGCGTCAGGCAATAGATAGATAGATAGATGTATGTATGTATGTATACACTCAGGCACATACCCCATAGCTGGGGGTGGCTGAATCGAGACATAGACTAAGGGAATAAGTAAAGATCAATGATAGGAGAGAAAGTGATAGATTGATATGAAGGGAATAACAAAATTCACAATTATATCTCATCGTACATCTGGAATCAGAGTCCAACCTTACAGGTGAGTGTAACCTTTATGCCAAATGTCTCACTTCATATCGGATGGTTTCTTTATGTTCAGCGCCTTTCACGATAAAAATCGTTAATATTAGAGAACAGGCTGATTGAACTCATTGTTTTTTTGCTTAAAATCATTATTTGTTGTGTTCTCAGTGTCATGATCAGGATTATTTGTAACATTGTGCTTTATTTAAAAATGACATATTATATTGGCTTAAAGTACCGAGGGTGGTACAATATTGTACCGCCCTGAATATAATGGGGTTAAGAGGTGTTCAAGTAGCCCTAATCACTACTGTACTTATATAAATATTCATTAACATTGTCACATCATAACATATCGACTACAATAAAATTAATATTTAGCAAAATATAGAAATAGCTGTCATACATAAGAATAAAAGAAAATGGGAGTCTACAGAAAGTCGATTGGCTCACACAAGGCAGATCCCCTTCACACCCAACCCTAATTATAAGGCCTAGGCCCAACTCACTAACACGTATCGTATAATTATATAGCCTACTAATTAGCCTTTGGCTCTACCTTATGCACTTAAACCATTAACTATTTCATAACATTTGATGCTTAATATATTTTGTACTATCTGATAATGTTAATGTGTTAATGACATTTAAAATAAAGTAATGTATAGGCTATGTATATACTGTAACCCTTTAGATAATTATATGAGTGACTTAACACCTTACGAGCGGCCTATGCGGTTTATTTATATGTACCGCCCAGCGGGGTGTTTTTAGCCAAAATAGGGCTGTTTACGTGATCATTTTCATGCCTAAATAAGACCCAGAACGTAAAACAAGTACCTATCCCTGAAAGGGCATAAACAGAGCTTTCGAATGACAACCATAACGATCCTTTTATGATGGCTAGTTTTCTTGCAATAACCGTGCAACGCGAGTGCAAAAAGCATGTAATTAGCCACTTTCCCGATACAATTCCTTATATAGCGAGTGAGAGAGGGAGGAGGGAGCTGGGATTCGTGTCAGTATGTTCGCCGCGGTGGTCTGGAGCAGTCATACGCTCGCTACTCTCCTGCCACCACTTGTCTCTCTCTCTCAGAAACATTACGTGCTGAAATTGCCACTCGACCTATGTCGAGCGCCGCCACATAGTCCAGCTTTATTAAATACGACTTATGTGGTGAGCCGCTAATTAAGGGTTAAGTTCCTTCTTGAAATTATCAGCACAGGTTAACTGCTTAAGTGTCACAGGAATCAATATAGTTCGCCAGTGAAATACTATTGTGCCTTCTAAAATTGTCAAGGAATTTCTGTCCATGGTTGTGCAATACGCGTAATACGGTAGGCTACTCTTATTTACTCATAACCATAACATAGCACAATCATAATGTATCCTTAATGTAGTTAATATTTGAAACAACTTGTTATACTAGGTGACTTACTTCTATTTACCAGAGAGAGAGAGAGAGAAACCAAAGAGAGGCAGGCAGGCTCCTCACCCAGAGAGAGAGAGAAAGAGAGAGAGTGACAGACAGACTGGCTCCTCCCCTTGTGGGTGACGTCACTGTCACTGCGGCCTCTGATTGGTCCTAATTTCCCCTGTGATATATACTAATCTCGACTTCGGAAATATGCGAACCGGAAGGGGAGGACGGGCCAGAGTCAACTCCCACTCCAACCCAAACCACTGCTACCCAGGACACCGCGACCGGGAGCTCAGCCGTGGTGGCAACCCCTGGGTCATCTGGGTCCGGTGCCACCACCAGCCAGGCGCCCCACCCGACCTGTATGACAAGGTAAATATCATTATTATGTATCCAATGTTATCATGCCATCATAATTGAATCTCTCCACTCGTAAACACATACACCCACATGCAACACAAAACACCCCACCCTCTGTGCCTTCACTCAGCCACTCACTGACTGTCACCCATTATAGTATTGAAAACATTTAATTGTACATTCGCAATTATGTAAATGTTTAAGTATATATAAAATGAAAATGTTTTATACAATAATTCTATTATACATTTCGATGTATCATATATCGGTAATTTGTCACATAATTGATATCAATGCAGTAACGTTTATTAGGCAATATTAATGATGAAGAGGTTATTTTGCCACGCATTATTGTAATGAAGGTACACTGCATTAATGTTTATGAAGTATTGTCTGATTCATTCTATAATACATTTATTTTCTCACACAGCTTCGTGAAGGTGAGAAGGAGCTGGACAACCTCTACCGTGTGTGGCAGAGGAGCCACCAGGTGGACACCCCCACAGAGTCGAGTCTCAAGCCCTACTTCAAAACACCACAGGCAAACATGCGCGACCTTCCCTTACCACTGATTCAGGCCTTCCAGCTGGACGTGCTAAGATTCTCCAATGCCATGATTTCCCACAACCAGGGCCCAGGACCCCTCCCACACTTCGGACCCCTCTCCCACCCCCAGTCCCCAAACCCTCCCCAACATCATCCCCAACATCAACAATACTACGAAACTCTCAATGTCCCTAGCACTAGCACGTCCTACCACCATATAGGGAAAAAAATGCAGCATTCGCCAATCCAGCAGCCAGACACACCCACTCAGTGGAAGGCCTATGGGCCTTCACGTCCTTGTGCCACGCCCGTTCAACCATCACCCCTGGACCCTGCCTTCTTGGAGACCATGCTGGATCTACCTCATTGATATACCTATACCTCTACCTCTGTACCTCATTAATTATAATAAAAATTTATTTTCTATGTTTGACTTGTGTTTTGCTTGCTCCTAAAATTTATTTTCTATGTTTTACTTGTTCCTAACGATAATTTGCTTGCTTAATAATAATTAAAGGGAATATAAAGTTAAAATATATGATCGAGTAGATCACATGGCAATAGGATATAAAAGAAAATTAAATTGAAAAAATCCGAACCAAAACAGAGAAATATATCACATCCCAATATGATATATATTACATTGACATTGACATTTTATGACCATGTTAACATGTTATTACTTTAAACAAATCAACATCCAAGATCAACATCAAAAAATAAGAAAAAACCTAAGAAATTTAACACAGCCCAATATGATATAAATTATATTGACATTGAAAAAATCTGACCATAATTAAAAGTTAACATGTTATTACTTTAACCAAATCAACATCCTTGAGCAACATGTTCGTGAATATTAATCAGAAAAAAATATAAAAGTTGAACATATAAAGTGACGTGGACATGCAGTCCAAAATAAGGAAACAATTTCTTTTGTCATTGTAATTAGAGACTTTGACCAAATATAATAATAATAAATTAGGGGCTTTATCTTAATGAACTGAGACTTTGACCAAATATAATAATAATAAATTAGGGGCTATATCTTAATGAACTTATGTTTCAAGGATATATATATATATATATATATATATATATATATATATATATTGTTATGTCCTGGGATATATAAACACTGGGCTCTTTCTATTGGACTAGGTATGCGGCAACAAGCAACAACGGAAAACGCTAGATCCAACCCTTATCTATAAACCCAGGCAACAAACCACCCTAAACCGTCAAGAGTCCTGCCTGGACAACGAGGTATCCTATGACTCGGTTACAGGGTGCACGCACTATAGACTGCTGATAGTCAAGCAGGCTATATAAAAGATCACACAATTAAGTTGACTTAAAGCTTCAAGGAAAAGATAGATAACGGAATTAAATTGCAGAAACAATTTAATAACAAACTAGAAGAAAGTACATTTAACGTTACGTTAATTAATACAACTAATCACCCCTGCGTGAAAGAAGGTGAAAGCAAACAGTCCTCAAAACATCGTACAGGTAGACAAGATGCGGGTTTCTAAACTGCATGCGGCTACTGTAGGATCTGATGCTTAGCAAAGAAAGTACGTTACGGATTTAGAGAACTCTTAACTCATACGCAGGAATAAATACTAGTGATAGGCCATACAGTGTATAATGGCATAGGTATAATTAAATAAAGGTAGCAACTCGCAACATAACCACATACAGGTGTGCTTCTCACTCTTAGTCAGGCAAGCCTGCTCGGACAGAGTCTCTAAGCCACACCCTGACTCACAATGCTCACAAAAACGGTAAACTGTGGCACAATAACAAGCATACAGAGATAATAAACCCCTAGCTGTTAATCTGCCAGGTGGAAGAGGTCTAGCCGGAAGGATATAGGCTTCGGATACCCGGGCTGAGCCACCTGCTCTAGCCTAGGGACGTTCCCAAGTCTGTGCGCCAAATTACTCTAATTGAAAGGGTGCTCTCTTGAGAGACTCAGATCCCAAGTACCTGACTCTCTCCTGGCGACCCTAAAACAAAAGCAAGGCGTGCTAGCGCAGTGCTGAGTGGATTAGGCAAGGGCCCTCACACAACACAACACTAGACACACAGGGACACAGACAAGAAAATGCCCCCAGACTCCCACGGGTATCCTAGTAAAGTCGTGCGGGTCCACAGGACTCGCACCAGCAGACTTTACTTAAAGGATCGCAAAAAGCCTCCCCTCTGGTCTAGCCCCTGCTAACCTGACACAAGAACACACTAGCAAGCATGAAACCACCAAATATGAGACAACAAAAAAGCTTCCTAGGTCTCATTAACAATTACATCCCTGCATAAGGCCCAAAATCCTATCTAGTTATCTGAGAGCTCGTCGTTAATACAATAATAGATATAAGGTCTATCAAGGGGATGGGATAATTAAATAGATTGGTGAAGTAGTGGAAAGAAGGTATACAAAGTAAGAGAGAAAGTTTCTAAGTGGGGTTGAGAGGGATAGATATCAAGGGGGTCCGAAGGGTACGACAGTGAGGTGAGCTCTGAGTCTTGAATCTGTCTGAACCCCACCCTATGCATACAAAATATATCCCAGGCTTGGCAACACTCAACACTGTTGCCTGGTCAAAATCCTCTACCCCGTGCGTGAGTCGAAACTAAGCCAAACGTTGCAATCAAATGCATGTGGCAACGCTTCAGGCTCGTCCCAAGCTGGACTCTCCGCGCGAAGCAACGTCCCCCAGCCGGTCTCTCTCTCCCGCTCGTCTCCTCCCACTCTCACTAGACTTACATCTTATATATTATAATGAAACAATCAACTATCGAGAATAAAATATACTAAGATGTGTTGGTTAAGAATAAGGGCAGCTACAAGCTGTGAAACAACATAAGAATATCCCAGACATTAGTTACGTTGTCGTAGGATATATACTAAGGAAAAGCCTGCCGGCCGGCTGCCACCAGCCGGTTTCTAAACGGCTGGGCAGCCGACGTGCGCGCATGCCCGCACGTGGCTACTATGCAGAAGCGTCACACCTCCCCCAAGATATAAGACCCTTGACTAAGTTCTTCATATCTAACAGAAAGCTTCTCATAGTACCACACACTGTTGCAACACAAGGCACTATATATAAAAAAATAAAGACTGTTGCGCTCCACCGAGCAAGTTCAACTAACTTAGCGACAATAAGCGAAAACATTCAACTTAGATACTGCTACAACATCTTATACAAAATTCTACACGTTATAAAAAATAAAGAGTTTTTATAAGGTTTTTGCTTTTTTAATTTGTTTTTTTCGGCTGAACTACAGTGACAGCCTATTTTCCTCCACACTCAACCCTCAATCCTGTGGCAGTCTAACCAACATCATCCACCCTTGATAGACAATCCGCTATCACGTTATCAGAACCGGCAATATGGCGTATGTCCAGATTATACTCCTGAAGCATGAGTGACCACCTGGTCAGCCTCATATTCCGGTTATGAAACTGATTCAAGAATTTCAGAGGGTGATGATAGGTATAAACCACTACGACTGGTCCGAAAGCAGGAACATATACATCGAAGTGCCTGAGTGCCAGCACTATCGCCAGGAGTTCTTTTTCAATTACAGAGTAATTCCTTTGTGCACTATTGAATTTTTTACTGTAAAAACTCACTGGATGTTCGATACCTTCATTATCTGTCTGTAACAAGACAGCCCCAGTCCCTACGCCACTGGCATCAGTCGCCAGCTGAAAAGGTCTGCTGAAGTCCGGGGCCCTGAGTATGGGGTGGGTACATAACAGGTGTTTCACCAAGGAAAACGCCTCTGCACACTCAGGAACCCACCGGAACTTCTTGTCCTTAGATAATAAGTCAGTTAAAGGTGCAAGTACAGTCGAGCAGCTTTTGATGAAGCGACGATAATAGCCTATCATACCTAGAAACCGCATGATTTGTTTCTTAGTCGTAGGCTGGGGAAACTGATCGATGGCTTTGATCTTTGTCTGTGGAGGGCACACCTGACCCATCCCCACCTCGAACCCCAGGTACAAAACTGTGGCTTTGACAAAATCGCACCTACCCAGGTTTACCACCAAACCTGCTTCATTCAGTTTATTAAAAAGCTGTCCGATGTGAGCACAGTGACTGTTAAAATCCTCGTCGTATACTATGACATCATCCAGGTACACCGCACAGTTGGGAATGTCGGCTACAATGTCGTTCATTAATTTCTGAAACGTTGCAGGGGCACTCTTCAGCCCGTATGGCATAACATGGTAACGATATGTGGCACCGTCCACCACAAACCCACACACCTCTCGCGCTCGCTCAGACAAGGGCACTTGCCAATAACCCTTAACAAGGTCTATCTTAGTGAGGAACTTGGCTTTTCCTATCTTATCCACACTGTCGTCCACGCGAGGGAGAGGGTAGGCATTTGTGGGGGCTAAACCATTCAACCTGCGGAAATCTATACAAAACCGCACCTTGCCACCCGGCTTGGGCTGCAGTGTGACTGGGAAAGTCCACCTTACTGCACCCTCAGAAATCAGCCCACGCTTCAGCATACAATCCAGCTCCTCCCCAAGTGCTGGTAACTTAATAGGGGGAACACGGTATGGCACTGATTTAAAGGGCGGGTGGTCCCCAACATCGACATCGCGTACCGCTTGAGTAGTGAGGCCAGGATGCTCCGCGAAAACAGCTGGGTTTGAATCAAACAAGTGCTGCACAGCTACACGCTGTTGCTCAGGCAGGTGCAATATCAACTCGTGAGCCACTTGTCTAGAATTCCCCGCCCACTGATTCGCGGAAGCATGACAATCCCAATTATCCTCCCCCGCAGCTTGACTGTCCCTTCCTCCTTCTCCACCATGATCGCTGCAGATCAACACCGGGACAGTGAGAGGCTCGGAGGGGCGCCTCACATACTCTTTCATCAGATTTACATGGCAAAGTTGGTTCTTTTTCTTATGATCAGGAGTAGCTACTAAATAGTCGAGATCAGAAACCTTCCTTACAACCCGATACGGACCAGAATACTTGGCAGACAAGGGGTGTCCCACCAGAGGCAGTAGTATCAGTACCTCCTGATCTACTTCAAACTCCCTCAGCTTCACCTTTTGGTCGTATCTGTCCTTCATCTGAGCTTGTGAACTCTTAAGGTTCCGACCTGCTACCTCCAAGCTCTTTAGCATTCTCTCACGGCTTTCAACAACATACTTTAGAAGCGAGCATGGCTTTGTGACTCCCTCCCAGATCTCCTTGACTATGTGGAGGGGCCCCCTGACCCTGTGTCCAAAAACCAACTCGTTCGGGCTAAATCCCAAGCTCTCCCCAGGTACTTTTCTCGCAGCAAATAAAACGTATGGGAGACCTAGATCCCAGTCCTTCCCATTTTCCATGCAATAACACCGCAACATACTCTTGAGAGTCGAGTGCCACCTTTCCAAAACTCCCTGACTCTCGGGATGGTAGGCAGATGACACCACAGACACTATCCCATGGTGCTGCATGGTCTGCTTAAACAGAGCAGAAGTAAAATTGGATCCCTGATCAGACTGGATCTCCTGAGGGTAGCCATCACGAGAGAAATAGACAAGTAGGTTTTTGACAACAGTCTTAGCCATCCCGTTGCGCATGGGGTAAGCATCTGGATACCGTGTTGCTACATCCATTACAGTTAGTAAAAATTTATTGCCGGCACTAGTGGGGGGCAATGGGCCAACCATATCGATAACTACTTTGCTGAAGGGCGGCCCAATGACAGGGATGGGTTGTAACGGGGCTCTCGGGATGACCTGATTGGGTTTCCCAACAACTTGACAAGTGTGACACTGTGACACGACACTCGCCTTTAACCCAGGCCACCAGAAAAGCTTGCTCAGAGCTGCCTCCGTCTTACGTGCCCCCAGGTGCCCTGCCAAAGGCACATCATGAGCTAATCTCCATAAGCTCTCACGGCACACCCTCGGTACTACTAACTGGTCCACTAATCCTGACCCGCCATCCCACTTTTTCTTGGGATCCTGATGTCTCCGATACAAGATCCCCTCGGACAAGAAAAAATTACCAGACTGCGCATCTCCATCGCTCTCCAGTTCGATAGCACCATTACCACACGCCCTGACTTCAGGATCTTCCAGCTGCAAGGAACATATATCAGCAGGTGCGAGATTATCCAAGTTCATCTTAAATAATTTATTTCCACCTCCAATGTCCCGCTGAGCCATCCTTTCCTCACGCTGCGCATAAAGATGCTGTCGCAGAGTCTCTTCCTGCCCTGCACCTGCACTAGCGGTGACAGGCCCCGGGGCCTCTCCAGACTCTAACATAGGTGCCAATAATGAGTCACCAAGAAACACTGCCGGCTCAAAGCTCTCCAATTGACCAACACTTCCCGTTTTCTTGTGACCTTTCCTCCGCGGTTTGATAGACTGAGGTGGTGGCTGCAAGGCTCCGGATGTCTGAGAACGCATCACAACACACGCCATGGTTTGTACGCTACACTTCTCAACCCACTCCTGTTCCTCCCTACTAACGTCGGCCGCCTTCTCGGCAACGACCAAGGGTGAAACCTTAGAAGCAGGCACCGCAAAGTCGTTGCCGAGGAGGAGGTCGACGCCCCCAACAGGCAAGTTCTCTACAATTCCTACATTCAGCTCCTTCGCCACACCACCCACCTCTAGCTCCATCCGCACCAGCGGGTAGGACTTTATAGCATTGATCCCCTGAACTACCACCACCCGAGCAGCGTTAATCGGTCTACCAGTAAAGTTCTTTAACAAGGTCTGAGAAGCCCCCGTATCACGCAATAGCTTAACTCCTCGCCTTTCGCCAGCCCACCTCACAAAACCATGCCCTCTATGACCCCCAAAGACGTCGCGGACAGGGTTCGAGCCTTCCGGACTCTTGAACACAGGCTGTGTCCCACCCTCTGACGAACTACCCTTGGCAAACTCAGAAGATGTAGGCGACACCCCTATGCTGCGGGCCAATGACACAACCTTGTTTGGTGGCTTGTTCGGACAAGCATTTGCAAAGTGACCCTCCTTGTGACATGCAAAGCACTCTTTACTCTTTGGTTTCCCTTGGGAGTGGGAGGTACCATTAGACTTCTTATACGGGACGGTATTTGGTTTATGTTCAGTTTTATTGTCAGTGCTAGATGGTTTTTTGTGTATTTATGTGTATCAAAATTCTTGGGAGGGGGAGGGGTACGATCCTTTGCACCCGACTCACTCCTAGCTGCTGCTCCGCACCCTCGAATTAATGACAGTCGGAGGTCAGCCATTTCTGCTGCCTCCTGGAGAGTTCTAGGATTTTTTCCTTTATATTTAATGTTAAGTCCCCGCCTGTGCACTTAAAGAACTGCTCCAAGAGAGCTAGCTCACTCAACTCCTCAAAAGTAGCTGCCCTCTCAGAACGCAGCCAGTGTCGTAGTGCATCAGACAAGTCCCGGGCGTGTTCTAGGAAGGTACTATCCTTGCCCTTAGTAACACCCCGAAACTTCAAGCGGTAAGTTTCTGGTTGTAACTCATAGGCCCGTAGCACAGCCTTCTTTAGCTCATCATAAACTACACAGGACTCTAAAGGTAGTGCATCATACGCTTTTAGCCCCTTTCCTAGGAGTCTTGATGAAACTAATGCTGCCCACTTTTCCTGAGGCCACTGGTGTTCCTGACACTTCTTCTCAAATCGCATAAAAAACTCAGCCACACCTAATTCATCGAACACAGGAACTAGTTTAAGCAGGTGCGACAATGATTGGTCCCGATGTCTATTACCTCCCCCAATATTTCGCCCTGTTACCTCCACTCGAGATCTCTCCAGCTCCCTGTCAGCCCGATACCTAGTAGACTCTGCCTGCAGTTCAGCCTCTCGTATAGCTGTTCTCTCTGCAGCCTCAGCCTGTACACTAGCCTGTCTCTCGGCAGCCTCAACCTGAGCTCTAGCAACCTCAACCTTGGCCATCTCAAGCCGAAACAACAAATCTGGAGTCAACCCTTGAGGAGGGGAAGGTGCCTTTAATGGAGAGGGTCCCTGTGATTGAATTCCACGCTGCCATTGACCATCAACTTGGGGGTATGTACTAAATTCAGGCACCCTGACGTTTGATATGGGGGTAGAGTGGAGGGGGGGCTGGGGACCGGGGCCCCCAGTCGCCTCTCCACCCAGGTCTCTCCCTTCTAAACCCAATATCAAAGTCCTCAGCTGATCTTTCCTAATGCCACTTAAACCCTGGTGACCCTGAAGACCTGCCACACACTTTAAGCCATACTTATTCAGCTTCAACACCCTGGCAGCGGTAAGGGGCACCTCTAAAAATCTTCTAGCACCCTCCTCGCTATCGACTAGCCACTCCACAGGTCTTTCTCCCTCCGAGCCCGTATCGTGACCTGCCCCATCTCTGTGTTCTGATGTATTAGACATGTTTGTGTACTGCAGTAATTATCACGGTTATAGAATGTGCCTTATCTCCTATGCAAGTATGTATATACTAATGTTATTTAAAGTCTTTAATGTGTTATATTGGTTGCTCCAAAAAAAAAACTCTATGTCCACTGTATTCCTTTAATCATAAGGAATCTCAAAACAAATGACCACTATATTCCTCTGTTCAGTAAATCCTATGCTAGGTCGCCATTTGTTACGTCCTGGGATATATAAACACTGGGCTCTTTCTATTGGACTAGGTATGCGGCAACAAGCAACAACGGAAAATGCTAGATCCAACCCTTATCTATAAACCCAGGCAACAAACCACCCTAAACCGTCAAGAGTCCTGCCTGGACAACGAGGTATCCTATGACTCGGTTACAGGGTGCACGCACTATAGACTGCTGATAATCAAGCAGGCTATATAAAAGATCACACAATTAAGTTGACTTAAAGCTTCAAGGAAAAGATAGATAACGGAATTAAATTGCAAAAACAATTTAATAACAAACTAGAAGAAAGTACATTTAACGTTACGTTAATTAATACAACTAATCACCCCTGCGTGAAAGAAGGTGAAAGCAAACAGTCCTCAAAACATCGTACAGGTAGACAAGATGCGGGTTTCTAAACTGCATGCGGCTACTGTAGGATCTGATGCTTAGCAAAGAAAGTACGTTACGGATTTAGAGAACTCTTAACTTATACGCAGGAATAAACACTAGAGATAGGCCATACAGTGTATAATGGCATAGGTATAATTAAATAAAGGTAGCAACTCGCAACATAACCACATACAGGTGTGCTGCTCACTCTTAGTCAGGCAAGCCTGCTCGGACAGAGTCTCTAAGCCACACCCTGACTCACAATGCTCACAAAAACGGTAAACTGTGGCACAATAACAAGCATACAGAGATAATAAACCCCTAGCTGTTAATCTGCCAGGTGGCAGAGGTCTAGCCGGAAGGATATAGGCTTCGGATACCCGGGCTGAGCCACCTGCTCTAGCCTAGGGACGTTCCCAAGTCTTTGCGCCAAATTACTCTAATTGAAAGGGTGCTCTCTTGAGAGACTCAGATCCCAAGTATCTGACTCTCTCCTGGCGACCCTAAAACAAAAGCAAGGCGTGCTAGCGCAGTGCTGAGTGGACTAGGCAAGGGCCCTCACACAACACAACACTAGACACACAGGGACACAGACAAGAAAATGCCCCCAGACTCCCACGGGTATCCTAGTAAAGTCGTGCGGGTCCACAGGACTCGCACCAGCAGACTTTACTTAAAGGATCGCAAAAAGCCTCCCCTCCGGTCTAGCCCCTGCTAACCTGACACAAGAATACACTAGCAAGCATGAAACCACCAAATATGAGACAACAAAAAAGCTTCCTAGGTCTCATTAACAATTACATCCCTGCATAAGGCCCAAAATCCTATCTAGTTATCTGAGAGCTCGTCGTTAATACAATAATAGATATAAGGTCTATCAAGGGGATGGGATAATTAAATAGATTGGTGAAGTAGTGGAAAGAAGGTATACAAAGTAAGAGAGAAAGTTTCAAAGTGGGGTTGAGAGGGATAGATATCAAGGGGGTCCGAAGGGTACGACAGTGAGGTGAGCTCTGAGTCTTGAATCTGTCTGAACCCCACCCTAGGCATACAAAATACATCCCAGGCTTGGCAACACTCAACACTGTTGCCTGGTCAAAATCCTCTACCCCGTGCGTGAGTCGAAACTAAGCCTAACGTTGCAATCAAATGCATGTGGCAACGCTTCAAGCTCGTCCCAAGCTGGACTCTCCGCGCGAAGCAACGTCCCCCAGCCGGTCTCTCTCTCCCGCTCGTCTCCTCCCACTCTCACTAGACTTACATCTTATATATTATAATGAAACAATCAACTATCGAGAATAAAATATACTAAGATGCGTTGGTTAAGAATAAGGGCAGCTACAAGCTGTGAAACAACATAAGAATATCCCAGACATTAGTTACGTTGTCGTAGGATATATACTAAGGAAAAGCCTGCCGGCCGGCTGCCACCAGCCGGTTTCTAAACGGCTGGGCAGCCGACGCGTGCGCATGCCCGCACGTGGCTACTATGCAGAAGCGTCACAATATATATATATAATATAACAACTTTAGAACAGGTCAGGATATTTAGTGCTGTGATTCCCTTTCGGGTTTGTATACAATATATTTATCAAAGACTTTGACACTTTTATAATACGGCATCGAATGGAGTTTGATTTGTGTCATTGCAATGACAGTATTGGGACACCTACGGCAATCACACTGCAACATTGTGCAACACTTATAAAACGGGTGTGGGATATTATGGACCTGCATATAGTGGAAACGTACCTTTTTACTCGTCCTGCCAGGCAAGGCTCTGTTCAGGGCGGTTGTAGTACTGGGTCAGGTAGTCCCTCGTCACTTTGGCAGCGGCTGGTCCTCTCTGGCGCCGAAGTTACTCCAAGCCATCCAAGGGGTCCCTCGTCCAGTCACTTTGGGGTATTTCAGGGCGACGAAGTCCGGCTTCTGGTTGGGGCTCACGTCGGTCGATTAGCATATTGTGGAGTATGCATGAAGCCAGGACTACCTTCTCCACGGTACTGGGGTGTACGTTGATGGTAGTCAGTAGGCACCTGAAGCGGTTGGCAAGCATACCGAAGGCATTCTCTACCTGTCTCCTGGCCCTAGACAGTCTGTAGTTGTAGTTTCTCTTGACATTATCGAGCCCTCGGTGTGGGTGGGGCTTCTGCAACCACTCCCTCATTGGGAATGCGTCATCACCAACCAGAAAGTAGGGCACTGGCTGGTCCTCCCCTGGGAATGGCTCGGGTGGTGGCAATCCTGCTGCTCCGTCCTCCAGGGCCTTCCGGATGTCAGTCACCTGGAATATACCACCATCAGATGCTGACCCGTTCGCTCCAACGTTAACGTACATAAATTTTCCCAGGTGATCGACTATTGCCAGGAGCACAATGGAGTGGTAGTGCTTGTAATTGTAGTACAAGGATCCGCAGTTGCTTGGAGGCTGTATGGCAATGTGCTTCCCATTAATTGCCCCAATGGTGTGTCCGAAGTTCCACCTATCCTTGAAGCCCTTGGCGACCTCCTTCCAACCTTCAGGTGTTGATGGGCACACTATTTGCTCCTCCATGTATTCCTGTATGATTGCCTCACACGTCTCCCGCACTGCCAGTGATATCGTGTTGGCACCTACACGGAAGTTCAGTGCCATGCTCTTATAGGCCTCGCCAGTGGCCAAAAAGCGTAGTGTCATGGCAACTCGCAGTCCGGGCTCCAGGGGCTTCTTCCAGTTGGTCTCGTCCTTCTTGATCCTGGGTGTGACACGTTCGACAATCATATTAAACAGCTTCTCGTCCATACGCAGAAAGTATTTATAGGTAACCACGTCAGTTTCCTGGAGTTTCTTCAGCAACTGGTGGTAGTGTCCGTGTGTCTCTCGCTGTGCCACCCATGGCTTGACGCTGCAGCTTCGGGGTTTCCTTGGTCGTCGTGGCCGTCGAGGTTGAGCACGTTGGGTTCACATTCTTTGTCCCTGATGGCGCGGGCAGTAGTCTGATATCTGAGGTTGGCATTAACTATCTCCTGCCTTAAGATTGCCAACTCCAATGCCTCGTCATCCATCTCTTCTGGTCGTGATGGGTCCGGGAGGTTGCTTTCCTGTGACATGTTGCTGTGTTGGGTGCACTGTACAAATGAAGTTTGTGTGAGCACACCCTCTCTTTATATAGTGGGGTGATGCATAACCTCATAATCGTGTCATAATCGACTTATTCTAGTCACGTTCGACTTACATTCTGGTTTCATTCCGGTTGGGTTCCTGACTTCGGGTGGGATTCGGTTTTCATTCGGTTTTAAGTCGGGTTACTTCGGGTGTGATTCGGTTTTAACTCGGGTTGGTATCAGCTACTCGGGTCACCGTTGATTAGCTTTCGACTCATGGTCGATTCAATTCCGTTCAACTTCTGGTTAGTTTCGAATAATATACGGGATAACATCGACTCGTATTCGAGAAGCATTCGAGTCCCTCGGGTAGCATTCGAATTGCTTTCTAGTCATAGTCAGGGTACGAGTCTCATTCGGGGACTTCGGGTGAATTCGGGTGAAAAGTGCAAGTCATTGCCTTCGGGTTACTGTCGGGTCGCGGTCGACCTCTGTATGACGCGGCCTTTAGAGGGAATTTAGGGGCGTTGGAAAGATGTCTGGTGTGTTTGTTAAGTGTAGTAAAATATATAGAAGGAGGAGGTGTTTGTGAGAGTTCGCTGAGTTACTCTCTGGGCACGTGAGGCATAAATAGAAACAGTGGGGGAAGCCAGACACATGAAACAGGAGTTCCAGCAACTCCTTATCATATACCTATGTGGCCTCCCCTGGGTATTGCCTTGTGATTATGATGCGCTTCGACATTTTATTTTGGCTGGCATTAAGCGGTTCTATGTGAAGAGAAAATGGAAAAATATATATCAAGTAACCCTCTGACTTCCATTATTCCTTCCTAAGCTTAATAAAAAAGAACCACAATAGCCAGACAATAGAAATGTAATGCGTCCTGAAATACTGCGAGGATTTAAACCAGTCTGAAATATAGTCCCATTCTCTTTAGTCATTATACGATTACCTATACAAAGCTAACCCCTTCAGCACCATGACGTATTTTTCGTTATATTCTGGTTACCATTAAACGATTTTCTTAGCGTATAATCAACCTCTAGGGCTCAAAGGAGTAAATACTATCCCAATAAACCCTCTGAATAACAATAAGGTCCTTGTTAAGCTGCATAAAATCGTCTAATTTTTAGCCAGAATCAAAGGTAACAATACGTCATCGTGCTGAAGGGGTTAGTGGTATATAGTTATCATACTTATTATACCTTTGGACAAAATATAATGGTCGAAACTCAGTCATTAGAATCTAAACAAAAGTTCCGGTTCGACACCCAGACGATTATACAAGGGCGCAGAATTCTGATAATTTGATTGAATACTCCTAAAGTGTACAAACGGCCCGATTTAGATTGCGTAGATCTCTCTCTCTCTCTCTCTCTCTCTCTCTCTCTCCTTCACCCCCTAAAAAAATAAAAAATAAAAAATAAACAAATAAATAATAATACGTCATATAGAAATGTGTGTGATCTAAGCATTTTGGAAGGGTTAAATGCAAGGCCCTACTGAAGCCGAAATTAAGTGGGGAATAAAGGAGAAAAATGATCCTTGATGTCATAAATTTAACGTGAGTGGGACGCCTTATCAAGTGGCGTGGTGATGGTGGTGGTGGTGGTGGTGTTGTTGTTGATGATATTGGTGGTGTAATGTAGGGGTAGTGTTAGTGGTATGGTTTGGTAGTGAGAGTTGAGTAGTAGTGGTGTGGTGGTGGTGGTGATGGTGATAGTGATAGTGATGTGGTGATAATGGTGAGAGTGGTGTGATGGTGAGATGTGAGGGTAGTGATGGTGGTGATGGTATTGTTGGTGTGGTGTGGTGGTGTGTGTGGTATTAGTTTGGTGGTCGTGTGTGTTCGTGATGGTGAGTGATGTGCTGGTAACAATGAAATAGACGTGGTGTGTTGATGGTGGTGGTGATGACGGAGTAGCTGTGATACATGAGTGATGATGGTGGTGATGCGGTGACATTGGTGGTGATAGTTGGTTGATGGTAATGTTATTGTGACTGTGACAATACAAGATAAACATTACCTTTACATCATAACTCTCACGCCCTAGTGGGACCCCTTATCAAGTGGTGTGGTGGTGTTGGTGTGGTGTGGTATGGTGATGCTGGTGGTGATGGTGATAGTGGTGTGGTGGTGAGAGTGTAGTAGTAATGGGAGTGGTGGTGGTGTGTGTTGGTGTGGTTTGGTGTGGTGGTAGTGTTGTTGGTGGTGGTGAGTGGAGTTGTAGTGGAGTGGTGGTGGTGATGGTGGTGTGCGGTAGTAGTAGTGAGTGTAATATATTTATTAGTGGCCCCTCTATCATTGACGATATGCCTGTTAATATAATAGCCACCTTTCAAGCACCCGCGGGTAGCCAGTTTGAAACTCCCTCCGCGGGGAAAAAGAGTACAACATCATAAGTGTAACGCTACTTCTCTTATGGAATCGTCTTATGATTGGGGTACACACTACGAAAAAACTACGTAAAAAATATAATAGAAAAAATAAGCTCAAACTTGTTTTGCTATAGCTTTTCATCTCGTGGATTTCTTGTGCGTGGATTCTCGCCCAGACCGTGGCAACCGAGACGCCATACTTCCTTCCCTTTCCCGAGATCATCCCAATCGGACGTGCGCGCCTGTGCTCTGCCACATTCTTCGTTCGCTTGCTTCTAGTGAGTCCTTGCTCATTTGTATTTATCTGAGTTGTATTGAACAGGTTTAGACTAGCTAGCACAGGCTACCCCATTGGTATGCCTGCAGGGAAGTTTTAAAATAGGGTACTATTGTGCAGGCGCCTTCAATCTTCCAGGATCCGCGCCGCATGTGTATTTTTGTTTATGTTTTCTGCGCCTTAGAGTTGCTATCAGCTACTAGTTAGAAGGCTCATATATCCGCAGAAATAGGCTTCTGACCGTCTATATGAGGCAGTTGCTTTTTTATTATTGTAGCAGACGCCCTGGTGTAAGAGTTGTCACACGTGGTGTTGGACTTTCCATGGTTCGAGCCTGCTTTGCCCCTCTCGTGGGGCCCCCACGCCAGATGTCGCAGCAGTGTCTTCAGGAGGTAAGGTAAACTACAAGGTGTATGATTACTACAAGCCTCGTGGCCAGCCTCATTAGGGGTCTCCGTAGGGTATAGGGGTTTGGTATTTATTAATAAATATTATTATTATACTATTATAGCCCTAAGATATTTCCCTCGTTTATATGTGTATGTATATTGAACATGTAAACAGGGAGTCAGGAGACGTCCTGATGGTGGTGTGGGGGGTGTTTTGGGGGGATCTGACTTTCACATATAAGTCGACCCTTCCAATGTTTTTGGCTCGTTGCCTTCCGGCGATCTTTCTACGTACTGACGCCTACCCTCGCCTCGTAGGCGAAAGGACGGAGCCAAAAAATCCCGGCGTGGTGTGCAGTACCACGAACCTTCCGGTGGAAATGCAAAATTCCTAAGGGAGCAATCTCGACCTGCCGAGCGAACTCTCCCAAACCGATAGCCTAGCACGGCATGACTTTCCTCGCCTGGTGCAACAGTCTAGTGGGGTTACTTCTATATAGACCATAGTCAATAGATAGTTACTATGGATTAATTGGGCCAGTGGCACTTTGTCACAGGTAAGCAGTTCAATAGGAAATTAAGTTTTCCTAAGACATGTCGAGCGGAAGGTTAGAATAGCAGTGCGCTATAGCTAATTTTCCGGCGGACTTGAGGGATAGGATGTATTAACACCTCTCAGGTTATCGATCCTTATTAGCATTGATTCCTGGAAATTTTCTATTTCGAGATTTCATCACTCCAGTAGCAGCTCAGGCAACAGGTGAGGGAGCCGATCACGGCGTTTTTATTTTTTTTGCTCCTTCATGCCTCTGTTTACTCTGTGCGCTACAACTAACTGCCCTCTTCTCCCGGTTTTTGCTCATAAACATTGCATCAGATGTGTAAAGTGCCTCGACAGATCTAGGGGACTTTGGATATCGAAGAAGTGCGCTGTTTGTTCAGAACTCCGGTCAAACGTGTTTGAGAAGAGGGATCATTCGTGCCTTGTAGCCCTTCAAGAGGTTAAGACTATCTTTAATGTCTATGCAAAAGATGTGGCCCATAAGGCATTAATTTGTGATGACGAAGCACTGTGGGACCACCTAGTGATTAAATATCCATTGTTAAAAGCAATGTCAGCTAGGTCGACTCCCAAATCGAAAACTAAAACTAAAGCTTTGTCTAAGAAATTACTTAGTAGTAGTGAGAGTAGCGACAGCGACGAGGCAACCCCCCCCCCGACCGCCGCAAACGAGGGTGATCTCCTTCGCCGAGGACTAAGTCTAGGTCCAGGTCTCGGTCGCCTCGTAGACGAGATTGTCAGTCTTCAGTAGAATTAGCGGCGAAGTCTAGTAAAAGAAGGTGGGAAGACTCTGTGACATCTACCCCGAAATCAGTGAGTGGACATAAAAGTTCCCGCAAGGATGAGACGCTGTTGCGGCGCCAGCCTACGCCGGCTCCGCGGCCACTTTCCTCCGCCTCTGCCTCCGTGTCTGTCCAATCAGGAAACTCGAAGGCGGGGACTGAGGAGACTGAGTCGAATCCCAGGGAAGGGCTTAAAGACATTATTAGTGAACCACAAAATACAATCTTTGCTATACCTAAGGTAAATCTTGCCGCGCCACGTACGGGACCACCGATAGTGTCACAACGGGTGCTGGCGGAACAATATAGGGGCTATACACCATGTACCGTACAGCATTATGACAATTCTCAGGCTAGTTTTATACCGGACTCCCAACCTTCTGCCATGTTTAACAGAGGTGTTTGGAGACACTCGGAGCCATCACAGGCACAGTCTAGGTTTCAGGGCCAAGACAGACAGAGGGGTAATGATAATATTCCCTCGTCAGTCCCTGACTTACCGTAGTGTGGCCTTTGAATGAGCCGGTAGTAGAACAAAGGCAAGAAACGCCGGAGGTTGAGAAAACGCCGGAGGTTGAGGAAGTGCCGGAGGTGGTGGAAGTCCCAGAGGAATTAGAGGAACTTGAAATATCCTCTGGACAACCAGTGAACGAGGAAGGTTCTGAGGCGGGTTCAGAGTCTTCTCGGGGATCTCAGATTAAATATGTGACAACAGATGACCTTAATGATATCTTGCATAAAGTAATGAGACAATATCATATCCCTAGTTCTCAGGTCCCTCCCACTCCTGCGCTGGTAGCTCCCCCGATTGAATCGACAGTGAGGCCTTTACAACCTACCCAGTACTGCCATGCCCCTTCTTAACGTCAATCAAACAACTACCACGGCAAGTGACACAACAATGTCCGCCGCCTTGATAACTACAAATGTCCGAGTTATCACGGATATTACACCTCCTCCCCTAGACAAAATTCCACATAGAAAAGGCCCTATGCCACTTCTAAACGGGCCTGACTGTTCATGGGTTTTGGCTACAGCCAAGAACGTTCACATGGCACAGACGACAATATCGGGGGAGATTCCGGTCCAGAGTGACTGGACCATAGAGGTTAGCAAAAGCAAGAAACTGAGGGCAAAGGATATGCAGGGAAGGTTATTGGATGTTAATATTAAGGCTATACCCAATGTCTATACCCCTGATTTCTTTGTGTATTCGTCAACTCCGGCTTTGCCCCCTGCCTAAGCTGCAAGACTTTTTGCCGACTGGACAAAATCTGACAGCGTCAACGATATGAAAGCTCTGAACACATTGACGCCGGAATTGGACACAATTCCGGCGCTAGATCAAACACAGTCCAGCCTTGCAGGTGAGGCAGGTAGGTGTGGGTCCGTGGGGGGACTGGGAAGCTGAGGCGCAACAGTTTGCAGCTACCATTACAACTAAATCCTCCCACCAAATTCCTCAGGAAACCCACTCTTGGTTCTCATCCCCCATAAATAAGGCGAGAGGGGTGTCCCAAGCTGTCTTTGATTTTCTTTCGGCCCCCAAACTTGCTCTCTATGAGTTAAGGGAACCTTTCTCTACTCCTCACCCTGCTCACTTGGATAGAGATTTTAAACTAAGAAACAAAGCCTATAGACTTTTTTCCCAATATATTGTAAGTCGCCAAATAGCCCAGTCCCTCACACGGACTATTTCAGCTATTGAAAATAAAAATGTAAGACAAGCCATGGAGTTGTCACGGCGGCTGCTCTTACAAAATTCAATCCAATCCCTAGGTGACATCAGAATAGCCTTACTGGAGGCTGTTCAAGCACGCCAGGACTTGAGGGTGTTTATGGTGAAGAAATTACCGGAAGACATTGGTCGCCGGGTGACTCTTTCCCCTGTCTTAACTGCCTCTCTCTTAAATTTAGATACATGGAGAGCAGTTTACAATTTGGTAGGCAGCTTGATGCAGAGTACCTCCCAGCCTAAGAAGGACTCGTTCAAGAAACCATACTCCAAACAAAAGACTGGAGGTAAGCCTTATGCTAACAATGCTAAGCAGTCCTTTCAGGACTCCCGGTCTTCCCCACAGCAGGGAGGTACTCAGCAAAAGCAGAAACAAGGTAAACCTCAAGGTAAGTGGAACAAGAATAAGTCACAACATAAGCCAAATCAGGGAACGACATCTGCCAAACCTAGCCAGCCGTGTACCTCTACCCCAGCACCAACAAAAAACTAGTCAATCAAACTCTCTCTCTCCCGGGGCCTATCGCAGGCAAGTTGGATTCGAGGGTAGTTCTGCTGGACAAGCCCAGTCTAGTGACGGGGTCGTTTCAAGCATGTCACAGGGCCTGGCCCCGGCGAACTTGGGCGCGGACAGTGGCACGCAAGGGAATCACCTGGCGGTGGCTCCGGCGACCTCGTTTACGTCAAGCTCTAGAAGTCAACCATGTTTCTTTAGAGGTGGAGTCACTAGTCCAGGAAATGATCACCAAGCATGTCATTGTCCCGGTAGATTCAACTTGCCATGTTTTCATGTCCAGACTATTTCTTGTGCCAAAGAGGGACAGTGTGCAGATGCGGCCAGTAGTAGATCTCTCGTGTCTGAACACTTACATTCACAATTCAATCTTCAGGATGCTCACAGTGAATCAAATCAGACTCACCCTCCCGCCGCTAGGCTGGATGTGTTCACTAGACCTGACCGACGCCTATTAGCATGTCCCAATAAACAGGAGGTTTAAAAAATTCCTCTCCTTGAGGATGAAGCAAGAGACTTATGTCTTTCAGAGAATGCCTTTCGGTTTAAATTTGGCACCAAGAATATTCACAAAATTACTCCGGCAGGCACTTATGCCAATATTAGCTCAGGGGATCAAGGTGTTATGGTACCTAGACGACTGGCTAGTAGTGGCGGAGTCAGAGAGTTTATGCCATATCCATGTCAATCAAGTAATAAATCATGTACAAACCTTAGGGTTCAAGGTCAACCTGGTAAAGTCGAACCTTGTTCCCACACAGGTAATTCAGTGGATAGGGCTGGTCTGGGACACAGCCAACCTTACTGTCAGTCAGAGTGTGGACAACCGAGACAGATTTCGCAGGAAATTGTTCGTGTTTCTCCACAGTCTGAACACGACGAGGAAGACGTGGGAGTCCCTGGTTCTCTCAACTGGATTCAACTAACTGTAAAGTTGGGCCAGTTGAAAGTAAAGAGATTAATCATGGAAGCCAACAAATGTTTCCCACTCTTACCGGAGGGAAAATTATGGCCTATCCCCCCATTAATTCACAACTTACTGTCGGTCTGGGCAAAGAAGGAAACATTGCACTCAATAATGACGTGGGTTTCTCCCCCACCTACGGTATGGGTAGACACGGATGCTTCAGGGACAATAGGCTGGGGATATCAGTCGAACCTAGGCCACCAAGGTCAAGGTCTGTGATCCAAATACGAGAACTTTCATATCAACAAACAAGAACTTCTAGTCCCTTTGTTTTTCCTCCAAAATCACGGCTCTTCTTTACAGGGAAAGTCAATAGCCTTTCGGATGGACAACTTGAATGCAGTCCACTACATTCAAAATAAAGGGTCAACGAGGTCTCGCAAGTTGCTGGAATTGTCAGAAGAGATTTTTGCTCTAGCCGAAACGTTGAGCATACATCTTCATGCATCTTACCTCCCAGGCGTAGCGAACGTCTGAGCAGACGCGCTGTCCCGGAGACAGAGCACAGTAGTAGAATGGGCGCTCAAGCAAAACATCTTCAACAAGATGATTGCAGAGCCATACCGTCCACAAGTGGATCTATTTGCGTCCGAGGAAAACCACAGACTTCCTTTCTATCTATCCCGCCAGGAAATAACCACGGCGGGGGGTCCAAACGCATTGTCGGAGGACTGGAACAAATGGAATTCAATCTATCTTTTTCCGCCTCCAGACGCTTCACTCATGTGTCAAGTAGTTCACAAACTACGGGGTTACCGGGGCTTAGTCTCGATGATCGCGCCACTTTGGCTGGCCCAGGTGTGGTACCACCAGTTGAAAACGTGGTGCGAGAACCCGGTGTCACTCCCGGTCTCGTACTTCCACTTGCAGACAATTGGCAACCTTTGTCTCTACCTATGGTATTATTGGTGGTTTGATATTATTACGAATGTCCCCCTCCAGTTTTGAGATATCAGGCATATCGTCAATGATAAATACTAAGATGGGCCACTAATAAATTATAGGTTTGAGTCCCGGAGGGAAGAATGAAAACCTATTATTTAGTAATGGTCCCGAAATCATTGACGATGTAGGGCCCTCCCTTCCATCCCCTTCCCATTCGTTTGATGTCTTGAGTTTAGTCTTTATATGTCAGTGAAGGAAGTATGGCATCTCGGTTGCCATGGTCTGGGCGAGAATCCACGCACAAGAAATCCACGAGATGGAAAGCTATAGCAAAACAAGTTTTGAGTTTATTTTTTATTTTATTTTTTACAAAGTTTTTTCGTAGTGTATACCCCAATCATAAGACGATTCCATAAGAGAAGTAGCGTTACACTTATGATGTAGTACTCCTTTTCCCCGCGGCGGGAGTTTCAAACTGGCTACCCGCGGGCGCTTGAAAGGAGGCTATTATATTAATAGGCATATTGTCAATGATTTCGGGGCCACTACTAAATATTAGGTTTTTATTCTTCCCTCCGGGACTCAAACCTATAATATGGTGGTGATAATGATGGTAGTGGTGATAGTGTGTCAGTGATAGAGGAATGGTGCATTACATGTGGAGGTACCGTACTTATAATGTTTAGATGTGGTGTGGTGTTAGCAGTGAGGTTGTTAGTGGTGGTGTTACTGCCTGGTGATCATAGTGACATATTATGATGACAGCGGGGGAGATAATAATAGAGAATAATGCCCTTGAGATCTCCTAAGGACGTCTATCAGTTAAACGGCTACAGACTATCTCAATCCTTTTATCAACCATAGATCCTTCCTAAGCTTCATAAAATCGTCTAAATACAGCTAAACTAAGATATAGCCGGTACAGAAGGGGTTAAACTGCATAAAATCGTCTAATTTTAGCCAGAATCTGCCATTGGACGTCAATATATATCAGGTTGTTTCTATTATAAACAACCTGTCTTGATAGCCTAGTGCTTAGTGTGCGGAATTTCGGTATTAATATCCTAGGTTCGAGTCCTTGGAGTACCACATGTATTCATTACTTTCATTGATTTCATTAGTTAGGTTTAATTGTAAATTAATTGGTGAGTTGGTGAAAACAAATATGAATATATTGACGTCCAATGGCCTACTACAACTATCTTCTGTTCACCTCATGCACAGTCACGAACCATAATAACATGCATACTTACACACTTAAGGGGGTACTACTCGCTTTTTATGGACCCCCTTCTCCCTCATGTTTAGTATATTTGTTTTTGAGGTTTTATGTTCGTTCCGTTAGTTTGGCGATTTTGAGGCCTTTCGCCTCATTTTTGTTGTCAATATTAAGACCTTCCGTGCCCTTTAGGTGTTGATTTTTTTACTGGCGAGCGATAACGAGCCTCTAATTTTAGAAGGAATCGGCCTTTGGCCTTGAAATGTTTCTACCGAAAAATGTACTAATTTATCTTGAAAGGGGTATAGGGGTGCTTTTCTAAGCTTGATGGAGGTCTAGCGAAGAAACTCAAAAATAAATTCATAAATAAATATACATTTATATAAACACCCCCTAGATGCCTATTCAAAAAATGTGTAAATTTTTCGGTAGAAAAATATATACGAGTTACCAAGTGTAAACAGAAGGTTGCCAATACTCACCCTAAAAAAGTCAATATATCAGATTGTTTGTATATAATATTATGTGTTGCCGAGTGGTAAGTGAGAAGGTATGCAAGACCCTCCCTACAGAGTCAATAATATCAAGTTGTTTGTATACAGTGTTGCTTAGTGTCAAAAGAAGGTCTACAAAACTCTCCCTACAGAGTCAATATATCAAGTTATTTGTATATACAGTGTTGCTGAGTGTAAAAAGAAGGTAGCCAAGAATCTCGCTAGAGTCAATATAATCATGTTGTTTGTATACACTGTAGTGTTGTTTAGTGTCAAAGAAGGTCTACAAAACTCTTCCTACAGAGTCAATACATCGGGTTGTTTGTATACGTGTCGCCGAGTGTAAACATAGAAGGTATGCAAGACTCTCCCTACAGATGGCCTGGGAGTAAACAGTGCAGGGGCCTGGAGTTGTGGCCCATCCGTCATGTTGGTAATATGATTGTATCTCATGAAGGGTGTGTGTGTGTGTGTGTGTGTGTGTGTGTTTATATTTTGTTATGTTGCATGTTTGTTTTGTTGTCGTCTGTGTGTGTGTGTGTGTGTGTGTGTGTGTGTGTGTGTGAGAGAGAGGGAGAGAGATATGTGTGTTGATCTTATGTCATGTTTATGTCATGTATATATTATGTCATGTTGCATATTTGTCGTCTCTGTGTGTGTATGTATGTTGTGACGCTTCTGCATAGTAGCCACGTGCTAGCATGCACGCGCGTCGGCTGCCCAGCCGTTTAGAAACCGGCTGGCGGCAGCCGGCCGGCAGGCTTTTCCTTAGTATATATCCTACGACAATGTAACTAATGTCTGGGATATTCTTATGTTGTTTCACAGCTTGAAGCTGCCCTTATTCTTAACCAACGCATCTTAGTATATTTTATTCTCGATAGTTGATTGTTTCATTATAATATATAAGATGTAAGTCTAGTGAGCGCGGGAGGAGACGAGCAGGAGAGAGAGACCGGCTTGGGACGTTGCTTCGCTTGCCAGCTTGGGACGAGCCTGAAGCGTTGCCATATGCATTTGATTGCAACGTTAGGCTTAGTTTCGACTCACGCACGGGGTTGAGGATTTTGACCCGGCAACTGTGTTGAGTGTTGCCAAGCATGGGATGTATTCTGCATGCCTAGGGCGGGGTCCAGACAGATTCAAGACTCAGAGCTCACCTCACTGTCGTACCCTTCGGACCCCCTTGATATCTATCCCTCTCAACCCCACTTAGAAACTTTCTCTCTTACTTTGTAACTATACCTTCTTTCCACTACTTCACCAATCTATTTAATTATCCCATCCCCTTGATAGACCTTATATCTATTATTGTATTAACGACGAGCTCTCAGATAACTAGATAGGATTTTGGGCCTTATGCAGAGACGTAATTGTTAATGAGACCTAGGAAGCTTTTTTGTTGTCTCATATTTGGTGGTTTCATGCTTGCTAGTGTGTTCTTGTGTGAGGTTAGCAGGGGCTAGACCGGAGGGGAGGCTTTTTGCGATCCTTTAAGTAAAGTCTGCTGGTGCGAGTCCTGTGAACCCGCACGACTTTACTAGGATACCCGTGGGAGTCTGGGGGCATTTTCTTGTCTGTGTCCCTGTGTGTCTAGTGTTGTGTTGTGTGAGGGCCCTTGCCTAGTCCACTCAGCACTGCGCTAGCACGTCTTGCTTTTGTTTTAGGGTCGCCAGGAGAGAGTCAGATACTTGCGATCTGAGTCTCTCAAGAGAGCACCCTTTCAATTAGAGTAATTTGGCACACAGACTTGGGAACGTCCCTAGGCTAGAGCAGGTGGCTCAGCCCAGGTATCCGAAGTCTATATCCTTCCGGCTAGACCTCTGCCACCTGGCAGATTAACAGCTAGGGGTTTATGATCTCTGTATGCTTGTTATTGTGCCACAGTTTACCGTTTTTGTGAGCATTGTGAGTCAGGGTGGGGCTTAGAGACTCTGTCCGAGCAGGCTTGCCTGACTAAGAGTGAGAAGCACACCTGTATGTGGTTATGTTGCGAGTTGCTGCCTTTATTTAATTATACCTATGCCATTATACACTGTATGGCCTATCACTAGTATTTATTCCTGCTTATGAGTTAAGAGTTCTCTAAATCCGTAACGTACTTTCTTTGCTAAGCATCAGATCCTACAGTAGCCACATGCAGTTTAGAAACCCGCATCTTGTCTACCTGTACGATGTTTTGAGGACTGTTTGCTTTCACCTTCTTTCACGCAGGGGTGATTAGTTGTATTAATTAACGTAACGTTAAATGTACTTTCTTCTAGTTTGTTATTAAATTGTTTCTGCAATTTAATTCCGTTATCTATCTTTTCCTTGAAGCTTTACGTCAACTTAATTGTGTGATCTTTTATATAGCCTGCTTGACTATCAGCAGTCTATAGTGCGTGCACACTGTAACCGAGTCATAGGATACCTTGTTGTCCAGGCAGGACTCTTGACGGTTTAGGGTGGTTTGTTGCCTGGGTTTATAGATAAGGGTTGGATCTAGCGTTTTCCGTTGTTGCTTGTTGCCGCATACCTAGTCCAATAGAAAGAGCCCAGTGTTTATATATCCCAGGACGTAACAATGTGTGTGTGAGCGAGTGTGTGTGTGTGTGTGTGTGTGTGTGTGTGTGTGTGTGTGTGTGTTTGTAATAATAATAATAATAATAATAATCGGTTTATTTCGAGCCGGGAGCCAATGAGGCTGAAAATACACAATTCCTTAACCTAACTTATCCTAAGTAGTCAACAGATTTGACTCTGGCTGCCACAAGGGCGCCTACATACCCCCAAAAGAGGTAGGATGTGGGCAGGGAACCAGATGGAACCCAGAGGTGGCGCATCCACACCTATCCTCCACAGCCCGGAAAGGTTTTGACAGACACCTTACCGGCAGGTAGCTGGGATCGAACCCGCACTACCTGGGTCAAGCGACTAGAGTGTGTGTGTGTGTGTGTGTGCGTACATGTGCGTGTGTGTGTGTGTGCATGCGTGTGTGTACAGGGCCGGGAGTTGAGGCCCATCAGTCATGTTTGTAACCTGATTGTGTCTCATGAAGGGGGGAGAGAGAGAGTAGCGTAGATAGTTATAGCGAGAGCAAATTCTATGTGATTTTGTGTGTTTATTAGGAAGATAGAGAGAGAGAGAGAGTATCTGTGTGATTATTACATAGAGAGAGAGAGAGAGTATCTGTGTGATTATTACAAAGGCCATCGACATGAAAACCAAGGTCCTCACAGCCCCCCAACCTATGTATTTTAGCACAGATATATGCTATTTTGACTCGGCCTGGCATTTGTGTGTATGAGAGAGAGAGAGAGAGAGAGTGCGTAGATAGCTAAGGGAGCCCACCTCGCTTTTGTTTCTCTTACTATCCCTCTCTCTTTGGTTTGTATCCATTCGGCCCCATTCAGCCTACTGTTTTAAGACGTTTATCCCCATCCAGGTGTCAATATTCTCCTGGCGAGCGGTAGCGAGCCAGCATATATATATATATATATATATTTGTTTTCTTCTATATTCCAACTACTCCCCCTCGGGCATAGGCTGATAGCCTTTACACTCTACCGCTGAACACGGTGAGGCCCGTGAGGTCTTGCTCCAGTCTAGGGAGTGAGACATGCGAAGCTTCACGGCTCGAAGCAACTGCATCTCTGAAGCCGCCTCGCCTCTGCGCTTCACAGTCTCATCCCCCACACTCGGACCCTCACTCTCAGAACGCCACCTATTGAGCAATTAACTCACTAGGCATTGCCCCCCTGTAGCATATTTTTGAATATGGGAATATTCATACAATGCTATTTTAATCAGGGAACAATGAGGCTATTTTTTGGGCATTTCGGTGTGCTGTGGTAATGCATTGATACTAGGTACAGCACAAATTCCATCCCAATAATATCTTCCCATTGACATATTGGGATTCAAACCCGGGTCCATTGGATTACCAGTCCATATATATATATATATATATATATATATATATATATATATATATATTTTTTTTTGACAGCAAGCTAAATTTGTACATTTTTCGATAGAAAAATGTCTCCGTCGAAGCCGGATATCTCCATACAATGCTGGCTCGCTATCGCTCGCCAGGAAGAAATTGAAACCTGGATGGGGATAAACGTCTTAAAAAGTTGGCTGAATGGGGCCGAATGCATACAAGCCAGGGAAAGAGAGAAAAGAAGAGAAAGATAAAACAAAACGGTGACCCCCCTTAAATACACAACAAACCCCAACCTATATAATTCTAGCACATATACAGTATATGCTACTTAATTGGACTCTGGCCTGGCATCACAGTAGAATGAGCGACTCTGCTTTGCTTCCCAGTGTACGCTAATTGTATTGTGTTGACTTAAACTTTGTGTGTGTGTGTGTTCGTGCGTAAATTAAATAGTGTGTTCGTGCGTGTGTGGAGTTTATGTGTAACATAATAATAATTGTCGATTTATTGTTCATTGCAGCCCTGAGGCTGAAAATCTACAGAGTTTTTCTTAAACCTAGGTACCTTAACTACGAGGTCTCTTGCGACCTTTGGCATCCATGAGGTGCCTGGCTTCCCACCAAATACTGTACATACGCAGATGCACTTTGTATTGGTGAGAAGATGTGTAGGCTAACACAGGCTCATAGCAGCTTGGTTAGGGAGGAACCACGATACAATTCTCTCCGTCGATATGGCCGAAAAAACCTTTAAGATTCTGGTGGATTCGAACCCTCGCCCCGGCACCTTGCGGTCCGCACAAAACAACGTGCCTTAACCGACTGTGTGCGTGAGAGGGAGAGAGAGAGACTGGTTAATATACAGTATATCGTACATATCTGCACTATGAGGACCAGTGCATTCCTATGTTGTTATTTGCCACCTATGATTATTCCATCTGTGATAAATCACCAGTAATAGATTAGACAAAAGCATATACTTTATTTTTGTACTCTAACTCCGAACAGTTAAATCTCACACTCTCTCTTTCTCTCTCTCTATGTATATACAGTATATATATATATACCGGTATATAATTATATATATGACGGAGTGGTCTTGCCACTGGACTGGTAATCCAATGGACCCGGGTTTGAATCCCAATATGTCAATGGGAAGATATTATTGGGATGGAATTTGTGCTGTACCTAGTATCAGTGCATTACCACAGCACACTGAAATGCCAAAACAAAATACCCTCATTGTTCCCTGATAAATTAGCATTGTATGAATATTTCCATATTCAAAAATATGCTACAGGGAGGCAATGCCTAGTGAGTTAATTGCTCAATAGGTGGCATTCTGAGAGTGAGGGTCCGAGCCTGGGGGATGAGACTGTGAAGCACAGAGGCGGAGCAGCTTCAGATATGGAGTTGCTTCGGGCCGTGAAGCTTCACATGTCTCATTCCCCAAGGTTAAGAGATACAACAGGTTGGCGCACGCGCAGCCTGTTGACGTCAAGAGGCTGGGCGAGAGAGAGAAAGATAGAAAAACACTCCCCTGCCAGCTAAACTGCCGCCACTAGACCAGGGGTGTCAAACATGTTAATTAATATTAGTACCGGTATTTTTTTATACCCGGTATCTTTATTTTGCTTGGTTATTGTTCTAATTTCTTATTCTTATAATATAATTAGCTTGCGCAAAGAGGGATAAGGATTACATAAACATGAGGATTTCACACTGATTTTATTAGTTTAGACATTTTAGATTTAGTTTTTCTAGGATCATTAGCATTCATATTTCTGTTTAAAATCCGTATTCTAAAAAACATTCGGCATCTTACAAAAACACGAATTACTTCCAATGGTAAAGTCACCATACCAACAATTTTTTTACACAATGATTTTACGGAGTTTTTGCCAGCTTTGAATTCTGTTTTCCCATGAAAACACACAAAGATTTTTTCCATTAATTTAAGCTGTTCAAAGAATTCATTTTTGGGTGTCATAAGCATCCCATCTTTTCTGCATATTTTTCCAATCCAGGTTGTGTCATCCTCTGATACTTTCTGACCTAGAAATTCATGCTGGGGAAACTTGCTGGTAACATATCCACCAATATTCCTCACACCTTCATTTTCATTTTCTTGGGATACATTTTTACTTGACATACCAACTGGAATTTCAGTATCATAGTCACTGGAGTCGCATGCATTTCCTTCATAACTAGAAAATAATACTGCTGACAACAGGAGTTCATGTTCAAGGTTTTCTGTTGTGTCAGTTGCAGTAGACTGTGATGGTTCTGTTTGAGAAAAAACTGCTTCGGATATGCTTGAATCATTTTGTTTTTTGTCAGTGTTATAATTGTATCCTACCAACTCTATGTTCTTCCCAAGCAGGTATGATTTGATTCGATACTTAACTTGTACAGGTGATGGATGCTGGTGGTTTGAAGCTCCTATTTGCCTAAGACAACCAACAAAATGTTCCAATATATCTTGATTCAACCGATATGTCATTATATAGGAGATGTTTTCTTTTTCTTTTAGCATCTCATATAAACCGGCATTATACAGTAGTTATAGCATCACGGTATGAAGTAAAACAAAACGGAAATGGCTCGGCTGCTTCTTTGAGAATGAATGGTAGCCTATACAGTCGAGTGACCTCTGACCCTTCCAGCCTTGTAACGTCATGCGCGAGCGGGTACGAGTTGGAATGACCCCATGCTCCAACCTGTTGTATCTCTTAACCTTGTCACTCCCTAGACGGGAACAAGACCTCACGGGCCTCTACGTGTTCAGCGGTAGAGTGTAAAGGCTATCAGCCTATGCCCTAGAGGAAGTAGTTGGAATATAGAAAAAAAGGAAAAAATAAATATATATTTATAAATATACAGGTATATACTCTATATATATTTATATATAATTATATATATATAATATATATATATATATATATATATATATATATTATATATATATATATTATATATATATATATATATATATATATATATATATATATATATACTGTATATATATATTCTGTATATATACATATATATATATATATATATATAATGTATTTGTGGGACTATGTGAGTATGATTGTCCCTGTTAATATGTTTGTTGTATCATGAGGAGGGAAGGGTGAATGGCAGTGAGTAGTTTTCTGCATATACAGTAGCCTTTGTGTGAAAGAGAGAGAGAGATGCATATACCTGGGTGTGGTTATGTGTGTGGGGTATCAACCTTTGTCCTTATGTAGCTGTGTGTGTGTTTGTGCGTGTGTGTGTGCCTGTTTATGTATGTATGCGTGGTGTGTGCATGCCTGGCCACCTCCCAACACATTGTGATGCATGACTCAATTTGTAACAATAATGTGACCTCCCTCAATGGCACCTCTTGAGAAATGGCCCCCTCTTGCCTTTGCCTCTCTCTCTCTCTCTCCCTCTCGCTCTCGTGCACGTACTCTCTCTCTCTCTCTCTCTATCTCTCTGAAAGGTCTCAATATTGACAAAAAATGTGGCGAAAAGTCTTAAACTCGCCTAACTAATGGAAGGAACGTCTTAAAATCTCAAAACTAATGGGGTTAAGCATGAGGAAGAAGGGGATCCCCCAAAAAACAAAAACAACAACAACTACCTCCCCCTTAACATAGATCAAATTGGATTCGGTGAATGGTCCGCGATGCCACTAAACTCGGAAAAGTTCGAGGTAAAGCATATTACTCAGGCGAACCGTAATTGAGACTATTTACTGCTGGGATAGAAGCAAGAAGAAACTGAATTGGACAACGATAGGAGGTTTCTTTTGAAATTACAAGCACGCTATCGCTCGCCAGCAAAACATCGACACCTAAATGGCACGAAAGGTCTTGATATTGATATAGAAATGAGACACGTTTTAAAATCGACAAACTAATGGGGCGAACGCCTTAAAATCTGAAAATTAATGGGGCTAGCTATGAGGAAGAAGGGTGACCAGAAAAACTACCCATCTCCTCATAAAGTTTTCCAAACAGTTTAATTAAGTAAAATAGAACCCCCCCCCCCCCTTAGCTAATATAAGAACAATGAGATAGTTCATATATTCTGTAATGCCTCGCCTAGAATATGGTGTTGAATTCTGATCTCCAGCACTCATGAAAGACATATAACAATTAAAAAGAGTCCAATCTAGGGCTACACACCTATTTTATCAATCCGGAGACTGAGCTGTGAGAAGCGATTGAGAATTCTGGGTTTCATTTCGTTTGAAGCGCGTCGGCTACAAGGTCAAATTACGAATATTGAAATCTTTAAGGGGGAGGTAGTTTCTTATTCTGAACTCCCTTCTCCCTCATGTTGCGTCAAGAATATCTCCACGGAATGTGCCGCATGGTCTTTGAGATACTAACTATTCCTTGAAACACCTAGTAACACCTCCAGTCTTCCTTCCCCCTCCTCCTCTTTCTCCCCTCCTCTTCTTCCTCCTCCGCCTCCTCTTCCTCGTAAAGACCAATAGGTATGTTGCAGTTTGTTCTCCTTTGTATTCCTCCTCTTTCTCTTCTCCCTCCTTCTCCTCCTCTTCCTCCTCCTCCTACTCTCCCTCTCCCTCCTCCTCTGCAACCACGAAGGAGGAATATTTTTGCAATGCTGATTTGGAAGGCGTGTTTTGACGATAATGTTTGGCCTTTTTTCACAGGATAGCCAGGGCCCACTCCCTACCTTCTCTCTCTCTCTCTCTCTCTCTCTCTCTCTCTCTCTCTCTCTCTCTCTCTCTCTCTCTCTCATGAAATCAAAGACTGTTAATAAGTGTAATCTTAGGTTATACAAAAATCTCATATGAACATTACTGCTACTCGTGCTATAGGCTAATTTTTATAGGGTGGATGGGACTCGTCAGCCTTGGTTGGCAACCTGTCTAGGGGATTAAATCTGATACAAATCCGTACTGCTTACCTAAGGGTAAGGCAGGTTAGTGGATGGATTAGCCGAACACCACTGTAGAAAAATAGTGCTAACAAGATACACAGAGGGCCTCGGAGTCGGACGGATCCTGAATTGAGTGGTCAATCCTGTAAGTCCTTCACTAAACTGGCTCGGGTTGTCCCTCTCACAGGGAATAGGTCCGCTTGGGGGCATTCTGTGTATGGCCACCCTCGTAAGGGGAGTAAGGCGTCTGGCAATAGATAGATAGATAGAATAATATATTTTGTTTTCATAATTCCCACATTAAATATATACTGTAGGATGGTTTCGCTTACACAACAAATATATACTGTAGGATGGTTTCGCTTACACAACAAATATATACTGTAGGATGGTTACTGTAGGATGGTTTCGCTTACACAACAAATATATACTGTAGGATGGTTTCGCTTACACAACAAATATATACTGTAGGATGGTTTCGCTTACACAACAAATATTTACACAACAGATATAAGCTAGTTTCCCCCGGGTATGTTGAAGCATTAACAGAAAGGATTGTGATTATGTTATAATTGTGTTGAAATCCGAGCATAATTTCGTAATTATAATTTTTCTTTCCCGGTGAACACTTTGTGTTGCTGATTATGTATATATATATTTTGTTTAATTAGGTAGGTAAGTCAGTTATATTATATGTTACACACAGATACTCAGACCACACAGACCTTGTGGTCCCAACTAGGTGGTCCAGCCTTAATACTACTAGACAGGGACAGTTTATAGTGGAAGAAAAGGATAGTAAAGTAGAAGGCTCTCCCCCCACCCTCCGGCTAATCAACCGTACCGGAAGATAAGATGAAGTGAAACCTTATGGGTCAGGAAATGCCCACAAGGAAAACAAATCTATAGTATAAATATAAATGAGTTTGAAAGGGAAATTACACATGCCTATTGATTAATTCATATCAATTCAATCTTCATCAAATGATCGTATATTCCAGTCTTAAACGCATCAATTGAATTACTGTCGACCACCTCCTTTGGTAAACTATTCCACTCTTTTAACCACATTATATGTGAAGAAATTGTGTGTCACATCTAAGGATGCCTTTTTTCTAATTAATTTAATTCCATTACCTCGGGTTGCAGCACTGTTATTAGTCGTGAACAGTGCACTGATATCTACCGTACTCTGGCAAATTATTTTAATTATCTTAAAACACTCCATAAGTTGGCTTCGCAACCTTCGTTTCTTAAGCGAGAACAAATTTAATTTCTTTAATTTTTCATAATATGGCTTGTTTTTCAGAGAGGGAATTAGTTTAGTTGCTCTACGCTGCACAGATTCGAGTTTCTTAATGTCTTTCTTGAGATACGGGGACCAGAACTGAACGCCATATTCAAGATGGGATCTAACAATGCTTTTGAATAACGGCAAAATAATGCTTTCGTTTTTATAAGTAAAATTTCTTTTGATAAATCCCAAGGCTTTGTTAGCTTTATTTGTCGCAGCAAATACAGAGAGAGAGAGAGAGAGAGAGAGAGAGAGAGAGAGAGAGAGAGAGAGAGAGAGAGAGAGAGGTGTTTGAATAATGATGGAGTGAAACAGATGGGGTGGGAAGAAAGGGCTCAAGAATTTTGGGAGCGTAAGCAGATGAGATTTGGAGGAGCGTGGCAGCGATAGATAACGAGAGAGAGAGAGAGAGAGAGAGAGAGAGAGAGAGAGAGAGAGAGAGAGAGAGAGAGAGAGAGCAAAAACACAATACAAGCTAACTTCGTGCCAACACCCATGATGCTGAGAAGAGCCATTTTACTAACAATCTTTTCCTAAGTTGTCAACAGAGTGACCTCGGCTGCAACAAATTGCTGATACTGTATATCCATAAGAGAGGAAACCTAAGATTCAGGATGGCTCTTTCATAGATTTTTTGTTTAATCTCACCTGCCCAGAGTAGGATTCGACCCATATATTGTGAGCCAGCGAATTCAAATACAAATTACTCTGATTACTAGGCCACCGTGTGTGTGTGTGTGTGTGTGTGTGTGTGTGTGTGTGTGTGTGTGTGTGTGTGTGTGTATTAATAATAATAACTAATAATATATATTTTTTTTTCTATGTGATTGAGGGAGGCAAAAGGCATTACTGCCTATAGCGAGTGCCTCCCCCATAGTTGAAAGAGTGACAGGGCCAAAATCAAGGGACGTTCGAGCCAAAATGCCTGGACACACAGAGTTTGAAGCAATTTAAGTCATAGGAAGAGGGAAAGACTGATTCTGGGAGAGAGTTCCAGAGCTCAGCTGTTGAGTAGAAGAAAGTTTGAGAGTAACGTTTCACTCTTGGGTTGGAGAGTTGCACAGAGTAGGGGTGGGATTAAGTTGCAAGACGGGTACCACGTGCCCTACGTAAAGGAGGTGGTATGCACTGGGATAGCTCTGAGGAACACTGATTATTATAGTAGCGATAGAATAGCGAGAGAGATGCAACATTGCGGCGGAGAGAGAGAGACTGCAGAGAGTTGGTGAGTGGACGGGAGTTAATGATATGAAAGGCCTTCCTTTCAACTTTGTCTAGGAGAGCGGTGTGAGAGGAACCTCCCCACACATGTGAACAATACTCAATACAAGGGCGCACTATGCCCCTGTACAGAGCAAGAAGCTGTGCAGGGGAAAAGAACCCCCTAAGGCGGTTGAGCACACCGAGCTTCTGGGAGGCTGCCTTAGCAAGACTGGTAATATGGTCCTTCCAAATGAGAGCAGAAGAAAAAGAGACACCAAGAATATTGAGAGAAGATGAAGGGTTGATTTTTGTATTGTTGAAGAATAAGGCATAGTCCGCTGGGAGATCCTGACGGGTAGATAGATGGAGAAATTGGGTTTTGGAAGCATTAAAGTTAACAAGGTTTTCTCTGCCCCAATTGGAAATAGTATTTAGATCAGAATTTAAGAGTTCTATGGCTTCATTACGTTTGTCGTTGAGGAATTGCTGGCTGGGGCGTTCTGAAAAACTAATGGAGTAGTGTAAGGTTGAGTCGTCTGCGTATGAATGGATGGGAATTAAGGTACAGTTAAGGAGATCATTTATAAAAATTAGAAAGAGAATAGGAGATAGGACAGAGCCCTGAGGAACACCGGAGTTTATAGGGTGAGGAAGTGAACAATGGCCGTCCACAACCGCGGCTATGGAACGGCCGGAAAGGAAATTAGAGACAAAGGCACAGATGGAGGGATAGAAACCGAAGGAGGGTAGTTTAGAAATTAAAGATTTATGCCAGACTCTATCGAAGGCTTTCGATATGTCTAGTGCAATAGAAAAAGTCTCACCGAAGTCCCGAAAGGAGGATGACCAAGAGTTAGTAAGATATGAAAGAAGATCACCAGTAGAGAGACCCTTAAGGAAGCCATACTGGCGATCTGAGAGCAGATTATGAGAAGAGAAATGCTTAAGAAATTTGGAAGCAAGAATAGTTTCAAAAACTTTAGAAAGACAAGAGATGAGAGCAATTGGACGATAGTTGGAGGGTTGAGAGCGGTCACCCTTCTTTGGGACAGGTTGAATGTGAGCAAACTTCCAGCATGAAGGGAAGACGTTAGAGGATAGACAGAGACGAAAGAGTTTGCCTAGGCAGGGAGTCAGCACGGAAGCACAGTTTTTGAGAACAACAGGAGGAACACCGTCCGGACCGTACGCCTTATTAGTGTTAAGCCCAGAGAGGGTAGAAAGTACATCTTTAGAAGAGATTAGGATATTAGGCATAAGTAAGAGAGAGGAGGGCGGAGAGGGAGGAATAGCACCGGAATCATCCAAGGTGGAGTCTCTAGCAAAAGTTTGAGCGAAGAGTTTAGCTTTGTCAGAGGAAGAAGTGATGGTTGTGCCATCAGAGTGGGAAAGGGGAGGGAAAGATGAGGAAGAGAAATTGTTGGAGAGGTTTTTGGCTAGACGCCAGAAAGCTTGGGAAGAGCTAGAGTTGGATAGTTCAGTGCATTTATTATTGATGAAAGAGTGTTTGGCAAGTCGAAGAACAGATTTGGCTTGATTCTGGGCAGAAACATAGGAAGAATGAGAGTCTTGAGTTTTAAGGCGACGGTACCGTTTGAATGCTTCCTCCTTATTGCGGACAGCAGTAGAACAGGCGTGAGTAAACCAAGATTTTTTAGCATTAGTCTGAGAGAAGGAGAATGGAATGTATGCTTCCATGCCCGATAGGATTACCTCGGTAATGCGTTCAGCACTCTCCGAGGGTCCCCGGCCACGGAAGCAGAAATCATTCCATGGGAAATCAAAGAAGTACTGCCGGAGAACTGTCGGTTTATTGCTCATTGCAGCCGTGTGGCTGAAAATCTACAGTTTTTCTTAACCTAAGTACAGTACAATACTTATTCTACCTTAACTACGAGGTTTCATGTGACCTTTGGCGACCGTGTGGTGCCCTGCTTCCCTCCAAGTACATACGTAGGTGCATATTGTATTGGTGAGAATATTTGTAGGCTAACACAGGCTAATAGCAGCTTGGTTAGGGAGGAACCATGATACAATTGTCTCCGTCGCTATGGCCAAAACAACCTTTAGGATGCTGATGGAGACTCGAACCTTTACCCCGCAGTCAGCGCGAGACTACAGTACAGCGCCTTAGACCACGGGACCACAGCGACCCATGTGTGTGTGTATGCAGAGGGTGTTGTTGAATAGACGGAGTGAAAGTGTGATGTACAGTCATGGGCCATAATACCTGCACAACCATTTGAATCTGTATCGAACCTAAGCGAGACAATCCAGTGTTCTGTTATATCCCAGAGGCTTCACAACTTGTCTTTAAACCCTTCACCACATGCCGTAATTTTCATCATATTCTGGTTACTATTAGACGATTTTCTTTACCCTAAACTTCGAGGACTCAAAGGGGTAAATATGAGCTCAATAAATTATCTGAATAACATAGGTCCTTCTTAAGGGGATAGTGTTTGTTGGTGTATGTATATATTAATTAATTTATTTTTTAGTTTCCTCGCTAGACCTCCATCAAGCTTAAAAAACACCCCCTAGACCCCCTTTCAATATAAATGTGTACATTTTTCGGTAGAAAAATGTTCCAGCCGAAGGCCGATTCCTTCTAAATTTACATGCTCGCTATCGCTCGCCAGGAAAAAATCGACGCCTAATTGGTACGAAAGTCCTAATATTGACAAAACAATGGGAAGAATAGTCTCAAAATCGCCAAACTAATCGAACGAACGTCTTAAAATCTCAAAACTAATATGCTAGACATGAGGGAGAAGGGGCTCCAGACAAAGCGACTACCTCCCCCTTAAACTGCATAAAGGCGTCTAATTTTAGCCAGCATCCAGGGCAACAATACGTCATACGTGCTGAAGGGGTTAAATATTCTAATGGGTGTGCAGGTATTTAGATGCTTATGTTCTGGGTGTGGTGTCCCGAGTTCGAATCCAGGGAGGACCATATTCTTTCATTAGTTTATTCAAGTGCATTGGGGTTTGTAATGGATGATTAATGTTAAGAACGGGGTGTTACTTAATTATGGCCCATGACCGTAAACTCGAGGAAAAAAAAAAAAAAATCTTTACACTAACGCTCTAGACATTCTGGAAGTGGGTCGAAACCTTGTGATAATATAGACGTTTGTTTCACCCGATTCATTTCCGTTCACGCAAATATAGAGCTCACCACATTAAGGGGAGATTGGTCGTTCTTCTGGTCCCCTTTCTCCCTCGTATTAATTAAGCTCCGTCTGTTTTGAGATTATATGACGTTTGGCTCATTAGTTTGGCGTTTTTAACACCTTTCGCCCCATTTCGTTGTCAATTTTAAGACCTTTCGTGCCGTTTAGGTGTCAATTTTTTCCTGGCGAGCGATAGCGGGCTTTAAATTTTAAGAAGAATCGGCCTTCGGCAGGAACATTTTCTACCGAAAAATGTACAAATTTATCTTGGGGGTGATTTTGGAAACTAATTCATAAAGGAGTAAATTAATGAATAGATCAAACAAATGTTTGCATACTATGTGTTACTAGCTGTGTGTTTGCATACTATGTGTTACTAGCTGTGTGTTTGCATACTATGTGTTACTAGCTGAGTGTTTGCATACTATGTGTTACTAGCTGTGTGTTTGCATACTATGTGTTACTAGCTGAGTGTTTGCATACTATGTGTTACTAGCTGTGTGATTGCATACTATGTGTTACTAGCTGTGTGTTTGCATACTATGTGTTACTAGCTGTGTGTTTGCATACTATGTGTTACTAGCTGTGTGTTTGCATACTATGTGTTACTAGCTGAGTGTTTGCATACTATGTGTTACTAGCTGTGTGTTTGCATACTATGTGTTACTAGCTGAGTGTTTGCATACTATGTGTTACTAGCTGTGTGTTTGCATACTATGTGTTACTAGCTGTGTGTTTGCATACTATGTGTTACTAGCTGAGTGTTTGCATACTATGTGTTACTAGCTGTGTGTTTGCATACTATGTGTTACTAGCTGTGTGTTTGCATACTATGTGTTACTAGCTGTGTGTTTGCATACTATGTGTTACTAGCTGAGTGTTTGCATACTATGTGTTACTAGCTGAGTGTTTGCATACTATGTGTTACTAGCTGAGTGTTTTCATACTATGTGTTACTAGCTGAGTGTTTGCATACTATGTGTTACTAGCTGTGTGTTTGCATACTATGTGTTACTAGCTGAGTGTTTGCATACTATGTGTTACTAGCTGAGTGTTTGCATACTATGTGTTACTAGCTGAGTGTTTGCATACTATGTGTTACTAGCTGAGTGTTTGCATACTATGTGTTACTAGCTGTGTGTTTGCATACTATGTGTTACTAGTTGTGTGTTTGCATACTATGTGTTACTAGCTGTGTGTTTGCATACTATGTGTTACTAGCTGTGTGTTTGAATGCAACCCAATAATTAACTACTTGCGAGTTTTAGGCTATAAGGAAGTTTGAGCTGTAAACATCGGTACTAAACAGAAATTCAATACTACTGTAGGTCAGATGGATAGAAAGTGTGTTTAATTTGATATGGTGGGTTCATAATTTTACTAGAACTGGTAATTCTTCTAAATCAGTCTACGGCTCTAACCTCCTTATAGTCTGAAGCTCGCAAGTGGTCAATTAGCAAAGTTTCTCAGTCTTTCTTCTACTCAACAATTGAACTCTGGAACTCTCTCCCTCAATCAGTATTTCCTTCATCCTATGACTTAGACTGCTTTAAACTTCGTGTGTCCAGGCAGTTTGACCCCAACGTCCCTTGAATTTGGCTGTCACTCATTTGGCATTGCGGGGGACACTCGTTACAGACAGCCTGCCTTTTGCCTCCTTCTTACAATTATAAAATAATGTGTATGAATTGCATGTGTGATTATGAACGTGTGTGCATCTGTGTGTGTGTGTGCGTCAGAGAGATATATAGAAAAACAAAAAAAATATAGATACACTGATAGACATTGTCGCAGTCTCTCTCTCTCTCTCTCTCTCTCTCTCTCTCTCTCTCTCTACATACCCACAGATACATTTATGCATACATATATTCGCGCGTAGATATATATAAATACATTAATACATACGTCTCTTTGTATATGGGCATTAGTATGTTTATTTTCTGTCCGTTTGTGTTTATGTAATTGTGATTTGGTGTGTGTGTGTGTGTGTGTGTGTGTTTATGTAATTGTGAATTGGTGTGTGTGTGTGTGTGTGAGAGAGAGAGAGAGAGAGAGAGAGAGAGACGTTGTTTATGTAATTGTTGCATGATTTGCTGTGTGTGTGTGTGTGTGTGTGTGAGAGAGAGAGAGAGAGAGAGAGAGAGAGAGAGAGAGAGAGAGAGAGAGAGAGAGAGACGTCCCACGGTGTGCCCGTTTAAAACCCACTTTTTGTACCGATTTTCACAGTGGGGGTATGTCCAGCCCTCACTATCCCTTAGCACTTATCCACCCTTACCCCTCTCTCTCTCTCACTCTCTCTCTCTCTCTCTCTTTCAGTTTGCATATTTTAGTATATATACTATGTCTTGATTGTACATTTGGCCTATTTTTACATGTTCCCCTCTCCATTTTCTTTCAGGTATGGTATTTTGAATAGGAGGGTGGCGAGGAAAGGTAAAGTACTTATAATTGTTTGTATAGAGGGTAATAGGTAACCATGGTGTGTGTGTGAAAGAGAGAGAGAGAGAGAGAGAGAGAGAGAGAGAGAGAGAGAGAGAGAGAGAGAGAGAGAGAGAGAGAGTGTGTGAGAGAGAGAGATAAATAGAGTGAGAGAGAGCATAGGAACAAGCACATTAATTGGTACATCTTGCAATTTACAGTACATACAGTATATGCAAAAAAACTAAGATTTAAGTACAGACACACACATATATTAACACACACACACACACACACACACACACACACAAACTCTCTCCTCAGAACACTTAATGAACCAATTATAATGTACACCGGGAGACCAAAGCAAACATTGCTCACCACTTCCGATTTTAACCCTTTGAGTACCAGCGTCGCTTGTTATATTTTATTCTAGCTATATCGTCTAACAGTAGCCAGAATAAAGTTAAAAAGACGTCGCTGGTACATGGTACAGAAGGGGTAAGTTAGATATGCCTGCAATTATTAAGTTAGATAAGCACTATAAGTTGGCTCTGCTTTAACATCCCATGGTTGAATTGGCACTGGTTGAGATCCACTGAGGGGGTGAACTGGTCTATGGTTGATTCGTCCAAGAAACCAACCAGACCCATATGTGTTCAGGAACCAAACACGAATTCCTAGCCCCAACATTTCTCTGCAGTTCGAATTTTGCAGCTCGTTTGGTTTATGCCTCTCCCTATTTGAAGATTTTATAGAACTAGAAATTCAGAGCGACTCTATTTTCATTTGTACACGTCCTGCTTTGCTGGGTACTCGTTCTATGCTGTATTTTATAGAAACTGCATATTGATTCCGGGCGTATACGTATACCGTTATTGGGACTCGTGAAATCGGAGGAAATAGAAATGCATACAGAACAGCGCTGGATAAAGGAATGAATTTGTGGAGATGACCTACATGAAATAATGCATACAATACAATATTAGATACATAGACATGCATATCATTTAGTACGAGATAAAGGAAGGAATTTGTGGATATGACTGAACTGAAATAATGCATACAATACGTAGATAATACATGCATATAAATACAACCTACAGAAACGCATAGCAGTACAGTACGAGATAAAGGAAGGAATTTGTGGATATGACTGAACTGAAATAATCCGTAAAATACAATAATAGGTACAAAGAAACGCATAGAGTACAGTAAGGGAGAAAGGAATGAACCTGTGGATAATTATGACCTATCTGAAATAATACATGTATGTATATATGTATGTATGTACTCAGGAACATACCCCATAGCTGGGGGTGGCCGACTCGAGACAGAGCCCGAACAGAAACAACATTTATAGTTCCAATGTTTAGGGTCCGGGACCGCTTTTGCGTTCCCTTGCCCCTTTTTCTGTCTCGTCTAGTAGGTGAATTATACAAGGGGAGGAAGATTCCTAGTCCCATGTCCCAAGAAGGAAAAGTAGGACAATAAAAGAGAGAGAGAGAGAGGCAGAAACGCCTAAGGTTGGGTAGAGGATGCCAAACCACCACGTTATATATATTATATGGATTAAATATTATTATTATATTTAATATTATACTTAAATATAATGTAACATAATATACTATATAATACATTATTTTTAACATTGTTCTTAACACCAATAACCCCACAAATTAAATTGAAGTACCCCTCAACCTTCATCATGCTCAAGTAGTGTACAGTATGTGCTATAATAAGTATATATACTATATATATATATATCGTCATAACCATATTTACGCCTAGGTCTAGTATGTTTAGTACTTGACCCCCCCCCCCCTCCTCTATCACTCCCTCACCTGTATCACTTCCTCACCCCACCACACACACACACCCCTCTCTCTCCGCCCCCCCCCCCCCCCCTCATCAACGGGTCTGGCCCTTGTAAATATTGACTCTGCTCTCGAACTTGGATATAAATTGCCATTTTTCCCCCTCAATAGGGTGCTTGGAGTAGACACAAACATATACAATAAAATATATATAAAAGGAGATCGTGGCGTAACTAAGTGAAAAATAATAATAGCCGAAGGTCCCCCCCCCTCACCAATCACCATACCAATCCCATCCCCCATTAATTATCCTTTCCCAATCCTCTTCCCCCCTACCAATCCTCCCCCCCCTTGCCAATCCTCCCTCCTCACCAATCCCCCTCTCCCACGAATTATCCTTCCCCCCCTCTTTCCCCTCTTACCAATCCACCTCCCCCCACCAATCCACCTCCCCCCTACCAACCCTCCACCACTAATGAAAGGAGGGTGAAAGGAATATAGTTATTGTCTGACCATCCCTTAAATTCATATATAAAAAAGTGTATTAAGATTATTGAATACATCATAAAGGGATGGATTTGTATAAGCTTAATCCACCTTCTTGATCATCCTCCACATAACCTCTTCTACCCACCAATCCCCTTACCCCCACCAATCCACCTACATCCCTTACCAATCCTCCCCCCTCCACCAATCCTCCCCCTCCACCAATCCTCCTCTCCCACCAATCCTCCTCCCCCCCACCAATCCTCCTCCCACACCAATCCTCTTCCCCCACCAATCCTCCTCCCTCTACCAATCCTCCTCCCCCCATCAATCCTCCCCTCCACCAATCCTCCTCCCCCATCAATCCTCCCCTCCATCAATCCTCCCCCCCAACAACCCTCCACCCCCAACCCCCCACCAATCCTCCTCCCCCCAATCCACCTCTCTCCCACCAATCCACCCCATCCCCCCACACACCAATCTTCCTCTCTCTCTCTCTCTCTCCCCCCACCCCCACACCCCCTTCATCAGCTGGTCTGGGGGCCATGGATTTTTGTTGTTATTCTTTCTTTATTTGTTGTTCTCTCTCTACCTGTAAATATTGACCATCCTCTCCAGCATTGGTATTAATTTCCAGTTTTTTTAAAAAGGTTGGAGTGGCGGGCCCTTCTCCTCCTCATGTCAACTCTTCCGGGAATTGGAATACTAGCCTAGTTAGAGACCCGGAAGTTAATAGAGAGGCGGGCGAAATTAGATATATACATTTATTAATTTATCTTTAATTATATCACTGGTCAATTTTTTTTTCTGGCATGGAAACTTAGAGCAGTTTTAGACTAATTTTGGGGTGGTGAATCCAAATCTGATCTCAGATTTGCTCTGTCACATCACATTTTTGTGCTATCGGTATACCCCATTTTCATGGATTTTACCAAAAATTAACTTGTCACTCATTGCGGTTGGTCAGTGATTGCTTTATTGTTAGAATATGGTGTTTTATTTTTAGGATAGTGTGTTTATAATAGTGAGGGTTCAATCCAAATAGGACACTCTGTAAAAATGAAAGAAGAGTATGCCAACATCAAGATTGTTCTGGAGAGGTTGCAATACCATGTTCATGGATGGGTAATTTGTGTGGATTTGAAAATGGTGAACTTTCTGCTGGGCCAGCAAGGAGATTACACAAAATACCCCTGTTTCCTGTGCTACTGGGACAGTAGGGCTACAGTAGACCACTGGGTGAACAAGAAATGGCCACCAAGAAACAGTTTGACGCCTGGTGACAAGAACATCATTAATGACCCTCTGGTTGATAGGAAAAACATTGTCTTTCCCCCACTGTACAAAAAACTTGGTTTGATGAAGCAATTCGTCAAAGCTCTTGATCACAGTGGAGACTGCTTCAGCTATATATGTTCAACCCTTCCAAGTCTCGGTGACGAGAAGAAAAAGGCAGGAATATTTGATGCGGCAGAGGCTAGAGCTTGGAATGCATTCTCTGATGTGGTGCAGAATTTCCTTGAGAACAGGAAAGCTGACAACTATCAAGAGATTGTGGAGGAGCTGCTCTTGAGTTTGCAAGCACTTGGATGTAGAATGAGCATCAAGGTGCACTACTTACATAGTCATGTTTGGGTGATGTGAGCGAAGAGCAAGGTGAACGCTTTCATCAAAACATTAAAGTAATGGAAGAACGTTACCAAGGCCGATGGGACTCTAACGTGATGGCAGATTACTGCTGGAGCTTGATGAGAGACATTCCAGAAGCTGTACATCAGAGATCGTCAAAGAAGAGGAAGTTTATGCAGTTGTAACATGACCACAATGAATAGACTTGTTGTACATAGTTTTGTTATCTTCACACTTAATTCTTACATGCTAATGTGCATTCACTCTCACAACTTTGTACTACGACTCATTACATTTTTGTATCTATGTATGTTTAATTCTTCCATTATGAGCATAAATTGTTGTTTCTTGCGGAAATGCAAGATTTTATATCTCGAAAACCTGATGTGATAGACAAAAACTGATGACAGATTTGGATTCAGCACACCAAAATTAGCTAAAATCCATTGGAATACCTTGTGCCAGAAAATTCGTGTTGACCTGTGTTATATATGTGTTTATTTATTACATTTTTTTTTAATAATATAAGATACTGATTTGGTAGCACACACAAACACTACCAGATACACGCTCACACACACACATACATTACGTTCAACACGCATACACACATATTATGTTTCACACACACCACACCACACCACACCACACCACACCACACACACCCACCACACCACACCACACACACACAGATCCACAAATATGGTTCATTTAAGCTTGAAAAACACAACTTAAAACTTTTGCTTAGTAAATTGTCTCCATACCATCATCTTCACAAACAAACATACAAACAGACAACCATACAAACTAATCGAACACACACACACGCACACACGAGCAGCTAGAGTGAGACGACTGGAACTAAACCTTCTGCCCGCTTAAGCGACGAGGGGGGGGGGGGGTTAGAAAGATCCCTATATATAACTTTCGACCCCCACCCCCTCTCTCTCTGACTTCCAAATCTGTCTAAAAGCAAGAGAAAATGGAAGATAACGGGATTTGCCGGGAAAGAGGCGAGAAGTGGGGGGGGGGGAGGGGGGGGGGCATGGGGTAGATAGAGGGTGGGGGAGGCTCTTCCGCTGAGAGCCCCCCACGATCCCCTAATTCCATGAGAAGGCTTCGTCTTCGCTCCTTCAAGACATTTTGGCGGGTGGGGGGGGGGGGGGGGGGGTGATGTTTAAAGGCTGATGGCATTTTCCTCTTCTTTCTTCTTAAAGTTATTCCCCCCCCCTCCCCCTTCCACTTACCTACCTCTCTCGCACACATACTCTCTCTCTCTCTCTCTCTCTCACACACACAAACACACACACAATTTTTTTTATATTTTAACTAGCTAACTCGTATTATTTGATTTCCTCCGGGTATGAAAAAGCGAAATTTGAAAATTATTGTAGCTTGCTTTTATTTATGCACGCCACATATTCTCTAATTTGGTTGCTGAGTGTTGCCACACCCTCTTTCTGTGGTCCATAATAAGGCTGGCTAGCTTTTATTATGTTAGTCATTGAGAAGGACCTTAATCCGTTCAGTATTATGACGTAATTTATTTGAGTGTGGCTGACAGTATTCGGCTTAGGAAGGATCTGTGGAAGTTACAGGGTTCTAAAAGGTTATTATTTTTGTAATGTTTTCAGTGTACGAGGAAATTATGTACATGTATATGTATTCTTGCTGACTTAGACGATTTCATTCAACGTAAGGGGAGGTTTTTGTTTTCTTACCGGACTTCCTTCTCCCTGACGTTTAGCCCTGTAAGTTTTGAAATTTGAAGAAATTCGACCCATTAATTTGGCGATTTTAAGATCTTTCGCCCCATTTCTTTGTCAATATTAGATATTTCGAGCTATTTAGGTGTGGATATATTTCTGGCAAATGTGTTAAGGGGAGACAAACCGTTTTTCTGGACCCCCTTCTCCCTAATGTTTAGCCCTACTAGTTTTAAGATTTTAAGATGTTGGTTCCATTAGTTTGGGGATTTTGTGACCTTTCACCCTATTTCTTTGTCAATATTAGGACCATTCGTGACATTTAGGTGTCGATTTTTTCCTGGCTAGCGATAGCGAGCCTGTAATTCTAGGAGGAATCGGCCTTTGGCCGGGAAATTTTCTACCAAAAAATGTACAAATCTATCTTGAAGGGGGGTCTAAGGGGTGTTTTTTTTAAGCTTGATGGAGGTCTAGGGAAGAAACTAAAACAAAATATGAATACATTAATTAATAGACCAAACACACAGCCACTGTCCCCTTAAATGTAGGGTAGTTCGAAGGCTGGAACTAAGAAATCACCTCTTAAAAACCCCGACTCGAACTCTTAATCTATTGTGCGCATATGTAATAACAATACACTCCCGATACACAACACTACATTTCGAAATAGATGGTCTGACATTGTTATGCTGACATATTTTGGTGAATATTTGCAAGCGAAATTCCGTGTTTTGAAATAGTTTGTTGTGAATATATATACAGCTTCCTGGCGGACATTTTTACTTTAGGAGTGTGATCTCTCACACCGTCAGTCATACATATTACACACACATTTACATTCATTAATTCATATATGAATACATACATGCATACTTACATATACAGTATGCGCACACATACATTAGATCTGTATTTTTCTCATACCAAATACCCACTATGGTTACCTATGCTTGATAGATATATATATATATATATATATATATTAGGGTGGTCCTTAAAAACTTTTTTTGTATATGTTGTGCTCCTACCCCTCAAAAGTGTACCTTTGGGTCCCAAAACCCCAGGAAAAAAATATAAAAAATTAGAAACAATATTTAGAGGTTGCACATCGACCATGAAGTTTCACTAATTTGTCATATTTCCAAAAATCGTACTTTCTCAGGATTCATTTTTTCTTTGCAGGTTATCAAATGTGTTAAAGAGCTTGCAGTGTGTTTGCAAGTGTAAAGTGAAATATACTGCTCCAGGTAGTAGTATGTGTATAAGACTAAAATAAGACTATGTATTGTGTAAGTGACAACATGGCTATGCAAAGTAGACGTAAAATTTACCTAGTCAGTACTAAAGATGATCTGACAGGAACCAAGCTACCATCAAAAGGCGAAGTCCTCAGCAACTTCCTTCACTACCATCAAGAGAAAAAACTAACAATTCATACTAGTGCCACTGCCGTAGTTGATGGGGTGACAGAGTTTTCGGCGAAAGCCCACATCCCGACAATTCGAAAAGACCATTCCATTGCTAAGGTAGAAAAACTGTATACTAGAATACCAGCAGTTGAAGAAGGGCTAAAATCGGAGATCAACTACCTAAATTGAGAAGGAAGAGGTTTTCAAGCACACATTAAAGGGCTTGTTTGATGTGGCCGTTGCCAATGCTCTAACGACCATTTGTATTCAGGAGGACAAAGATTTCCTTCTTGGCCAAAGAGAACCAGGCCGCATAGGAAATATGGGTCCAGTGGATTTCTCCTTGACAAAGAGAGAAATTAGAGCCTCCAAGCGAAGGAAAGTACAAGAAGAGAGGAAGCTTCGATCTGAACAGGCGGGATCAACCTCTTTCCAATTTCTGCAGATGGAGTCGTCAAGTACAGGAAGTAGCAGTGGTCTAGAGGTGTCCAATGAAGAAGACGATGGTGGTGTGGGAGCAACTGCAGATGTGGAAGCCACTTCTGGTCCAAAACTGGCGCTGATTATGAAGAGGTAGCACTAGTCATCCAAGACAATCAAGCCAAAGTGATTTCCTGGGCTGAGAAGGATTTGGAAGAACTACCTGATCTGAGGGATGACTACCGAGAACTTCTGGAGCTCTCATTGATTTTCCTTGGAGGAACCCCATCTAGAGGAGTTCATTTTATTCGTCCTGGACCAATGCATCATGATCGCTGGATGTCAAAGGTAATATACTCGCTGAAAGTGTGGATGTTCCGTGGACAATTCAAGTTGACTCAAAGAGAGGTGCAGGGCTTGTGTAGGATGTCCATCTTTGTTGCTACTGTGTATGTGAAGTACTGGATTGAGGCTCCCCTTACCATGTCTGCTCTCCGAAATGACTTGGAGCTCCTGAAAACCCTCCATGCCTATAGAAGTATTGATAAAGCAGTTTCAAATGCCACATTGCAAAAATTCAGCTCCCACCATTAATGGTATTTGTCGGAAGAACTAGTGGCACTTAGCTTCTTTTTATCCTGTCGTTTCATTTAGCACCAAGAGCTTGATGGCAAAGGCCCTGAGCGAGCAACCTGGAACGGAAGACTCTCCCAAACGAGTGAGAGTCACAGCTGAAGCTATCCAGGAACATGGTTTGGAAGACTTTGTGACCAAAGGAACACTATCTTTCTTCAAGAAGATGAGTCTTCCGATTGGATACCTGTGTGAACCCCCAGACTCCTGGAACTCACGAGATGACTTCCAGAAGGCATACAATATTGTTCAAGGAATTAGTCACCAATGACAATGCAGAGCGAGGTGCGGCATTCATCCAAGAGTATAACAGACTACTCACCAAGGATGAGGACAAACTACAGTACCTCCTCCAAGTAGTCACAGCACATCGTCAACGGTTTCCAGATAGCCGAAAATCTACTCTTCTTGGACACCAGTGAATGGAGTGAGATACAGAACATAATTATCATAACCTTTTTCTACTGGGTGGTGGTTGGGGAAAGAGGTTGGTGGGGTACATAAGAGTTGGGTCCTCGTCCCATACCCTGGTCACACAGATAATTAAATATGATAAATAATTTTATTGATTTATTCATTGTTTCATTACTTGTGCATATTTGCATATATTATGTTTCGAGATGTTTTAATATCGTAATATCTTAACCCTTCTTTGGCGGCGCCCGGCTATAGCCGGGCAAGAGAACCAAGGACTATGTGGCGGGGTCCGGCTATAGTAGCATGCAATTTTGAGCACATGATCGGCTTTGAGAGAGAGTCCGAACGGTGGGAGGAGCGTAGGTTGCCTCTGACCGCTCCGTACGGCTCACGTGCCGACACTGAACCTTCCTCCACACACATCCACACTCAGTACCTCCCTAGACAAGGAAATATGTCAGGAAATTACCGTATTTTAGGGATTTTTCCTTCGTCTTGCACGATCGTTGCAAGACAACCAGTGATCGTAGAAGGATGGTTCAGGTGTCATTGGAAAGCTCAATTAATGCCCTTTCAGGGATACAAAATTGTATTATGCTCTGGCTCTTGTTTATGCATGAAAAAGAGCACGGAAATAAGCTCATTTAGGGTAAAACCACCCACTTGGCAGGTAGTAGAAGTTACCGACCTAGCCGCTCGTTGAGTGTTAATTATCTGTGGCTAAAACTCTTAAAATATGTTAACTAATTTTGTTTTAACAATTTATATACATTTTGAAAGCTTCAAGTCTGGTTTGCCTATAGTTAAACGTATATGCGGAATTTGAGTAATGTGTGAAACTTCAAGATCGTTGTGCAACTTCTAAATATTAATTAATCCATACAATATTTTACACACATCCATTTGATCCCTAAAGGTACAAAACTGAAGGGTAGGAGATATAAAAAATCTAAATTTAATTTTTGCCTCTATAACTAAGGACCACCCTAAATATAATTATATATATATATTCTCAGTGGGTAGAAGTGGCTCAGCACTCCCACTATACAGTATATTATCTCTCTCTCTCTCTCTCTCTCTCTCTCTATGTGAGTGTGTGTATATTCAACTCCCACCGTCTTTG
>CM064577.1:21521964-21646964 GCA_032716605.1 Paralithodes platypus | reverse complement strand
GATGGAATTGTGAAATATACAACAGGGTGAGTGGGAAATTACGGTGATTTGATATTGGGTGAAACTCTGGAGTTCTATCTAACCAAAATCAAACATGTGAAAGAAGAGACGGGTATTGAAGAGTGCTGTGCCAGGCAGCGAGGGAGGCGTAAGGACGAGGGGCAAGCCGATGCCAGGCAAAATACCCTCCACCCTTGACTGTCTCCAACCAACACCACTCACCCTAGGGTATGCCCCCCCCCCCATCCCCACCCACATCCCATCTGTCATCGCGCCAGTGCATGGAGAAGCTGGTCGTGTGAAAGTGGACCGAAATATTCTGCATGGCGCTAATGATGAGAGGATGACTGCAGCAGGGGGAAGTATGCAGGAGAGAGAGAGCGAAGTACAGCAGAGGCGAAAAGGCGGAGTAAGGGAATAGAGGAAGGAGCCATAAACCTCGCTGACCACAACACTCCCCCCCCCCCTCTCTACCTCTCCTCCCCTCGCTTAAAGTAATATGATACCTGACAGTATAAAAGCAAAACAAAAGTGTATTTAAGTATGGTTTTTATCTAAATTCATGGGGGAGATTCGTATTGAAAACAAAATGTCAGTGGTAGTTTTTGATGCAATGCAGCTTAAAAATAAATGTGTGTTTATGTAAGAGTAGTAGTAGCTACTGTATAATAGAGAGAGAGAAACACAGTGACAACAAGTATTCAACCCTCCCTCCTCCCCCCCCCCCCTCCTTACCCACACATTCACTTCCCTCTCCTCTCCTTCCCTCTTCCTTCCACTTTCCTCAATGTCCCTCATGCTAATAATTTACATGAGTAACATGATGTAATATTTTGTACATATTTTTGACTTGAAAATAATTAAATCTTAGGACATAATTGGCTGGTTTCCATTTAAAGTTAGGCATATTTAGAATGTAAAGCGGCTCAAATTGCCAAGGTTTCTTTAGCTTTGTATAGAGTCATTTAGCTTTGAGGAAACAGGCCGATTATATTAGGTAAGGTTATATATGATTTATGGCCGAGTCAGGAAATCAGACTTGAAGTGGTATATTTCATGTGAGAGTTATCTCTAACGAACTAGTAACTAAGTATACTATTTAAAATAAGGTATAATTCGCTGATATATTATGTGCATACTGATAACCAGGACCTTTTTCTCAAACTAATAGTAGATTTCTAACATCCTTCTTTAATCCTTAGCACTATTGTGACACTTGTCTTTTTAATAATTTTACTCTCTTAATTAATGTATTTCCTTTCTCTCTACAATAATCTTTTTGTATTATATATATATATATATATATATATATATATATATATATATATATATATATATATATATATATATATATATATATATATATATATATTTTTCCCGTGTTTATTCTTTGTGCGTATTTTTAAACACTACTTTTATTTTACTTTATTTTCTATTTTCTTTTGCACCCACTGTCTTGTAATATAGCCTGATATTCTGTAGCCTTGCATCATACTAGGTGAGTTAAATAACTTATCTTACTCTTTCTATCTCTAACGCTACTCATAGGATGTTTACATTTTCACCTTTATCGGGCAGAGGCTCGTCCCTTAGGAAGAAATGATAGATAGACTCAGTATTAGGGAATAGGTAGGAAATTATGATAATAAGACAAGATGATATTAACTCGGTCCCAGTCGAGGAATAATCCTGATGACAGACAAAATGCAGTGAGAGATGCAGTACAAATGAACCGTGAAACAGACAATGAAGTTAATGGAGATGTACAAGCAAACCCTGTTACAGAAAATGCAGAAAATAACAATCAACAACTGCAGCCCGCAGAAGAAAACACAAGGAATCAATAATTCGCAAGATAACAGAGGTGTGGAACAAAATAATGAAAATAGTGTAGGCCTAAACGAAGATAATGAGAGAGAAATAATCGAAAATCGTGAACAGAACGAACGACCTCGTAAAGTAAACATGAATGGTGGAGAATGGATGGGACATTCTGGTGACGGACTCACAACATTAGTGAATGAAATCTATACAGAAGTGATAAAATGGCAACATAATAAGTTTGAACTACCGATTTGTGAAGCCGCAAAAGACATGCTGGGGGAACTCAGACGTATGATCCTAAAGTATGTTCAGGATGCCCCTTTGGCACACGTGGCAATCAAGATAGCTTCTTTCATTCCTCAGTTGTTCCTTCAAAGAGAAAGACCAAAGGGAAAACTGAATGAGAACATTAAAGCGCTGAAACAGAGAATGGAGTGGTGGAAAAATGGGGAGTTAGACAAAATTCTTAGCCAAGTACGAGCAATCCAGCAAAGACTGAAAACAAAACAACGAAGAAAGAGGAAGCCAGATGATATGGCACGATCAGTGGGAAATAGCATGAGGATTGGTAAAGTGGCACAGGCAGTCAGAATGGTCACTGGGGAAGCCTCAAGTGGGGTGCACGAAGTGAATCGACACATCTTGGACCAGCTGAAGGAGAAACACCCAGAAGCAATACAAGCAAGTGATGAGGCCAAACTAGACGGGGAATATGTTCCTCCAGACCCGGTGATATATGAGAATATAACTGGAGACCTCATATGGAGAAAGGCGCTGAAAACACAGGGAGGAGCAGGTCCATCAGGAGTAGATGCTAAGACTTGGAGGATCTTCCTAAGTCAAAACAAGTTTGGTTCAGCCGCGGGTGACCTTTGTGAAGCAATAGCAATGCTGGCAAAGAAACTTGCATCATCACCATGCGTGAACATAGAAGCTCTGACAGCATGTCGCCTGATACCTTTAAATAAGAATCCAGGAGTTAGACCAGTAGGTGTTGGGGAAGTTCTTAGAAGGATTATAGGAAAAGCAATCATGTCTGTATTTGGAAAAGATGTACAAAGAGCAGTGGGCAACTTACAAGTATGTGCAGGACAGCAAGCCGGAGGAGAAGCAGCAATACATGCAATGGGGAAGGTGTATCATGAGGAAGATTGTGAAGCGGTACTGCTAGTGGATGCAACAAATGCCTTTAACACCATTAATAGGGAGGCAGCTATTCACAACATCAAGATCAAATGCCCGAGCATCGCAAAGTACATAGAAAATACTTATAAGGAGCCAGCTAACCTGTATATAGTTGGAAGCACAAAGAAGGAAGAAATGAAAATTCTCAAATCAAATGAAGGAACAACGCAAGGAGATCCAGTGGCAATGGCAATGTACGCACTGGCACTATCAATTCTGCAGCAGAAAATAAAACATGAGGTAACCCGAGTGAAACAAGTGGCGTATGCAGATGACCTCACAGGTGTAGGAAAAATAGGGGATCTCAAAGAATGGTGGCGGAGAGTACAATCGGTAGGCGAAGTCATTGGGTACCATCCGAATGCTAGTAAATCTGTACTAATAGTAAAAGAAAACAAGTATGAAGAAGCGGTGCGGACTTTTGATGGGACAGGAGTGAAGATTACAAAGGAGGGTCAATGCCATTTGAGAGCAGTAATAGGCACAGAAGAATGCAAGAGAGACTATGTGCGAAAAAAGGTAGCGGAGTGGGTAAAGGAAGTGAAAACCCTGGCAGACATTGCGAAATCTGAACCACATGCTGCATATACTGCCTTCACATATGGTGTTAAGCACAGATGGACCTTTCTTATGAGAACAGTGCCTGGCATTAGACAGATGCTCCAACCGCTTGAAGAAGCAATCAGAGGAACATTCATACCGGCCTTAACAGAGATGGAAGGCGTCACACAAGAGCTAAGAGATCTATTAGCTCTTCTGCCAAGGTTCGGAGGTATGGGGATCATAAACCTAGTGGAGGCGGCACTACATGAGTACCAAAATTCCCTTAAACTTACTACGTCTCTGACAGAAAAAATACGGGAGCAAAATGAAAATGATGAGGTGGACGAAGAGGAACAACGAAATGCAAGACAGGAAATTACAAAGAGCAGAGAAGAGAGACAGAAACATAGCCTAGAACAAATTAAGACCAGATGTAGGGAAGAACTGAAAATGAGAGTTGAGATGGCACAAGACACGGGGGCTTCAAATTGGCTCACATCATTACCAATAAAGGAGAAAGGCTTCAGCTTAAATAAACAAGAATTCAATGATGCCGTAGCCTTGAGGTATGGGTGGCCAGTTTCGAACCTGCCGCTGAAATGTGCATGTGGTGAAATAAACAACTCAGACCACTGTATGACTTGTAAGAAAGGAGGATTCATCTGTATCCGGCATGATGAAGTACGAGACATCACTGCACAAATGCTGGACGAGGTGTGCCATGATGTCAGAATCGAACCGGAACTTCTGCCTATGGACGGACAGCGCTTGGCCCACAATACCGCAAATACTTCAAATGAAGCAAGAGTGGACGTAAGTGCTCGAGGTTTTTGGACGAGGGGACAACGGGCTTTTTACGACATCAGAATCTTCAACCCAAGAGCGCAAACATATCGTGAGCGAGGACATAAGGCGGCATACTTGAAAAACGAAAGTGAGAAGAAATGCACTTATGAAGAAAGAATTTTGAACAGGGATCAAGGAAGCTTTACTCCTCTGGTCTTCTCATCGTCGGGAGGTATGGGACCTTCTGCAAGTGTCTTCTATGCCAGATTAGCTGAACAAATATCGGAGAAAAAGCGCCAGCATAGAAGACAAGTCATAACTTGGATGAGATGCCGGCTCTCTTTCTCTCTTCTCAGGTCTGCACTCCTATGTCTCAGGGGTACAAGGTCCTCCCCGCTACAGAGGACAAGAGTGAGAGACTTGGACTTTGAAATGGTCGTGGCGGAGGGACGAATTGGGGAACAACTAGGTTGATTGTAGGGAGGTACTGGTACAATAAGATAAACTACAATGTAACTAGAATAAGATAGATTGTACACCACTTTGTAACTGTCACATAAAAAAAAAAAAAAAAAAAAAAAAAAAAAAAAAAAAAGGAAACATGCTTACATTACTGAAATGTTTGTGGACATGCAGTAATGCAAGTAATGGTCACTCTTCTGTAAATCTAAAATGGCTTACTTAAGAATGGGAAAGGGGTGGGACCTTCTATATTTTTTTTATTTTTTTTCAAAAAAAAACTTGGTGAACAACTTGGACCGTTATCTAACTCTCCCAGGACCAAGGAAACAAAATAATAATAAGATGTTACTTGTGACTTTTGGTGACTGAGGGGAGTGAATCTTGGTTAACCCCTTGAGTATTGATGCAGTTTTGTCTGGGTATCATTGATAACTACACTATTTTTTGCTTGAAAGACAAATATATTTATCAATAAATACTGCCTACGAAATAAATACATTATAATCACGAAGATGTCACAGGAATGCTTACAGGAAGTATGGTAAGTACTCTATGGAATTTTAGTTATATTACAGTATATTATATATATATATATATATATTATATATATATACATATACAGTATATAACAGCCCCAAGGTCCCGAGCAAGCCCAAGGCCCATAATCGAGTATTTATATTATTATTATATTTTGTATTTTATTTAAATATTTATTTATTTTATTCATTATTGTTTTTATTTATTTTATTTTATTTTTGTTTATTTGATTTATTTTATATATATATATATATATATATATTATATATATATATATATATACCGTATATATTTGTTTTGTTATTCCTGTTCCCCAGGGTGTCTAGCGGATCAGCCCCAAGGTCCCGAGCAAGCCCAAGGCCCATAATCGAGTATATTTTTATATTATTTTTATATTTTTTGTTTTATTTATTTTATATATATATATATATATATATATATATATATATATATATATATATGTATATAGAATTGATATGGTTATAGCGCTATAGAATTCCAGAAGACTTAAGGGGCCATTGAAGGGGGGGATGGTTGCTTTTTTTCTGGTCCTCCTTCTTCCTCGTGTTTAGCCCCACTAGTTTTCAGATTGTATGACGTTCGGTCCCATTAGTTTGGCGATTTTAACACCTTTCATCCCATTTCGTTGTCAATTTTAAGACTTTTCGTGTCATTAAGGTGTCGATTGTTTTCCTGGCGAGCGACAACGAGCCTGTAATTTTAAGAGCAATCGTGACTTTTTCTACCGAAAATTGTACAAATTTATCTTGAAAGGGGGTCTTGGTGTTGCTTGATGGAGGTCTAGTGAGGGAACTATAAAATATATAAATAAATTAATATTTCGTGTCATGCCCCAACCAGGGTTCGAACCCAGGCCAGTAGTGCAGTAGACCAACAACCTAAGCATTCCCCCCTTGAAGAGAGTAGTGTCTATTGTACGGGCTTGTATTATAAGGCGCGGGTGGGTGGAACGTGGTTTATCTTCCAGCTTAATGTTCTTATATAACCACCATGTTGCTAACTTAACTCTGGTTAAGGGTGGCCACCGGATTTTTTGTTATCTTTCTCTCCTGTTCTCTCTTTCCCTGGCTTGTATCCATTCGGCCCCATGCAGCCAACGTTTTAAGACGTTTAACTCCATCCAGGTGTCGATATCTTCCTGGCGACCGATAGCGAGCCAGCATTGTATGGAGAAATCCGGCTTCGCCGGAGACGTTTTTCTATCGAAAAATTTACAAATTTAGCTTGCTGTCAAAACAAAAATATATACTGTATATGCTGGCTCGCTACCGCTCACCAGGAAAATATTGACACCTAGATGAGGGTAAACGTCTTAAAACAGTAGGCTAAATGGAGCCGAATGGATACAAGCCAAAGAGAGAGGGAGAAAAAGATAAAACAAAAAAAAGCGAGGTGGGTTACCTTAAGGGGGGTACTCTATATTGGTATAGTAGCCATTACGGTTTGTATAGCAGCCATATTGCTAGCCTAATGTTGTGTCCAACGAGGGGAGGTGTGGTGGAGTGGTCTTGCCACTGGCCTGGTAATCCAAAGGTCCCGGGTTCAAATCCCGATGTATCAATGGGAAGATATTATTGGGATGGAATTTGTGCTGTACCTAGTATCAGTGCATTACCACAAGCCCACCGAAACGTCAATAAAATACCCTCATTGTTCCCTGATTAAATAGCACTGTATGAATATTCCCATATTCAAAATATGCTATAGGGGTGCAATGCCTGGTGAGTTATCTGCTCAACAGGTGGCGTTGTGTGTGTGTAAGTGTGAGAGTCTGAGTGTAGGGGTGAGACAGTGAAGCACGGGAACGAGGTGGCTTCAGAGATGGGGTCGTTTCGGGCCATGAGTGAGCACCGTGCCTCATGTGAAGGCAAGATGGCAGGTGCTCGTTGTACTCTACGTGCTTCACATGTCTCACTCCCTAGACTGGAACAAGACCTCACGGGCTTCACTGTTCATTGTAAAGCGGTGAATGTTAAGGCTCTCAGCCTATGCCCGAGAGGAAGTAAGTTGGAATATAGAAAAAAAAAAAAAAAAAAATATATACAAGGTGGCGCTGAATTGACCACTTGCGAGCTTCAGGCTATGAGGAAGTTGGAGCCGTGAATATCGCTATTATAGAGAAATGCAAAAATATTGTGGGTTACTGATGGATAAAAAGTATGATCAATTTGGTTTTATGTATTTATATTATGTATTATGACCGTATTTTAGCTGATAATTCTGCTAAATATTGATGGCCACAGCTCCAACTTCCTTATAGACCAAAACTCGCAATACGTGAATTGTGTTAGCCACTTGCCAGACATTGACAACGCTGCCTCTCGATATATTTGTATAGGTAAGTGGTAGTCTGCCTGAACCGCGTAATGGATATCATATTATAACAAACAATATCTTTACAACCATTGCATACACTGCCTTTTAAAATACCCCCATTAAATGCAGAATAGATACTAGAAGCTACTGCTATTTTTAAGGTTATAATACAAATAAACTTATATGAATAATGATGAGTATAAGACGAATTATGCACAATAATATTTAATTAACGTTTTAATTTAGGCGGCTTTTCGATTATTTTCCGAAACTTTATACAGTTGAAAGTATATTATGTATGAAGTAAATACATATGCCCAGAACACGATGGTGTTCTCAAAATTGTTTTAAGTTTCATATTATCAAGTGTATCGACCTTATAATATAGATTAGACTGATATCCAGTATTCCATAAATGGATATTAATCCTAGCCATGTGTTGTACTTCTAAATGTCTCTATGGTGTAATGGTTAGAGCGTGTAAGTTCTGTATGATATATCCTAGGTTCGAATATTTGGAGAATCGCATACTTTCATTAATTTCATTTGGGGGTTATTGGTGTTAAGAACTATGTAAAAATAATAGCCTACTCAGATACCGTAGGCTGCGTAACTAGCAACACAATAAATAGCCCCTTAGTTATCAGTAGAAGCCATACAATGATATATACAACACAACACACTAGCAACACAATACATCACACTAGCAGCACAACACAACATACAGCGACACAACACACAGGGACAATGCTCAGAACAACACACCAAAGCAAAGATCAAAGCAATACAATTCAACACATCATAACAGCAAAAATCAAAACGATACACTACAATTCGACACAACACAGCAAAGATCAAAATAAAACAAAACAATAAATTTCAAGGCAACACAATATCCCCTTAGTATAGCAGCAATATCCCGGACAGTCGCAATACTACCAGCACCAGGCACAGCAACGCCATCTGTTATCGTTATTGCTATTATGGACAACACACAATACTACCAGCACCAGGCACAGCAACGCCATCTGTTATCGTTATTGCTATTATGGACAACACACAATACTACCAGCACCAGGCACAGCAACGCCATCTGTTATCGTTATTGCTATTATGGACAACACACAATCAGAGGACCAGCTTGCATCATGAGTCGTGCGAGTGGTGGTGGTGGTGGTGGTGGTGAAAGTTGGAAGGTAATTTGGGATGGGATAAGTTAGGTGGATGAATGGCAATTGGTTATTTGTGTGGTGTGAGTGTTTATGTGTGTGTGTGTGTGAGTGTTTGTGTGTGTTTATGTGTGTGTGTGTGTAGCAGGTGATGTGAGGGGGGGGGGGGGTTGTCGTGTGTGTGTGTGTGTAGGAATAAGTAATATAAATTGCCGGTTTAGTTCACTTGCAGCCGTGAGGCTGCGTCTTTTCATTATAATCTGGCAACGATTAAAATATTTTATTTAGCTAAGGAAGGGCGCCCACAAATTAATAGGCTAACAGAACCAGGACTATCTCAATTAATTCTTCTAGCTACCATATATCCTTCTTAAGTTTCTTAAAATCGTGTAAATGTAGCTGAAATCAAATACAAAAATGCGTCGCCGGTACTGTAAGGGTTAAATTGGCGCGGAGTGACACATTGATCCATAATCAATCAAATAATGTAAATGTATTTTTTATAACCCGGGCATTACATTTGGTTGCTTAAGGGGAGGTTTTTAGTGTGTTCCTTAGACCTCTATCAAGCTTAAAATTACACCCCCTAGACCCCCTTTAAAAATAAATTTGTAAATTTGTCGGTAGAAAAATTTCTCGGCCAAAGGCCGATTCCCCTAAAATTGCAGGCTCGCTATCACTTGCCAGGAAAAAATCGACACCCATATTGCACGAAAGGTCTTAACATTAACAAACATGGGGCGAAGGTTCTTAAAATCGCCAAACTAATGGGCCAAACGTCTTAAAATCACAAACACAATGGGGCTAAACATGACAGAGAAGGGGGACCAGAAAAACGACCCATCTCCCCTTAATATCGCTGTTCATTTGGTGGGTTATATATTACGCTGGGTTTAGTAAGGTATTGGTTTTAGCGGAATATTGCACTAAGGCCAATTGTTTAATTGAATGGCCTAGGTCAACACTTAAGACCAGTTCAACTAGGTTTCGGAACTCCAGGGGGGTGTGAAACTGCTGTACACGCAACCCGCACCTACCTCAGCCAAGCCCAAGAAAAACGAGTGCTTCTAAAGATTGACATGCGGAACGCATTCAACAGCATTCGCAGGGATGTCTTCCTCCATGCAGCTCAAGAACACATCCCCACTCTGTACCCCCTACTTTGGCAGGCTTATTCCAAACCTTCAATCCTGATTTTTGGCGAGACGGTAATCCCATCAGCGACCGGGTTACAGCAGGGAGATCCAGGTGGTCCTGCTCTTTTCTCAATAGGGGTGGATGCAGCAGCTAACAAAGTAAGGTCAGAACTGAATGTATGGTACCTGGACGATGCAACCTTGGGTGGGTCAGTAGAGAACGTTCTAACCGACCTAAATAACATCGTAACTGACCTCGGCCAGGCTGGGCTAGTGATAAATGACACCAAATGTGAACTTGTCCTCCTCAACCACACACGTGAACAAGGAGAAGAGACTCAGGCCCTGTTTCGAGGCATATTGCCAGATGTAAAGATCCTTCAGGAGCACCAGCAAACCCTATTAGGTTCCCCACTAACTCTGGCAGCAATCCCACCAGCACTTCAAGTTAAAAAGGAGGAGCTTCAACGTCTCGTGAGTCGCCTGATACACATCGATGCCCACTCAGCTCTGGCCCTTCTCAAGAGCTGTTTCTCCATCCCAAAACTCCAATACCTCCTGCGCACATCGATGACTTACACAAACAATGGTGGCCTCCAAGAATTAGACAGCATAATCCGAGAAGCAGTGACCAGCATCACCAACGTGGAATTTAAAGAACGGACCTGGACACAAGCCACCCTTCCTTTCCGCCTCGGGGGCTTGGGCATACGGAGAGCCTCGGATATTGCCTCCCCAGCCTTTATCTCTTCCCTCATCGCGACCAACGACCTTGTAGTGTCCATCCTTTCTTCTCAACCCGGAATGACACTTAATGGGGACGTAACAGCAGCGATTAACACCTAGAAGGAAAGTACAGGATTAGAGGAGGAGCCTCAGGGTGCCTCCAGGAGCAAGTAGAAAGCGTGGGATACCATCTCGGCGAAGAAAACTCAAGAAAATCTCCTAACCAATGCAGACCAGGTTGCAAAAGCACGCCTCCAGGCAGCCGCCCGTTCGGAGAGTGGCTTGTGGTTACACGCCATCCCCATCCAACCTCTTGGAACTCACTTGGATGCTGAAGCGCTCCGGGTTGCCATCGCGCTCAGAGTGGGTGCGGCAGTTTGTCACCCACACACTTGCAAGTGTGGTGGGAGATGGATGCTCAAGGTCACCATGCCTTGTCATGTAATTACAACGCAGGCCGCCTGCTAAGACACTCTGCACTAAATGATGTCATAAAACGGGCCCTGCAGAGTGCTAACCGTGCATCAATCCTCGAACCACATGGACTTCACAGAGAAGACGGCAAACGGCCAGATGGGATGACCACTTTCCCTTACAAGAATGGCCGGTGCCTCGTGTGGGATGCCACATGTGTTGACACTTTCTCCACAACCAACATCGCCAGAAACGCCGACGAAGCAGGTGAAACCGCCCGGATAGCAGAAAATAAAAAGCGAGAAAAATATCAAGCCATCGCCAGAAATCATCAGTTCGAGCCCCTGGCATTCGAAACTTCAGGAGTCTTCGGCCCTACCACCCTTAAGATGGTGAATGAAATAGGCCGTAAAATCAGAGAAGTTTCAGGAGAACCCTGGGAAACCCTCTGGCTCAAGCAAAGACTAGGGATGGCTATCCTCCGGGGCAATGCCACCAGCGTCATGAGCTCAGTTCGACTGGACTGGGTCATGCCACTGTGTGAGGCCCGGGCAGGAGCGGTGTATCCGTAGTCTTTCCACAGTAGGGTAAAACAAAACATAAACTTTATTTGTATGTAACATGTGTGATGCACATAAATAAAAGGGGATGTGTCGGATGGTTGAAAGCCACAGTTTCTCGCGCGTTTGGGGCTAGCAACACGTATTATGAAAAACATGTATCCTCCTTCATTCACTGTCTCCCCCTTCACTCACTCAACCCCACAATTTGCCGGAGGATAACAGGTTTTTCACAATACGTAGACGGAGGTCTTTAAAAAAAAAAAAAAAAAAAAAAAAAATTGTTTAATGGTTTTACGTGGTCCGATACCTACATGCTTACTTACATACATACATACATACATACATACATACATACATCGTTTAACACTTACATAATTAGGAATTTCGCTACTCACACTTACTATACATTTACTCATCGACAGCAACACACTTTCCTATTGCGTCATTCACACACACACACACACACTCAAACGCAATGTAAAAGTGATAAACACTTATTATACATTAGTTTCCAGTGTATTTAATACATAAATATTGTAAGCGATTACATGTTAATGAGATACGTACGTGGATTTTCATAGATACAAGGACTGCACAGATCCTGTAGTACCTGCGAGATAATCTGAACATAATACTAAAATTAATAGACTAATGAGTAGAACAGGTTATTAAATCAAGTATGGGAGAGAGAGAGAGAGAGAGAGAGAGAGAGAGAGAGAGAGAGAGAGAGAGTGAGTGAGTGAGTAAGAGAGCATCCATCAGAACCATGAGGACCAAGGGTGCTCTAGATCCTAATTAGTTTGTGGTAGACTTGGTAGAGAGGTTCAGAAGGAGGTATGGAGAGAGAGAAAGTGTGTGTGTGTTACTCAGTTACTTGTTCGTCAAGGGGAATCCACGCAATGCGAGCTAAGCTCATTATTATCGCGCCTCCTTAACTGGGAATGTATTGCGTGAAATGCATGTTAAGTGTTTTATGTACTGTTGGAATGGCTGTGGATGTGTGTGTAGTCTGTATTTTTAGCCAATTGGCGACATCGGAAACGAAGGCTTAGGGTGGATCTGTATGGTACCATTCTCACTATAGACGGTACCGTCTCGCCCGAAGGCTTAGGTAGCCATCAGCTTTGGTGAACCATATGATACCCATCTCGCCTTGTACCATTTTTGCCAACCCCAGATGGGATGTCACAACGTTGTCCACTTATTCCAGGTACCTATTTACAGCTAGGTGAACTGAGGCTAACACATGAAAGGAGACAAGCCCAATTTGTCTCCGCCCGGCCGGGGATTGAACCCCCGACCCCTCGTGTGTGAGACGAGAGCTCTACCTACTAGGCTACGTGTGTGTGTGTGTGTGTGTGTGTCCCCCTCCCCTCTTCCTTCCACTTTCCTCTCTCCCACCACATCCCCCCATGTAAACCTCCCCTATTTTTGTCTTGAAAATAACTTAATCATAAGACGTAATTGGCTGGTTTCCATTTAAAGTTAGGCATATTTAGAATGTAAAGCGGTTCAAATTGCCGATTTTTTTTTAGTTTTGTATACAGTAGAGTCAATTAGCTTTGAGGAAACATGCCGATTGTGTTAGGTAAGTTTTCATATGATGTATTGCCGAGTCAGGAAATCAGACTGGAAGTGGTATATTTCATGTGAGAGTTATCTCTAACGAACTAATAACTAAGGATACTATTTAAAATAAGGTATAATGTGCTGATATGATGGGTGCTTACTGATACCCAGGATTTTGTTTTTACTTCTCAAACTAATGGCAGATTTCTAACATCCTTCTTTACTCCTTAGCACTATTTTGACACTTGTCTTTATACTATTTTTATTATATTAATAGTTTTTTCTCGCTCACTACAATATATATATATATATATACTGTATATATATATATAATATATTTTGTTAGTGTTTTTTTTTCTCGCGTTTTTTCTTCTCGTGCTTTTTTTTTTTTTTTTTCTTCAACACTACATTTATTTATTTAGTCCTGTTCTTGTAACTGCCGAATAACTTGTTCAGGTATTTTAGTATCATGTGATACCTTACATACTGAAAGTCACACACCAAGCGTGGTTGCTTAGTTAGGTACTAATTATTTCCTTGCATAGTGTTTCTCAGTATCTTCTCTTTATATATATAGTTATACGACTATTATTATTTGATATATATTTTCTTTTTTCTTTTTCATTTTCAGTCACTGTCTTAAAATATAGCATGATTTTCTTTAACTTTGCATTTTATACTTTGTGAGTTAAATAACTTCTCTTACTCTTTTCAATTGTTTCACAGTATCTTCTCTCTATATACAGTATATAGCTATAAGACTATTATTGTTTTATATAATCTTTTTCTTTTTCAGTCTCCATCTGGTAATATAGCCTGATTTTCTGCATTATACTTAATGAGTTAAATAACTTCTCTTACTCTTTCTATTTCTAACGCTACTCATAGGATGTTAACATTTTCACCCGTTTTTTTTCGGGCAGAGGTTCGTCCCATAGGAAGTAAGGATATGTAGATTTAATATTAGGGCATAGGTAGATAATTAAGATAATAAGACAAGATGGCATTAACTCGGTCCCAGTCGAGGAATAATCCTGATGAAAGACAAAATACAGTGAGAGATGCAGTACAAATGAACCGTGAAATAGACAATGTAGTTAATGGGGATGTACAAGCAAACCCTGTTAGAGAAAATGCAGGTAATAACAATCAACAACTGCAGCCCGCAGAAGAAAATGCAGGAATCAATCATTCGCAAGACAACAGAGGTGCGGAACAAAATAATGAAAACGGTGTAAACGAAGATAATGAGAGGGAGATTATCGAAAATCGGGAACAGAACGAACGACCTCGTAATATAAACATGAATGGTGGCGAATGGATGGGACATTCTGGTGACAGACTCATAGCATTAGTGAATTAAATTTATACAGAAGTGATATAGTGGCAACATAATAAGTTTGAACTACCGATTTGTGAAGCCGCAAAAGACATGCTGGGGCAACTCAGGCGTATGATCCTATGTTATGTTTACGATGCCCCTTTGGCGCATGTGGCAATCAAGATAGCTTCTTTCATTGCTCAGCTGTTCCTTCAAAGAAAAAGACCAAAGGCAAAACTGAATGAGAACACTAAAGCGCTGAAACAGAGAATGGAGTGGTGGAAAAACGGGGAGTTAGACAACATTCTTAGCCAAGTACGAGCAATCCAGCAAAGACTGAAAACAAAACAACGAAGAAAGAGGAAGCCAGATGATATGGCATGATCAGTGGGAAATAGCATGAGGATTGGTAAAGTGGCACAGGCAGTCAGAATGGTCTCTGGGGAAGCCTCAAGTGGGGAAGCCTCAAGTGGGGTGCACGAAGTGAACCAACACATCTTGGACCAGCTAAAGGAGAAACACCCAGAAGCAAAACCAGCAAGGGATGAGGCCAAACTAGACGGGGAATATGTTCCTCCAGACCCGGTGATATATGGGAATATAACTGGAGACCTCATATGGAGAAAGGCACTGAAAACACAGGGAGGGGCAGGTCCATCAGGAGTAGATGCTAAGACTTGGAGGATCTTCCTAAGTCAAAACAAGCTTGGTTCAGCCGCGAGTGACCTTTGTGAAGCAACAGCAATGCTCGCAAAGAAACTTGCAGCAACGCCATGTGTGAACATAGAAGCTCGGACAGCATGTCGCCTGATACCTTTAAATAAGAATCCAGGAGTTAGACCAGTAGGCGTTGGGGAAGTTCTTAGAAGGATTACAGGAAAAGCAATCATGTCTGTATTTGGAAAAGATGTACAAAGAGCAGTGGGCAACTTACAAGTATGTGCAGGACAGCAAGCCGGAGGAGAAGCAGCAATACATGCAATGGGGAAGGTGTATGAAGAGGAAGATTGTGAAGCGGTTCTGCTAGTGGATGCAACAAATGCCTTTAACACCATTAATAGGGAGACAGCTATTCACAACATCAAGATCAAATGCCCGAGCATCGCAAAATGCATAGAAAACACTTATAAGGAGCCAGCCAACCTGTATATAGTGGGAAACACAAAGAAGGAAGAAATGAAAATTCTCAAATCAAATGAAGGAACAACGCAAGGAGATCCTGTGGCAATGGTAATGTATGCTCTGGCACTATCTATTCTGCAGCAGAAAATAAAACATGAGGAAACCCGAGTGAAACAAGTGGCGTATGCTGATGACCTCACAGGTGCAGGAAGAATAAGGGATCTCAAAGAATGGTGGCAGAGAGTACAATCGGTTGGCTCAGTCATTGGGTACCATCCTAATGCTAGTAAATCTTTACTAATAGTGAAAGAAGACCAGTATGAAGAAGCGGTGCAGATTTATGATGGGACAGGAGTGAAGATTACAAAGGAGGGTCAACGCCATTTGGGTGCAGTAATAGGCACAGAGGAATGCAGGAGAGTGTATGTGCGAAAAAAGGTAGCGGAGTGGGTAAAGGAAGTGAAAACCCTGGCAGACATTGCGAAATCTGAACCACATGCTGCATATACTGCCTTCACATATGGTGTTAAGCACAGATGGACCTTTCTTATGAGAACAGTGCCTGACATTGGACCGATGCTCCAACCGCTGGAAGAAGCAATCAGAGGAGCATTGATACCTGCTTTAACAGAGATGGAAGGCGTCACGCAAGAGCTAAGAGATCTATTAGCTCTTCCGCCAAGGTTTGGAGGTATGGGGATCATAAACCCAGTGGAGGCGGCACCTCATGAGTACCAAAATTCCCTTAAACTTACTACGTCTCTGACAGAAAAAATACGGGAGCAAAATGAAAATGATGAGGTGGACGAAGAGGAACAACGAAATGCAAGACAGGAAATTACAAAGAGCAGAGAAGAGAGACAGAAACATAGCCTAGAACAAATTAAGACCGAATGTAGTGAAGAACTAAAAATGAGAGCTGAGATGGCACAAGACACGGGGGCTTCAAATTGGCTCACGTCATTACCAATAAAAGAAAAAGGCTTCAGCTTAAATAAACAAGATTTAAATGATGCCGTAGCCTTGAGGTATGGGTGGCCAGTTTCGAACCTGCCGCTGAAATGTGCATGTGGTGAAATAAACAACTCAGACCACTGTATGACCTGTAAGAAAGGAGGATTCATTTGTATCCGGCATGATGAAGTACGAGACATCACTGCACAAATGCTGGACGAGTTGTGCCATGATGTCAGAATCGAACCGGAACTTCTGCCTATGGACGGACAGCGCTTGGCCCACAATACTGCAAATACTTCAAATGAAGCAAGAGTGGACGTAAGTGCTCAAGGTTTTTGGACGAGGGGACAACAGGCTTTTTTCGAATCTTCAACCCAAGAGCACAAACATATCATGAGCGAGGACTCAAGGCGGCATACTTGAGAAACGAAAGTGAGAAGAAACGCGCTTATGAAGAAAGAATTTTGAACAGGGATCAAGGAAGCTTTACTCCTCTGGTCTTCTCATCGTCGGGAGGAATGGGACCTTCTGCAAGTGTCTTCTATGCCAGATTAGCTGAACAAATATCAGAGAAAAAGCGCCAGCATAGAAGCCAAGTCATAACTTGGATGAGATGCCGGCTCTCTTTCTCTCTTCCCAGGTCTGCACTCCTATGTCTCAGGGGTACAAGGTCCTCCCCGCTACAGAGGACACGAATGAGAGACTTGGACTTTGAAATGGTCGTGGCGGAGGGCCGAATTGGGGAAAAACTAGGTTGATTGTAGGGAGGTACTGGTACAATAAGATAAACTATAATGTAACTAGAATAAGATAGATTGTCCACCACTTTGTAACTGTCACCTTAATAAAAAGTGTGTGTGTGTGTGTGTGTGTGTGTGTGTGTGTGTGTTTAGAAAGGGCCACCAGCAATTAAAAGGTTTGAACTATCTCACTTAACCCTTTTCTCTACCACGGATCCTTCTTAAACTACACAATATCCTCTAAATATAGCTAGAATAAAATAAAATAAATACGTCACCGGTAGAGAAGGGGTTAAAGGTTTCTGATGCATAGAAAGTTTGATACATTTGGTGATATGTATTTATAAACGAACTACGCCCGAGTTTTAGTTGGTCATTCTGAGTGTTATATCGACGTCACAGCTCCAACTTCCTAATTGGCCAAAATCTCGTAACTGGTCAATTGGTGAAATATGAATGTTGGAGTAGTATGATTAAGTTTAAAATATTTTATGCTACTCGAGAACTACACCTGCCTCTCTCTCTCTCTTTCTCTCTCACACACTTGAGCCCTACAACCCCCCCCCCCCTCTCTCTCTCTTTCGCGCACACACAAAAACACACACACACACACACCAAACCAGTGTAACCCCCTTCCCCCCCCCCCCCGAGGCTTAGCTGCGCCTATAAGTTATAGTAATAGTCAATTAAGTTCCTGTAAGCTAGTTACCACGTCGGCGAATAACTTACAACCACTGACAAGGGGGCGGTCGTATTTTATTCACGACGAAATTAACCGATGATTGTTTGTATTATTATTATTATTATATGTATTATTATTATTATTTATATTTGTATTATTATTATTATTATTATTATTATTATTTGTATTATGCATTACCTACGTTAGCCAGCCCACCACCAGATGGCTACCTCTATATGATTTCAAAAGCATTAAGTTATGGACAGCGATTGAGGCTGGGATTATAGAGAGCGTATATTGCAAGCCTATCCCGGAGTTAACAGGAGTATTATTTGTTTTTTCTGGACAGCCTCTTTCCCTCATGTTTATCCTCATTAGTTGTGAGATTTTAAGACATTCGCCCCATTAGTTTGACAAATTGAAGACCTTTCGTGCCATTTAGGGGTTGAGTTATTCCTGGCGAGCTATAGCGAGCCTGCAATTATGGCGGAATCGAAGAGGGGTCTTGGGGGTATTTTTTAATCTCCATGGAGGTCTAGGGATCAAACATAACCCCCTTCAATCCCCCCCCCCCCTCCCTTAAAGGGGTACCGGGTACTACTCGCTTTTTCTGGACATCCTTCTCCTTCGTGTTTAGCATATTAGTTTTGGGATTTTATGGCGTTCCTTCCATTAGTTTGTTGATTTTAAGACCTTTCGCCCCATTTACTTGTCACTATTAAGACCTATCGTGCCATTTAGATGTAAATTTGTTCCTTTCGAGCGATAGCGAGCCTGTAATTTTAAGGGAAACCGGCCGAACTTTTCTACCAAATTGTTTACAAATTTATCTTGAAGGGGTGTCTAGGGGGTTTATTTCTAAGCTTGATAGAGGTCTAGCTAGGAAACTAAAAAAAATCTTTAATAAATGAATATATAGACCAAAAAACCGGCCACTGCCCCCTTAAGCCTATGCCATTAATCTCCGCCCTCTGTTGTTCCTTGCCTTCCCTACCCCGCCCCTGCTTCTGTCTATTCCGCCCACACCCCGCCCCTACTGCTACCCATACCCCTATACTTGTGTCTACCCCACCCATATACCCTGTTATTATCAACCTGTTATTATCACGCCCATGCTCGTGTCTACCCCGCCCATAACCCTGGTCCTATATATCTCCTTGCCCCGCCCCTACTGCTACCTCTGCCTCGCTCGTGTCTACCCCGTCCATATACCCTGTTAATGTCTATCTCTATCACGCCCATGCTCGTGTCTACCCCGCCCATAACCCTGGTCCTATATATCTCCTTGCCCCGCCCCTACTGCTACCTCTGCCTCGCTCGTATCTACCCGCCCATAACCCTGATCTTCTATCTCCCTTCCACACCCCTCTCCACCCATACTGCTACCTCTACCCCGCCCCTGCTCGTGTCTACCCATTACCCCTATCATTATCCTCCCTGCCACGCCCTCACACGCCCATACCCCGCCCCTACTGCTGCCTATACTCGTGTCTGTCTTCCCCTGCCCAGCCTCTGTTCGTGTCTACCCATAACCCCAATCATTATCTCCCTCCCCTGCCACGCCCATACCCCGCCCCTGCCTGCCACCACCACCACCACCCATTTACTCTGCCCCGCCCCTATGGTCTTCGGATTACCTCAAGTAGCTAGCGTTGGAGGTCTAGAATTAAAACCCTTTTAGTGTGGCAGCCAGGTGGGAATTGTGAGTTTCTTAATAAAAGTGTCAAAATTGGCACACACAATAATAAAAGCAGTATAATCAAAATTAGATATTGGGCCATCATAGGTTTAGTCTATGTTGGCTTTGGCAGCCCCTCCTTTTCAATTAATCTCCATGAGAGTACTGAAACACACATATTTATCCCAAACTGTATAATGTGGTTGAGATGATAAACTAATTTTAAATGGCTCGTCAATCATGAACTAAATATGTTGAAATTTACTTAATTTGTTTAACCCCTTCATCACCATTACGTAAATTTGGTCATATTCTGGTTATCATTAGATTATTTTCTTTAGGTTGTAATCTAGCCATACGACTCAAATGGCTAACAATGATCTCAATAATACCTCTTAGTAACATAGGTCGTTCATCTAAATTTAGCCAGAATCAAAGGTAAAAAGGTGTCATAGTGCTAAAGGGGTTAAGAGACTAGGCGATATCAAGTTATCTTTCACAAATTCGATGACTTAGTCTTGGAACGATATGATAGGCAAGACCCTTCCCACATGTGTAATAATACAATACCACGCGACACCATACCACCACACCTACATCATTATCATCATTATTACAAACACAACAATATACCAAAATTTTCCCATTCCATCTTTTTCTCCTATCCCACCACAATCTTCGCTACCACCACCACCACCACACTGCATCACTACCACCTCACCATAACCCAACCCCCACTACATTATACCGCAAAGCACCTCACCACCACACTCTCCTCATTCACCATCTAATAACACCACCATCCCCTCCTTCCACCAAACCCCCTCTATCCAGTACCACCACACTACATCACTACCACCTCACCATAACCCCACCCCCACTACATTATACCCCAAAGCACCTCACCACCACACTCTCCTCATTCACCATCTAATAACACCACCATCCCCTCCTTCCACCAAACCCCCTCTATCCAGTACCACCACACTACATCACTACCACCTCACCATAACCCCACCCCCACTACATTATACCCCAAAGCACCTCACCATCGCACTCTCCTCACCACCAACCCTCTCTCCCCACCCACCACCACACTACATCACTACCACCTCACCATAACCCAACCCCCACTACATTTTACCCCAAAGCACCCCACCACCACACTCTCCTCATTCACCATGTTATAACACCACCACCATCCCCTCCTTCCTTCCACCAAACCCCAGCTATCCACCACCACCACACCTACATCCCTACCACCTCACCATAACATCCCCCTCCTTCCACCAACCCCTCTCTCCACGACTCACTATCCACCACCACCACACTACTACATCACTACCACCTCACCATAACCCAACCCCTCTACATTTTTCCCCACATCCCCCACAACCATACTCTCCTCATACACCATCTTACAACACCACCATACCCTTCTTCCACCAACCCTCACTATCCACCACCACCACTCTACATCACTACCACCTCACCATAACCCCCCCCCCCCCCCCCCCCACCTACCACCACCACTATTGTTACCTACCTACCCACCCGTCAGATAGTAGGGGGGTGGTAGGTACAGTGTGGTAATTATTAGGCGCGTTAAGACCCGGACATTTAGCGGTGGCCCGAAGAATGCCGCTTAACAACCTGATTTATGGGGCCCTGTCGTGGAATGGGTTTGGTGGCCGCTGGGTTTATTAGTTATTACTTATATTATTATAATTATTATATATGCATATTTAAGATAAGGTGTAACAAGTTCTCTTTATATTTTACGAAAGAGTAAAGGAAAGTAGGTTGAAGGAGAAGATGAGATTTACCTTCTCGCATGCAGGGGTTCGCAGGAGAGAGAGAGAGAGAGAGAGAGAGAGAGAGAGAGCTGGTCTTAAGCGGGAAGGGTTTATTTCTTGGTCGATATATTTATTGATTTATTATTTGTTTTAGTTTCCTCCCTAGACCTCCATAAAGCTTTACTATAATAACCCTAAGATCCCCCTTCTGGATTGGAAAATTGTCCCGGCCGAAGGTCGATTTCTCCTAAATTACAGGCTCGCTATCGCTTGCCAGAAAAAACCCGACACCTAAATGGTATGAAAGGTCTTAATATTGACAAAGAAATAGGGTGAAAGGTCTTATAATCGTCAAAGTAATGGGCCGAACGTCAACCTAATGGGGCGAAACATGAGGAAAAGGGAGGGCTAGATAAATCAACCATCCTCCCTTAAGATAGGATAGTAACACTTTGACTAGCCTTGTAATGCCTTTAAAACTATTCTGTTTTTTACTTAATGATTTTTTGTAGCTGAAGAAGGATCTATCGGGGTCAAAGAGGTAATTTCGATCACTTGAAACCCTTTCATTTAGATAACGTTCTTTTTAATCTGAATACAAATGGATACTTGTTGTCCCGCATAAGATTAGAATAACTCACCGTACCGAATGAATGAGAGAGAGAGAGAGAGAGAGAGACTGACTTAAATATTATTTACCGCCTCACAAAGTGAATGGGGGTAGGTAATAATACATTTCGATGCAATATATATTTGTGATACTATAATGAGAGAGCGAGAGAGATGAGCTCGGTTGTGCGAAAAGATTGATTGACCAGAGATTTTAAAGATAAATTATAAGAGATTGAACGAGTTTGTAAACTGGTTGTGAGAAATGAAGATGGATTTGCTGAAACTATTTATAGATAAGAGAGAGAGAGAGAGAGAGAGAGTACAAAGGAAGGAGTACAAAGGAAATCAAGCAACAACAGATCTAGTGACCCTTCTAGGTTGCTTGTCCTCCAAAATACTGAGGATCAAGTGTCCAAACAGTGGTTTAGAGTGGGTAAGGGAACATTGGAAAGGGAATTACTGCCCTGGAACTAATGTCCGTGGCAGGATTAGGAAGTTAGTAGGGGACAGATGGGTTAGTAACTGAGGGGGGGATAAAATAAAGTTATTCATTTACAAATGCAGTCAGTCGCGGGTTTGATGCGAGATATTTGTCTAGGCGGAGTTTAAATGAATCAACGGTGATGCAGTCTATAACGTTTCGGGGAAGCCCATTCCACAAGTTGACAACTCGATTGAAGAAGAAATTCTTAGATTCGTGCGAGTTAAAAGATTTACCAATAATTTTGCAACCGTTTCCCCGCGTGTAATTAGATTGGTTGATAGTGAAGTACTTACTACAGTTCATATTGTCGATGCCTTTGATGATTTTGAACACTTGAATTAAGTCACCTCTTAATCTGCGCTGGGTTAAAGGAAATAGATTTAATTCTCTAAGACGCTCTTTGTATGGTTTGTTCTTTAGGCTAGGTATCATTTTGGTAACTCTACGTTGAACTCGTTCTAGCTTGTTTATATCTTTTTGGTAATAAGGGCACCAGGATTGAATGCAGTATTCCAGAAGAGGGCGGACTAAGGAATTGTAAAGGGTTAGGATAACTTCTTTGGATTTATGCTCAAATGACCTGCCTATAAAGCCAATTATTTTGTTTGCCTTCTTAACAACTTCTGAACATTGTTGACTCGGTTTTAGGTTACTCGATATTGTTACTCCCAGATCGGTTTCTCTGTTTACATTCTTAAGCTGAGTGCCATTCATCGAATAGTTTGCTTTCTCAATTAGGTATCCGATATGTAGTGCTTTACATTTATCCGCATTGAAACTCATTTGCCAAATTTGGGCCCAACATGACAATTTGTCTAGATTGTGTTGCATATCGTCAACTTGTTCTTTTGAGAGTACGCTATTTGCAATTTTTGTATCGTCAGCAAATTTTGAGATTGTACAGGTGAGACCCTCATCTATGTCGTTGATGTAAATTAGAAAGAGAATTGGTCCTAGTACCGATCCCTGGGGTACCCCGCTACTTACATTGGTCCATTTAGATGCCTTACCGTTTATGACTACTCTTTGCTTTCTGTCGCTGAGCCAATTTTCTATCCATTTCAACACACCATCTTGTATTCCATGCGCTTTTAGTTTTAGCAGTAAATGTTTGTGGGGAACTTTGTCAAAGGCCTTTTGAAAATCAAGGTATATAATATCTACAGCTTTACTCTCATCGTAGAGGTTGAGGATATCATGGAAGAAGTCTAAGAGGTTTGTTAAACAGGAACGTTTTTTACGAAAGCCGTGTTGAGTATCTTTAAGTATGTTATTTTCCTATAAGTGATTTACGAGTCTGTCTCGTATGACCGTTTCTAGCATTTTACATACAACTGAGGTTAAGCTAGTTGGACGATAGTTACTGGTTAGGGATTTGCTGCCTTTTTTGAATATCTGTGTTACATTGGCTAGCTTCCACTGATCGGGCATAGTTCCAGACTGCAAGGATTTATTGAATAGTAATGTCAGTGGTTTGGAGAGCTCATCCTTAGCTTCCTTTAGAACTCTAGGTCAGATTGTATCAGATCCAGGCGTTTTATTTACCTTGAGATTATCTAAACAATTCAATACTTCTCTCTCTGTAACGGTGATATTGCTTAGAACATCTGAATTATCAATCTGAATCGGCGATGGTGTAGGGATATCACTGAGGTCTTCTGTTGTAAAAACTGATGCAAAGAAGGTATTGAGGGCATTACTCATTTGTACTTCGTCTTTGGTGTATTCTCCATTTTCATCGACTAATGGTCCAACAGTTGAAGTAACTACTTTTTTCTTTCTGATATAACTATAGAATTCTTTCGGGTTTGTTTTACTTTGATTCGCAATATGTAACTCTAAGGTCTTTTTACTTTGCTTAATTAACTTTTTGGCTTTGCGTCGTAGCTCTACAAATTTCAGCCGTTCTTCGTCATTTTGTGAGGATTTTAATCTATCATTAGCAAATTTTTTAGCAAGCAGGCAGTTTGAAATATCTTTATTCCACCATTTGGGCTTATTATTATGGCCTGGACACCAAGTTTATGGAAGTTTGCTTTCTTGAAATTAGGGACTTTTTCGATGCTACTATTTGGTTCGTTACTAGTAAACTTTAAAGTGAAAGTTATCGTACGATGGTCGGTGTTACTGAATTCATCACCAACATTCAAATTCTCTATTAATTCTTCTTTTGTTGCAAGTACAATGTCAAGAACGTTATTACCACGGGTCGGCGTTCGAACAAATTGATAAAGCGAACTCTCTTGCAAGTTCATATACAAGTCATGTCCGGAGTGTGAAGTAAGAGTATCGCCCCACTTGGTCACAGGTAAATTAAAGTCGCCAAAAATTACGGTATCTTGTGAGTTACTTACATCTGCAATTTGTTCGTAAATTTCTCGGTCAGTTTGCACTGATTGAGCTGGAGGTCTGTATATTAATGCAAGTATTATTTTTGTACCTTTATTATTCTTTATTAGCACAAAAGATGCGTCGACGTTCACAATTTGAGGTTTTGACAAGAGGATAGGGTTAAGACTTTCTTTGATGTAAAGTAAAACGCCACCTCCATTTCGATTTATTCGGCTTTTCTCAAACATTACATAACCGGGAAGTGAATAATCTGCTAAAAAGTCTCTATCTTCTGTATTGAGCCAAGATTCTGTTATGCCAATCACATCATAATTTTCTGTAAACACTAGCTCCTCTAAATCTGAAAATTTATTGCGTATGCTACGAGCGTTTGCATAGAAAACCTTTAAATTTGTTATTTTAGAACTCACGGAACGCTCTTTAATAATATTTTTTGTTCTTGTTGGATCTACATTTATGTTCATGGCTGTCCTCGGTCCTCGCTGTCTTCGGTCCTTATCGCTGGTGGTCCTCGGTTGCCTCTGTTTTTTTTTTGGTGTTGGATGATTTATGTCACTGCTGCTTCTTCTCGGATGGCGTTCTCTGATCCATGGCTGCGGACTGCTTCGTGTAGGAGACGACCCATGCGTGCTGAACCCACAGGGTTTAGATGAGTGCCATCCTTGCGGAACAGAGTAGGCTGGTTGTAGAAGTTGTCCCAGAGGTTGATGAATTCAACTTCTTCCCTCAGACACAAATATTTTAGTCGGCTATTTGTGCTGAAGGCCTTGTCGTAGAATTTGTCAGGTGCGTCGATCTTGGGGAGAATGCCTGAGATGATGATATTCCTTGACTTGTTTTTGTAGTGCTGGATCATCTTGCGATATTTCTCCATCAACTCTTCGGATCTGGTGCGCATGACGTCATTTGAACCAGCATGGATGACAAAAAAGGTATTTTCATTTGCATCCTTTGTGGTATCTTCGAAGGCTTCCACAATGTCGTCCAGTCCAGCTCCTGGGATGCAAAATCTTTTTCGTTGATTTGGGACTCTGTCGCAGAACTCTTCGACCTGTCCTCGTAGGATGGAATCCCCAACGAGCCTGGTCTCTTCTGGTTCGTCTTCCATCTCTACCAATATCTCAAATCTGTTTGACATTGTGACTGGTAGATGAGACGTTTTCTGCGTTGGCCGTGCACCGTTCCTCACTAGTGTAAATCCGGAAACCTGTGGTGGCGGGACTCTACGTACAGGTCGGGGAGAGGAGTGGTTAGAACGGGGGCGAGGGGTTGGTACTGTTCGTGCTAGCAGGCTTCTTGCACGAGGAGTGGGGGAGAGACTAAGGTGAACAGGGCGGCTGTCCTGGTTTGATGTCGGCTCAGGTTCGTCAGAAGCATGTGCTGCAGTGTCTACTGCAGGTGTTGGATTGTTGGCAGATGACGTTGGGGTGGTGGTGGATGCTGGAGTTGAAACAATTGGAGTTAGTGATACTCCCAACGTTGAGTGTTACAAACTCTTGGAGTGATTCCAGCTTCCTGGTGAGGGCGTTGATCTTGTTGTGGGCTTCATCCAATTTTGCTGTCAAATCCTCTCGTTGCTGGCAGAGTCTGCAGACTTGTGGATCGGCAGGAGCAAACATGGAAGCACCAAACCTACCGGCGCAGTTCGTACAGGCACGAGGCATGGTGACGATCACTTTCTTCAGATCACTTCACTTACTTAAAAACACTTAACTCACTTTAAAAACACTAAACTCACTTTAAAAACACTTCACTCCCTTCAGGTCGCTTCACTTACTTAAATAGGTCTAACCGAAAAAAAAAATGTTGAAATACACACAAATACGTTATCAGCGGTGATAGCCTAACCGAAAATTAAAAAAAAAAAAAAAAAAATTTGAATACGCGTGATAGCCGAACCAAATTTTTGTTTTATGTTTATTTAAACAGAAATAGGCCACCAGGGGTTATAGCCTATCCTAACCGAAAACAAAAATTATGAAATACCGGTACGCAGAAATAGGCCACCAGCGGTGATAGCCTAACTGAAAATTTAAAAATTGAAGTACGCAGAAATAGGCCACCAGGGATGATAGCCTAGACTAACTGAAAACAAAAATAACCGAAAACAAAAATTATGAAATACCGGTACGCAGAAATAGGCCACGAGCGGTGATAGCCTAGACTAACCGAAAACAAAAATAACCGAAAACAAAAATTATGAAATACCGGTACGCAGAAATAGGCCACCAGCGGTGATAGCCTAACTGAAAATTTAAAAATTGAAGTACGCAGAAATAGGCCACCAGGGATGATAGCCTAGACTAACCGAAAACAAAAATAACCAAAAACAAAAATTATGAAATACCGGTACGCAGAAATAGGCCACCAGCGGTGATAGCCTAACTGAAAATTTAAAAATTGAAGTACCGTACTGTTACGTTACGAGCGGGGTTCGAACCCATAACATAAAGTAACATTCCACTAAACACCACAAAACGAGGACTTATTATTTAGCCTCACAAAATGCGGAAAATATGACTATCAGTTTCAGTCAAGAATAAGTGGTATGTTAAACTTCCACAAAACTAGCAACTCTCTTTGTAGTCACTAAAACCTTGGTAGGTGAAAAGATGTGGCAAGTTCATAAAATATCAGTTGATATCAAATGGCTGTTTTAGCCTAAAAACCCCAATGTTATTCCTTTCTTATCACTTGTTCAGAATGACTTATCTTTAGTTACTTTGACTTAGATTTATCCCAACAATCAAAAGAATAATATATTAGCATATAAAGGTAAAATGTAAAGAGTATGTAAAATATAATAATAATTTATTTAAATGATTAATTATACACAAAAGTTACTTCTAGTGAAAATATCAAATTTGAGAAACATTGATGTGAAATAATAAAGAAACTCTTAAGAAAAATAATACATAGTTATATCAATACCAGTTATATAAATAATTGTTATATAAATACCCTCCAAGAGAGTAAGTGAAAGCAATCAATAAACATAGAAAAAATCCTAGGCGATACTTATTCAACTCATGGTGATTCTTTTACAAACGAACTCAGGGCAGGTCAGCTTAAGATGGTGGTGGAGAATACACTACCTGTGGTTACGGTACTAGCGGTTTATATACCCTTAGCGCACCTGGCTCTGATACCAACTTCTCTAACTGTACTAATCTCAACTCATTATATACTTGCTGAATTAAAGTATTACTTTTACCAAGAACTCTATGATATATCTTTTAAACATTACTTATGATTAGAAAAGCCAAATACATTATTACCTAGTTATAATCAATATCATTCGTACGTCAGGCAACGAAGAAGAGCAAGGGGGTTGGAAGAAAGGGGGGAGAATGAATAGGGTTACGAGTGTAGGACGATAGGGGGTAGAATGGACTGTGAACAAAAGGGGGGGTAGTCTGCACGAAGCCTCCCAAGACCACCTCACTAGTTACTGTACACTGTTGAACAAAAATATCTTCCTATATGAAACTAAGCTGTCTACAGGTCGAATTAATTATACCTGGCTCATAACATTGCATACGATGTTCAATCATAAATAATTAAAGATCGTACCCACCATAACAAGCACAATACCTCAATTACAACCAGTGACACTTGAATAAAATAGAAATCCCTAACACCTCCCTCACAAAGAGATTTATAAGAGAAGCGAAACTAAATCCTAATGCAATAATTTTAAACCTAATACCATACACCAAACCATAAACCAAAACCAAAATCACATTAACAAACATAAAAATTATTGCTGGCAAAATAGCTCTAACAACTAAAATTGTTCTCATTCAGTTCCGTGACAACATGTCCGCGATAATATTGTTCTTTCCCTTTATGTGGTGAATTTCAAGGTTATATGGTTGCAATGCCAAGCACCATCTCATTAACCGCTGATTCGAGTTTTTCATTTTATACAAGAATTTCAGGGGGTTGTGATCAGTAAACACTTTCACGGGAAAATGTGAACCACTAAGATACACATTAAACTTATCCACTGCAAAGAGCAAGGCAAAACACTCTTTTTCAATAGTGCTGTAGTGTTTCTGATAAGGTTTGAGTTTACCGGATGCATAGCAAACTGGATGCAAAATCTCAGCATCACTGTACTGTAACAAAACTGCTCCTACACCAACATCACTAGCATCCACCTGAATTATGAACGGTTTATGAAACTGAGGAGACTTCAGAATAGGTGCATTGACTAATAGGCAATGAATCTTTGTGAATGAAGTTTGGCATTCTGGGGTCCACACAAATTTTCTCTTGGGACTAATCAAGTCTGTTAGGGGGGCAGAGAGGTCAGCGAAGTTGGGTACAAATCTCCGATAGTACCCAGCCATACCCAAGAAGCGCATTACTGCCTTGCGGTCCTGGGGAATAGGCAGTGTTGAAATGGCTTCAACTTTGGCAGAAATAGGGCTGACTTCCCCTTCTCCTACCACGTGACCCAGAAAGATTAGTTTGGCATGGCCGAACTCACTCTTGGCAAGGTGTACAGTGAGTCCCGCCCTGGCCAAGTTGGAGAAGAGACTCTGTAGCTGGTGAAGATTATCCTGCCAGGATTCGCTGTAGACCACAATATCGTCGAGGTAGGATTGCACGCCCGAGAGGCCATCTGTCACCCGGTGGATTAGTCGCTGGAAGGTGGTGGGCGCATTCACCATACCAAACGGCATGACGGTGTATTGGAATAGCCCATCCGGGGTGACAAATGCAGACACTCTCTTGGCCCTCTCCGATAGTTTTATCTGGTAGTAACCCTTCAGCAGGTCAATCTTGGAGATGTACTTAGTTCCTCCCAAACGGTCCAACAGGTCGTCGATCCGTGGTAGAGGGTAGCAGTCCTGGCGGGTGAGTTGGTTTACCCAGCGATAATCCGTACACATCCTAAATGTGCCATCAGGTTTGTCCACGAGTAGGCATGGAGAGGCCCACTCGCTGTCGCTCCGTTCCACCAATCCATGGGCGAGTAGGAAGTCAACTTCCTGTTGAAGTGCCGCACGCTTCTCTGGATTGGCGCGGTAGGGATGTTGTTTGATGGGAGTGGCCCCCTCAGTCAGGACCACATCATGTTCCACCAGGGGACACTGCTGGGGAACGTCACCAAACAGCTGTGGAAACTCGCAAAGCAGGTACTCCAAGTCTTCACCTTGGTCAGACAACAAGTGCTGGAATTTTAAATGGGGGTTAGTCAAGAAGTCAGAGTTTTGCAATTTGTTATCAAGAGGCAACTGGATGTCATTATGCTCCTTGATCTTTAGATCCTCTAGTTCACCTTCAAACTGTGCTACTGATTCAAAGTTTAATACCTTATCTGGATCTCTGCAGTGATAGGCTTTCAGCAGGTTAACATGTACTAGTCTTTCGGACTTCCTACGATCAGGAGTTTTCAAAACATAATTCACATTACTTGTTTTCTTAAGCACAACATATGGACCATGGTACTTGCTTTGTAGCGGCTTTTTAGGTATAGGCAGAAAGGCAAGCACTAGATCTCCTGGCTGAAATTCTCTGACAACTGTAGTCTTATCATACTGCACTTTCATTTTATCTTGAGATTTCTCTAAATTGTTCATAGCTAGTTCTACTGCAGATCTCAGTCTAGATTTAAATTGATGCACATAAGTGAGAAGATGTTTATTAGAGTTAGCATTGATCCAAGTATCTTTTAACACTTTCAAGGGACCTCTGACCTCATGACCAAAAACTAGGGAAAATGGTGAAAATCCTAGAGAATCTTGTACCCTGCTTCTTACAGCATACAACACAAAATGGATACCCTCATCCCAGTCGGCATTGTTCTCTTCACAATATTTAGTGAGCATTGATTTGAGGGTCTGATGGAACCTTTCTAATGCCCCCTGGGACTGTGGGTGACTGGCAGTGGAATGGTACTGGTGTACTCCCAACTCTTCCATGGTTTGCTTGAAGAGCTGAGAGGTAAAGTTGCTTCCTAAATCAGACTGTACCACACTGGGTATTCCATACTGGGTGAAAAATTTACTAAGCGCCTTTACTACATTCTTTGATGTTATATGCCTCAAGGGGAACACTTCTGGATACCTAGTGGTGGAACACATGACAGTTAACAAGTACTCATTTCCACTACGGGTTTTTGGCAAAGGTCCTACACAGTCAATTATGATTTTACTGAACGGTTCATCCGTTACAGGGATGGGATTTAAGGGTGCAGGCTTGATGGCTTGGTTGGGTTTCCCAGCAAGTTGACACACATGACAAGTTTTACAGTAAGACTTCACAGATTGTTTCATCCTCGGCCAAAAGAAATCATTGAGAATTTTGTCATAAGTCTTGTTGACACCCAAATGTCCACCACTAAGGTCATGAGCAATGGAAATGATGTCTACTCTATACTTATGTGGCACAACTACTTGATGCACCTCTTGCCAGGGCTCATCAGCTGGCACATTGGGAGGTCTATTCTTGCGCATCAGGGTACCATTACTTAGATAGAAGCATTGAGGATAGTTTCCTATATCTGACTCTTCCACAGCCCTATCAAAATACATTGCCAGTTCAGGGTCCTGCTTCTGAGCCTCTTTGAGAGTTTCAGAATCAATGGGAATCTTGCTATTATCCTCTGACTCTACATCAGGAAATAGGGAGGAAGTGTCTAGGTCAACACTATCAGGATCAACTTTGTCCTTCTTACTGTGGTGACCAGCCCCACTCCTAGTCACTACACATGAGGGAAACAAATTGGGATACTGACTTTCTAATTGCTTAGTGTTGTTATCAGAGGAGGGAGTGGAGGTAACTATGGGGTCTGGTATCACTTTGCCACCGGCGATATCGTTGCCCATCAAAAAGTTCACTCCTTCTACAGGTAGGGAATCTTGAATCCCAACAGTAAACTAACCACTAGCTAAATCAGTTTTTAGATACACCCTAGCCAAAGGAACAACAAGACACCCACTGACTCCCTGAATGAGTATACTCTGGCCCAGCAAACAGTCCTCAATACTGGGCACCAATCCTCTTACCAAGAGGCTATGAGAGGCTCCTGTGTCTCTCAAAACATGAATGGGATAGGCAGTGGAAGCGTTAGTAGAGGAAACTGATCCTGTGGAAAGAAAAGGTTGGAACTGGTTAGAACAGCTAGGTGGTATACTAGGGAAAACCTGGTTGTGAGAGCCATCAGAGTCAGAACATGCACTCAACACAGGTGGAGTAGGAGGGGATACTGCTACTCTATTTGGATGAAGTACAAGGGAAGAGGCATAGAAATCCCTAACAGGGATTTCTATTTTATTCAAGTGTCACTGGTTGTAATTGAGGTATTGTGCTTGTTATGGTGGGTACGATCTTTAATTAATTATGATTGAACATCGTATGCAATGTTATGAGCCAGGTATAATTAATTCGACCTGTAGACAGCTTAGTTTCATATAGGAAGATATTTTTGTTCAACAGTGTACAGTAACTAGTGAGGTGGTCTTGGGAGGCTTCGTGCAGACTACCCCCCCTTTTGTTCACATTCCATTCTACCCCCTATCGTCCTACACTCGTAACCCTATTCATTCTCCCCCCTTTCTTCCAACCCCCTTGCTCTTCTTCATTGCCTGACGTACGAATGATATTGATTATAACTAGGTAATAATGTATTTGGCTTTTCTAATCATAAGTAATGTTTAAAAGATATATCATAGAGTTCTTGGTAAAAGTAATACTTTAATTCAGCAAGTATATAATGAGTTGAGATTAATACAGTTAAAGAAGTTGGTATCAGAGCCAGGTGCGCTAAGGGTATATAAACCGCTAGTACCGTAACCACAGGGTGTGTATTCTCCACCACCATCTTAAGCTGACCTGCCCTGAGTTCGTTTGTAAAAGAATCACCATGAGTTGAATAAGTATCGCCTAGGATTTTTTCTATGTTTATTGATTGCTTTCACTTACTCTCTTGGAGGGTATTTATATAACTATTATTTATATAACTTGTATTGATATAACTATGTATTATTTTTCTTAAGAGTTTCTCTATTATTTCACATCAATGTTTCTCAAATTTGATATTTTCACTAGAAGTAACTTTTGTGTATAATTAATCATTTAAATAAATTATAATTTTATTTTACATACTCTTTACATTTTACCTTTATATGCTAATATATTATTCTTTTGATTGTTGGGATAAATCTAAGTCAAAGTAACTAATGTGACGTTAACCACTCCGTTAGAACCGCATGGCTTGTCCTACAGTGACTCGCTAGGATCGCCAGGGCAGTGGATGGGGCTACAGTTTATGTATTAGAGTGTGCTTTATTTCATATGAAAGCTCGTGTCATGGGCAGTCCAGAAAGGCTCTTTGTTTTCACCCATGTCAAGGCTTTATATATTTAATTGTAAAGTATATGTTTTATCATTAACTAGTAATGATGGGATCTAGGAGAGAGAGAGAGAGTAGAACAGAGTGAGAGGGGGGCGCGCAGTGTTTTTGCCCCGCTCGATGACGTCACGGCTGGCTGCCTCGTGGGGGTTGGTTGAGAGAGGTCCTTACCCTGCTGCTAGCTCCCTTGCTAGTGGTTAGAGGACTTGTCACCGCTTTTTTCCCACGCGGCCCGACCTAGTCCCGGTATATATACTGGTTCCTCGCCACTCTCTCCCTCAGATCTGGTTTCTAGAACGCATCTATCTTATCCCTTGCTACCTGTACCCCGCTCCGCACCTGAGAATCTTTTCCTCTGCCTACCTCTCTCTTTTTCCATATCTTTCACCACCTTTTATTAATATTATACCCCCTCTGGTTAACTCTGCAAAATCAGCTTCATGCTGGCCAGTTGTATTGTGCGTTAAGGTCTGATATAACCCATGTATGTTAGTTGTTAAGATAAGTTGATCACGAAGCATTGGTTGGCATTTATATTGTTTAAGTACCGCTTCCTATAATTAGTAGAGTTCTGCTGGATTAGATAATGCTAGACTAGGGGTCTGATATTATAAGGTATTGTTTCCTATGAGTGCTGGCTTTAGGAAAAGGCTGCACGACATACCTGAGAACTGGAGTTGATTGAGTAAATTCTAGTCTGTGTGCCATTGAGAGTAGAGCATGCACGAGTGAGGGCTTTTTGCCTATACCATTCTGCACTGTTCTAAGCTCGTTGTTTGTCTTTGAGGTACGCCAGGAGAACGCTTAATACTTCGGTATTAAGGTTTCTCAAGAGAGCTACCCTTCCCTATAACGTAATATTTGACGCACAGACTTGAGATTTGCACTAGGCTATGCGGCATGCTATGCCCACCAGTATCTCGTATCATTGACTCTAGCTAGACTTTATCAGTCACCGTAGACATTAAGTATATTAACCTAATTACTCTTTTTTTTATGCATACCTATTTATGATTACACAAGCATTTCGCAGCCTAGTTTGATGTATGGAGACACAAACGACTTAGGCTCTTTTTGTTGATAGGAATACTGCATTGTCGTGGCGATTATTATTGTTGTAGTGTTTAGGATATTCTTGGCTCCGACGGCATTATATATTCTGCCTTTTTGTGTGCATAGCCTGCACGAGCATTGTTCCGCTGCCTGCCTTTTTGGGTTCCATTTCCGATACGAGCATCTTTATAGCATCTAACATTTAAAGAAGATTCCTTGTTAGTGTTGAAGGACTTTAATGCACTTTCTTTCATGCAGGAGTGCCTGACATTTATTGATTAAAGTAACGTAAGCTGTAACTTCTCTTACCACCTTACTTTGCATACCATAACCAAGCACCTTCGGTTATAGGCAGTAATAGGCTGTTTTCACATAACATTAAGCCTAGAGTAAAGACACATTTATTGAGAGTTTGATAGCCTATTATTGCATATAGAACTCTGTAGAGTATTTGTGTTCTTTGTTCACTGGGAATATACATCAGAGGTTGGATCTAGCGCTTTCCGTTGTAGCATTTATGCCATTACTAGTCCAATGAATAAGAGCCCTGATATATTTAAACCCCAGTCGTAACAAATGGCGACCTTACCTAGGATTTGGTGAACCTACATTTATTAGCAGGGAACATTTGTTGTTTTGGGGAATATTTTGCGGGGATCAGCAAGAATATATTTTTTTTTGCAACATAGTATAGCCCTTGAGTATTTCCGAGAATTTTTGTGTGTATATTGAGGTATAAGAGTTTGGGGTACTTCTTTTCTGAATATTGAGGTGGGAAATTTTTGTGAGCATTATGTCTAATACCGGATCAGAGGAGAATGGAGACACAGTACGTAATGTCGAAACTGAGGAACAGCAGTATGATGATATGGTTAATCAGGTGAACTGTGAGGAGGATGCTAGGATATTTTTGCAATGGCCTGTTAATGCCGAGCGGTTGGAGGGTATGGAGCGGTACGGTCTTCAATGCCTGGCCACAGCTATCGGTCATGCGGGTACTAGCAGCATGACCAGGGATAACTTGATAACGTGTGTACTGGGCAGGGTGACTGGTGAGCGAGATGGGTTGAGTGCTCAGAGCCCTTCGGCCATGCTTCCCCTACACTCGACTCCCAGCCATCCCAGTAGGTTGCCGACCCCGGGTACGCTTCCACAGTTGGGTGGTGACTGGCAGGGTGGGTTGCCCCTGGGGGGACCACCGGTAATTTCAAACATTGTAGCACCTTCACCTCCTCAAGGGTTAACTCCAGAATTATTGCTTCAGCTCGAATTAGCTAAGATCGAAGAGAGAAAGGCTATCAGGGTATCTGAGCTTCAGCTTCAGCAATTAGAATTAGCCAAGATAGATGAGAGCCAAGATAGAAGAGAGAAAAACTATCAGTCACCAGCAAATAAAGCTAGCAAAAATCCAAGCGGATTTAGAGTCGACTTGGTACTGTGCCGACATGGACGTAGAGAAGTCGCGAGTAGAGGCAACGGGACAGCGACTTGGGGCTGGTAACCGTGTTCATGATCAATCTCTCTCGCACTTATTGAAACTGGTTTCGGTGTTTGATGAGAGTGGTGTAACAGAATTTTTCGCACGCTTTGAGAAGAAGTGCCAGGAACACCAGTGGCCAGAGAATAAATGGGCAGCACTTGTATCCTCTAGATTAATAGGCAAGGGTCTTAAAGCCTACGATGCGTTACCTTTGGAGTCATGTATTGTGTATGAGGATCTCAAGGAGGCTGTCCTGAGGGCTTACGAACTGCAACCAGAAACGTACCGTTTGAAGTTCCGGGGTGTAACTAAGGGAAGAGATAGCACCTTTTTGGAACACGCCCGGGACTTGTCCGATGCTATGGGGAACTGGCTCCGATCTGAGAAGGTCACAACATTTGATGAAATTAAGCAGTTAATGATGTTGGAGCAGTTCTTTAAGAGCACGGGCGGTGATCTAACTTTGAACTTGAAGGAGAAAAACCCAAGAACTCTAGTCGAAGCAGCAGAAATGGCTGATCGACGGCTGTCGTTGATTCGGGGTTGCGGGTCCTCACAGAAGTACGATGTAAGTGCTAAGGACCGTTATCCTCCCCCTCCCCGGAACAATGACACATTTAAACAGAAGAGCCATGAAACTAAAACTGAATCCAAACCTTACACCACACCGTATGTGAAAAGTCAGGGGCCTTTTACATCACAGTATAAGCCGAAACCAAAATTTATGTGTTTTAGTTGCCACCAGGAGGGTCATAAGGCAAATGAGTGCCCTAGTCGACCTCCTCCGGCAGCCGTGTCTTTTGCTCACGGCATTGGAGTGTTCAAGAGGACATCGGAGTTTGTTAGAGGCATTTCTTCCGAGGTAAATACACTGCCAGTGCAGAAGGATCCGGAAGGCTTATTCCCTGTCCGTGATGCCTTTAGTGACCACAGGGGACTCGGTTGTGTGGAGTGGGGGGGTAGAAGACATAAGGTGAGAATTTTGCGTGACACTGGGGCATCGCAAACACTGTTGAGAAATTTCACTGGTAAACCTGTCAATACGGCGCGGGTGGTTGTGGTTCAGGGAGTTAATGCGACAAGGTCATACCCGCTTGTAAGAATGAAGGTGGAAGTTGATGGTGTGACTCGGGACCTGGATGTAGGAATTGTGGAGAAGTTACCTGTTGGGGGCGTCGACCTCCTTCTCGGCAACGACTTTGCGGGACCTACTTCTGAGGCTCCACCCTTGGTCGTTGCCGAGAAGCCGGCCGACGTGAGTAGGGAGGAGCAGGAGTGGGTTGAGAAGTGTCCGGTGCAGCCTATGGCGTGTGTTGTCACCGGAGATCCTGCATCCAGGGAGTCACATTCTGGTCAACAATCTTTAGATCAGCGGAGGAAGGGTACCGAGAAGGGGTTGAAAGTTGATGCGGTTGAGAGTTTAGTATCAACGGACCTTCTCGGGGACTCATTATTAGGACCACATTTCGAGTATGGAGAAGACCCAGTAACTGTTCCTGAAAAGGCAGAGGATGGGCTTAAAAAGACGAAAGAGTTGAAGGAGGACAGTGATGCACAGTCGGGAGATGTAGCGACAAGGTACCCTGACGCGTACCCTATGAGAAATGGGTCGGCGAAGACGGTGGTCCGAAGCTTGCTAGTGTATTTTTCCCGGTATGGTTACCCGCAGGGGATTCAGTCAGTCCAGGGACCCAACTTCACTTCTAGCCTCTTTGTTCAAGCAATGCCGCAGCATGAGATTGTTGGGGTTGTGTCATCTGCGTATCATCCGGAGAGCCAGGGTGTGTTAGAGCGATGGCACTCAGCCTTGAAATCTGTGCTTCGTTGTTGTTGCTTTGAGAGTGGGAAGGATTGGGATCTTGGCCTGCCATGTGTTTTGTTTGCTGTGCGGGAGGTACCTGGGGAGAGTTTGGGATTCGGCCCTTATGAGCTCGTCTTTGGACACCGTGTCGGAGGGCCTCTCCATATGGTTGAAGAAGTATGGGAGGGCACAGAAAAACCTTGTTCTATGCTCAAGTGTGTCCTCAACAGTCGAGAACGGATGTTGCGTAGTCTGGAGTTGGCTGGCCGTAATTTGACTAGCTCTCAGGCCCTCAGGAAGGACAGGTACGACCTCAAGGTTGAACTCAGGGAGTTTCACGTGGGTCAGGAGGTGTTGATTCTACTGCCCCTTGTAGGTCACCCCTTATCCGCGAAGCACGCTGGTCCTTATAGGGTGGTTGAGGAGCTATCAGACCTGGATTACTTGGTAGCCACTCCAGACAGACGGAAGCGCAATCAGTTATGTCATGTTAATCCCATGAAGGAGTATGGGAGGCACCCCCCTGAGCCTCTCACTGTGCCTGTGATGACGTTTAGCAGTCAAGGTGGAGAAGGAGAATGGGACAGTCAAGCTCAGGTGGAGGATAACTGGAAGGATAAGAAGTTCAAAGTGGCGCCTGAGTGTGAGAAGGTGTTTAGAGAAGTAAAACACCTGTTGTGCACTCACCCGATCCTCAGGGCCCCTGACTTTAGCCTACCTTTCCAACTAGCAACGGAGGCTAGTGGTGTGGGGGCTGGTGCCGTCCTTGTGGAAAGGGACGATGATGGGCTGGAGCATCCGGTTAGTTTCTGCTCGGAGAAGTACAATTCGGCCCAGGGGAGCTGCTCTGTTGTCGAGGAGGAGCTACTGGCGGTTGTGCTTGCGCTGGGGCATTTCGAGGTCTATGTTCCAGCCTATGGTCCGGTCGTTGTAGTTTACCCAGATCATCACCCTCTCAAGTTCTTGGACCAGTTTCACAATCGGAATATGAGGCTGACCAGGTGGTCACTAAGGTTATTGGTATATAACCTGGACATACGCCATATTGCCGGTTGTGACAACGTGGTTGCAGATGGTCGTTCAAGGGTATATGATCCTGGGTAGATTGACACACGGGTAGCCTCCTGCTTTAGTTTGAATAGTATTTTGCGCTTGGTGCTTGTTGGCTCGCGGTTGTAGCCCAGCATATTGGGCCGTAAAGCAGGAGTTGAGCATTTGGTATAGAAGAAAAAACTAGGCTTGCCCCTATAGTGCAGCCGAAATAAACAAATTAAAAACATAAAATCAAATAAAAACTCTTTCTTTGATAGTTGAATTTTTTCAGTATGTTATAGCAGTAATTCTGAGTTGCACTCCTCTCAGAATGCTGGGCTAGAGATGCTCGCTCTTGAGGAGCATAACTACATATAATTTAACCTATTGTGTTGGGGAGGGTTATAATTTTGTAAAATGTTTTGTTGAGGAACTGTGCCAGATATTTTACTGCCGCTGGGTGATGGGAAGTGGAGATATAGCATGGGTTCTAACCATCAGATTTTTGTGAGCCTTGGGGCCTCTGAGAAAAATCTTGGGGGGGGGGGTGACGTTAACCACTCCGTTAGAACTGCATGGCTTGTCCTACAGTGACTCGCTAGGATCGCCAGGGCAGTGGATGGGGCTACAGTTTATGTATTAGAGTGTGCTTTATTTCATATGAAAGCTCGTGTCATGGGCAGTCCAGAAAGGCTCTTTGTTTTCACCCATGTCAAGGCTTTATATATTTAATTGTAAAGTATATGTTTTATCATTAACTAGTAATGATGGGATCTGGGAGAGAGAGAGAGAATAGAACAGAGTGAGAGGGCAGTGTTTTTGCCCCGCTCGATGACGTCACGGCTGGCTGCCTCGTGGGGGTTGGTTGAGAGAGGTCCTTACCATGCTGCTAGCTCCCTTGCTAGTGGCTAGAGGACTTGTCACTGCTTTTTTCCCACGCGGCCCGACCTAGTCCCGGTATATATACTGGTTCCTCGCCACTCTCTCCCTCAGATCTGGTTTCTAGAACACATCTATCTTATCCCTTGCTACCTGTCCCCCGCTCCGCACCTGAAAATCTTTTCCTCTGCCTACCTCTCTCTTTTTCCATATCTTTCACCACCTTTTATTAATATTATACCCCCTCTGGTTAACTCTGCAAAATCAGCTTCATGCTGGCCAGTTGTATTGTGCGTTAAGGTCTGATATAACCCATGTATGTTAGTTGTTAAGATAAGTTGATCACGAAGCATTGGTTGGCATTTATATTGTTTAAGTACCGCTTCCTATAATTAGTAGTGTTCTGCTGGATTAGATAATGCTAGACTAGGGGTCTGATATTATAAGGTATTGTTTCCTATGAGCGCTGGCTTTAGGAAAAGGCTGCACGACATACCTGAGAACTGGAGTTGATTGAGTAAATTCTAGTCTGTGTGCCATTGAGAGTAGAGCATGCACGAGTGAGGGCTTTTTGCCTATACCATTCTGTACTGTTCTAAGCTCGTTGTTTGTCTTTGAGGTACGCCAGGAGAACGCTTAATACTTCGGTATTAAGGTTTCTCAAGAGAGCTACCCTTCCCTATAACGTAATATTTGACGCACAGACTTGAGATTTGCACTAGGCTATGCGGCATGCCATGCGCACCAGTATCTCGTATCATTGACTCTAGCTAGACTTTATCAGTCACCGTAGACATTAAGTATATTAACCTAATTACTTTTTTTTTATGCATACCCATTTATGATTACACAAGCATTTCGCAGCCTAGTTTGATGTATGGAGACACAAACGACTTAGGCTCTTTTTGTTGATAGGAATACTGCATTGTCGTGGCGATTATTATTGTTGTAGTGTTTAGGATATTCTTGGCTCCGACGGCATTATATATTCTGCCTTTTTGTGTGCATAGCCTGCACGAGCATTGTTCCGCTGCCTGCCTTTTTGGGTTCCATTTCCGATACGAGCATCTTTATAGCATCTAACATTTAAAGAAGATTCCTTGTTAGTGTTGAAGGACTTTAGTGCACTTTCTTTCATGCAGGAGTGCCTGACATTTATTGATTAAAGTAACGTAAGCTGTAACTTCTCTTACCACCTTACTTTGCATACCATAACCAAGCACCTTCGGTTATAGGTAGTAATAGGCTGTTTTCACATAACATTAAGCCTAGAGTAGACACACATTTATTGAGAGTTTGATAGCCTATTATTGCATATAGAACTCTGTAGAGTATTTGTGTTCTTTGTTCACTGGGAATATACATCAGAGGTTGGATCTAGCGCTTTCCGTTGTAGCATTTATGCCATTACTAGTCCAATGAATAAGAGCCCTGATATATTTAAACCCCAGTCGTAACACTAAAGATAAGTAATTCTGAACGAGTGATAAGAAAGGAATAACATTGGGTTTTTTAGGCTAAAACACCCATTTGATATCAACTGATATTTTATGAACTTGCCACATCTTTTCACCTACCAAGGTTTTAGTGACTACAAAGAGAGTTGCTAGTTTTGTGGAAGTTTAACATACCACTTATTCTTGACTGAAACTGATAGTCATATTTTCCGCATTTTGTGAGGCTAAATAATAAGTCCTCGTTTTGAGGTGTTTAGTGGAATGTTTCTTTATGTTATGGGTTCGAATCCCGCTCGTAACGTAACATTTTATTACCTAGAAATAGGCCACCAGGGATGATAGCCTAGACTAATCGAAAACAAAAATAACCAAAAACAAAAAAGTATGAAATGTGCAGAAGTAGGCTACCAGGGGTGATAACCTACCTAAAAAAGCAAAACAAATTTATATATATATAATAGAATATGTGACTAAATATACAATTCACCAAATAGAGATTATATAAAAATAAAGTGTAACTGCACACAATGGGTTAATATACTGTATCAACAGATGGTGCTGGTGTCACTGTAGGCTAGTCAAGCAGGATTATATTTAGATAAACAAAGTTATCAGTCAAAGGTTACTACAAGATCATGCAAGCAACAACTAAAATTACAGATAAATATAGCTACAGTAGGATACTGAATATGATAACTACTAGAGTTAATAAGAAAATACAAAGCTAGTTCGATTAGAGGTGCACGTGCGTCGTCTGCTACAAGCTAGGATAACAAATGTAAACAACAATGTTTATCAGTCAGAAAAGCAATAAAATAACATGCACGGCAACTACAGAACTATGTGGAGGTTAAACAAGCACTTAACTACTGTTCATGCAATGAATAAAGGGAATTGGGATATGAAATACTCAAATTAGGATCGAGTTTTCTCAGTGGCGATGCGGAGCTGTTGGCGGTGCTAAAGCCGGCGGGTGAATGAGAGAGAGAGAGAGAGAGAAAGTGTGTGTGTGTGTGTATAATAATATAATAATAATAATAATACAATAATAAACGGTTTATTGATAATTGCTGCCGTAGGCTGAAAATGTAGAGAGGGACAGTTTATAGCTTAACTCTAATTTATATCTTCTCTTATAATAAGGACCAAAGCATGAGGTAGTATAAGAGCTGTTTGACGAGAACAATATTATGTACTAGGTTGGCAGATGATTTTCCAGATTGAGATAATAGATTGCATAGGAGCTATTTGACTAGTAAACATTATATGCTGAAAGATATACTAGTTACGCATTTATAAAAGGGTATAAGGGTTTGTTGAAAGATATTAAGTTGATTTACTGACAACGTTACTGACTAAGTTTACTACTCGCCTAGTTACTATGTAACTGCTGATAATAAAAGTAAGCGGATTATTAAGAATTACAGCCAGAGGCTGAAAATATACCTATGTGAAATATACCTATGTGAAATATACCTATGTGAAATATACCTATGTGAAATATACCTATGTGAAATTCATAGATTATGCTGACCTATATTTCTTTTTGTGACTTCTTCACTGAACCTCTGGCGGGTATTTTTTTTTTTTTTTTTTTTTTAGCTTTTACCTTTTTGGTCATTTGGGGGAAGGGGTCGGGCGCAAGTTGGACCAAATAATAGTCCATCAGGCGCCTGGCTCGGGGAGACGATTAATATGAAGGATGCGCCTGGAAGTGTGGTGGGCGGGCTTGTGGCTTTGGCTCCGCTACATGTCTGCCTGCAGAGATCGGAGCCTCTCCGGGTGGTCGGGGGCCAGGGGAGTGCTGGAGCGACCTTGGTGAACCTGGTCTCTGAGTATTCTGGGTGACCTAGATGTGTGTGAATTTTGTGTTTTGTCTGTGTTTGTTCGCTGTTTTGTCTTGTGTTTTGTGTTTTCCTGTTCTTGCTCTGTCTTGAGTCGGCCACCCCCAAGAAAATACAAAAAAAGAAAAACAATAATAAAATAGAGAAAAATAAAATAAAAAAATAGGAAGAGTGGGGACTGGGCCTGAGTATATAGATATATAGATAGATAGATCTTTTTGAGGCGAAATAGTTTGGAATGGGAGTAATGTGTTACTGTCGGTTTGTTTACACAGTGATAAACCGCACAGAAAACCACAACCTTTTCTTTCTTGTGTGTGTGTGTGTATGTGGGTGTGTAGTGTGTGTGTGTGTGGTTGGTTGTGTGTGTGTGTGTGGTTGGTTGTGTGTGTGTGTGTGGTGTGAAAGTTTGTGAGTTGATTTTCCTGTTATTCTAGGATAGAGATGACATCTCTCGTATTAATTTGATTACGTATGACTTGTTTTCTTTCCTTTCTTTCTTTCTTTATTTGTTCTATTTCCGTTCACCGTATTTAAGAAAGCTGGTGTTTACACGAGCTCGTTTCCCAGCATTCTCTTTGGGAGCAAGTATATTTATTAAATTATTTATTATATAATGTATTCATTGTATATTATTGCTTTATTTATTGTGTTTGTGTGTGTGTGTGTGAGAGAGAGAGAGAGAGAGAGAGAGAGAGAGAGAGAGAGAGAGAGAGAGAGAGAGAGAGAGAGAGAGAGAGAGAGAGAGAGAGAGGGGTTATTAGGATAGTTGTGAAAAATGATAATCGATATACTGAAAATTCTTAAAACTAAATTATGAAAGGAGAAATTATAAATATTTCGAGTGTGAAAAAAATATGATAGATTGGCTAGTACATGGAAAGTAGGTGCGTGTGTGACAGAGAAAAATACAGTTTGTGTGTGTGTGTGTGTGTGTGTGTGTGTGTGTGTGTGTGTGTGTGTGTGTGTTATAGAGAATAATACAGAACGAACCCATATGGCCAACTGTATACTCGGATGCCATAGTCTCTAGCCCACTCATAAGAATTCATTGACCCCCTATATTTTGCTTTGTGCAAATTAAACTATTGGATTTTGTTTTCTTTTATATAATTTGCATTTTAATAAATAGTATATATAGTTTTGTTATAGATTTATAGACAAATATATTCATAAATTAGTTTCCAAAGATATATATATATTTTTTAGAAATAAGTGAAGTCCATGAATATTTTTGAGTGGGCTATAGACTATGGCTTCCGAGCGTAAAAAAGCGACCAAACAAATCTACCAGTAGATATCAACCAATGACAACCTTTTGACCTTTATATATTGGCTAAAATTATATGATGTTATGCAGTTTAAGAAGGACCTGTGTCATTAAGAGGGATTAATGACATCACATTTACCCATTTGAGTCGTAGAGGTCCATTGTAAACTAAAGAAAATCGTCTAATGGTAACCAGAATATGATGACAATTACGTAATGGTGGTGAAGGTGTTAAGGTTAGGTTAGGTTGATATAAGTGATAATTTTTTGCTCTGGTTTAGCTGTCAATGGTTGAAATATATTGGTTGAATTGTCAGGGAAACGTCTAATGCTATGGATAGAGAGATAGATAGATAGATAGATAGCGAGAGAGAGAGAGAGAGAGATAGGGGGGGGGGGAGTAGAGATAATAGAGGTGTATGTCAGGTGCTAGAGAGTGGGCCAGAATTAAGAAGAATGATGACTGCTCTCTGGCTGTTCTAGAACCCGGGTGTGTGTGTGTAAGTTCCAGGTGGTGAAAATAATATATCCCATGTGACCTTTGTTATTCACATCGCCCTGTATTATACTTGTCTAACCACTCTCAATATATACATATACATATATATATATTTTTTTTTCCAGGCAGGTGAGATTAAAATAATAGGCACAGTTTACATTATTGAGTTTTTTATTGATACTCTCAATTTCTCGTACAGTTTTTCTGGTATTTTTAGGAAGTTGGTAAAGGAGGTTTGCAAAGGGTTCCGACGTTTCAATGGGCGCAGCCATCATTATCAAGGAGAAGTGAAGTTAGAAGGTGATAAGTCGAGTTTATATAGGCGATACAAGATCAAGAGAGGGTTTATTGTGCGCTAGCTGCACGCTGGTTGGCTAACCTAAGACTAGCTCTGGTAGACTGGCCGGACGCAGGAGTGGGCGGGGCCTCTGCGTCGTTCGTCTGCGTGTGTGGAGGGGGCATTCCTGGGGGCATCATGGGGGGCCTCGCTGTGGAAGGGCGTGCCGAGGGTAGGATCTGGCTGTATTCCGCTTGTGTGTTTAAAGTAGGTTGGCATGTTTGTATATATATATAGCTTCAAGAATGAATAGGCGGCGTGAGTCTATTTCTTTATCAAGAATAGAGGTGTGTTTATCTAAGTCGGGTCTGGTGAGTTCCTGATGGTGTGAGAATGTGTGGTAGTGGTCCTTGATAGCTCCGGCTTGAATCCACTCCAGCAGCAACACACCTTCCCTGGGACCTCCTGTTTTTACCAACATGTCTGCCGCTTGCCCTATCATAAACCACCACATTTACACTCGTGGACTGGTAAAGTGGTTCAATGTGCAGAGAGGTTATGGTTTTATCACCTGTGGAGATGAAGATTTCTTTATTCACAGAGAAAATATCGACAAACCCAACCCAGATCACAAAATAGCATCACTTGGAGAAGGAGAGGAGGTAATCTTCTACCGCAAGATCGGGAAAAAGGGAACAGAGGAGGCAATGGGTGTACGAGCCGTCTACGACAAACCTGTGCTAGTCTCAAAACACGCACCCAGGAAGCAGCAAGGAATAACAATCCCCAAAACAACATCTAGCAACAAGATCGACATCATCACTATTGTAGTGCAAACTGCAATAGCGCTTGCTGGGGAGGACAGGAGCCGAATATCTGTGCTTCTACCTGCTCTTCTGAAGGCCAACAAACTCCCAACTATCATCATTCCTCCAGAGATCGTCGCCAGAACACCACCAAGGGACGCCAAGACTCTACTAAACACCAAACGCCAAGGACCACCACCGACGAAGCCAAAAAATACTCCCAAGCTGCAGCTCAACCTTTCACGACCACTGAGCCTGCACAGGAGTAAAGTGGAGCTTACATCAACTCCAACACCACCATCAGCAACTCCAACAACACCTCGACTCATTGCAAACCTCCAGCCTGACACCTTCGCTGAGCCTCTACCATCAATGCCAATGATCTACGACCAGCCCGTGTACGACCAGCCTGTGATGAAAAGCCCTCCACCAAGACCAAGGAAACTCGTCCATCTGAAGAAGTCCAGAATGCTGCAACTCTACAACTAAGAACCCCAGGATTAAGCAAGGTGGTTAGCCCACCATCTTTCATCTCTCCAACTCTTCATACTCACCACTTTACCTTCAACTTCAAGCTCTACTTTCTACACTTGTGGGACTCTACCTCACAGTTACCTACCTAACTTCACTTCTCCTTGATAATGATGGCTGCGCCCATTGAAATGTCGGAACCCTATGCAAACCTCCTTTACCAACTTCCTGAAAATACCAGAAAAACTGTACGAAAAATTGAGAGTATCAATAAAAAACTCAATAATGCAAACTGTGCCTATTATTTTAATCTCACCTGCCTGAAAGAAAATATCCTCCCTGGCTACACTAATATCAATATTTATATATATATATATATATATATATATATATATATATATATATATATATATATATATATATATACAATTTCTGCAATGGAGCTTCCTCTTAGGAATCGAAGTCTCACAAGGAAAAGGAGAACCAGCGTAGTAGCGAACATCTTATCTTTATTGGTTACCAAACGTTTCGGAGAAAACAGTCTCCATCTTCAGTGAATCTAAAGTAAATGAAAGTTTACATAAGAAATAATACAAATAATTACATATGGATGTGAAATATCAAGCAGTAAGGTTCGTATGAATATGAACCGAGAAAAGCTAAACATAATAAAACAAAAACTATGTATTAAGAGAACAGCATTAAGCTAAACTTAAACAAATAATACTAATAAGAGAGGGTATACAATAAAGAACGAAAAGAAAATGGAAGGATATTTACTGAGTGAAAAGAGGTGTTGCAGTGGCCGTGTTGTTCAGGCTAGGCTTTAATTTATTTATATAGATTGATTCTGAGGTGATAAGGTCACAGCGTGAATAGCATGTGGTTAGTATCTGGAAGTCTGTGGAAGAGAAAGGGTGATGAAAACTGGTGAGAGTGATCGCGGATAGCAGAAGTGGAAGGCTTAAAAATCAACCTGCCTGTTCGAATGGATTTACCTTGGTGCTCCCGGATACGGTGAAGCAACCAACGTGAGGTGCAACCCACGTATTTAGCAGTACAGCTAGAACAGGTGAACTGGTAAACCACATTGGAATGGAGGTTCATAGGAAGAGAAGAAGTATGTCTGAGGAAATTTCCTATAGTGTAATTATTAGAAAAAACGAATTTGAAATTGATATGTGGGTAGCAGTTGCGAAGAGTGTGTGGCGATGGGGTGGCGATGGTGTGGCGATGGGGTCACCCTTGGGTCCCTCATACGCAAATGCTTTCCTTTGCCACCACGAGGAGATTTGGTTGAATAATTGCCCTCCAGATTTTAAACCCATATTCTACCGTAGGTATATGGATGACACATTCTTGATTTTTAAGCACCCCACTCAAATCGAACAGTTTCTGTTATACCTAAACTCACAACATCCCAGTATCAGATTCACACATGAAGTAGAAGATAATCATAAACTCTCCTTCCTTGATACTCTTATCACCAAACACCCTACTTCCCTTTCCACTAGTGTTTATCGTAAGCCCCCTTTTACCGGTCTAGGTACAAATTTCTTAAGTTTCATACCTCTTAAATATAAAACCAACAGTATCATGACTCTTCTTAACCGAGCATACAATTCCTGTTTATCTTGGCTTTCGTTTCACTCTGAAACCGGTTTCCTTCTTAACTTCTTTACTAATAATAAATACCCCACTCATATGTTTAACAAATTCCTGAACCATTTTCTTAACTCTAAGCTCTGCCCACCCACCCCAGTTCAAGCCGTACAAAAAAACACTAGATATTTTAAACTCCCATATTTAGGGCCACTTAGCTATGAAATTAGGAAATCCCCCACAAAAACTCTTCGCAACTGCTACCCACATATCAATTTCAAATTCGCTTTTTCTAATAATTAGACTACAGGAAATTTCTTCAAACATACTTCTTCTCTTCCTATGAACCTCCATTCCAATGTGGTTTACCAGTTCACCTGTTCTAGCTGTACTGCTGGATACGTGGGTTGCACCTCACGTTTGTTGCTTCACCGTATCCGGGCGAACAGGCAGGTTGATTTCTAAGCCTTCCACTTCTGCTATCCGCGATCACTCTCACCAGTTTGATCACCCTTTCTCTTCCACAGACTTCCAGATACTAACCACATGCCATTCACGCTGTGACCTTATCACCTCAGAATCAATCTATATAAATAAATTAAAGCCTAGCCTGAACAACACCTCTTTTCACTCAGTAAATATCCTTCCATTTTCTTTTCGTACTTTATTGTATACCCTCTCTTATTAGTATTATTTGTTTAAGTTTAGCTTAATGCTGTTCTCTTAATACATAGTTTTTGTTTTATTATGTTTAGCTCTTCTCGGTTCATATTCATACGAACCTTACTGCTTGATAATTCACATCCATATGTAATTATTTGTTTTATTTCTTATGTAAACTTTCATTTATTTTAGATTCACTGAAGATGGAGACTGTTTTCTCCGAAACGTTTGGTAACCAATAAAGATAAGATGTTCGCTACTACGCTGGTTCTCCTTTTCCTTGTGAGACTTATATATATATATATATATATATATATATATATATATATCTACACTGTATATCCTCTATCAATATATTTTCTGGTCGTTTTTGTTATCATGTATCCTCTAAATATTCTTTTCCATCCTCTCTCAATATATTTGCTGGTCCTTTTTGTTATTCACAGCCCCTTTATTATAGTTTTTCATCCTCTCAATATATGTCCTAGTCCTTTTTGTTGTCATATAGAATATAATATATTGCTCCATCCTCTGAATATAATTGTCCTAGTTCTTTTTGTTGTCATATAGAATATAATATATTGTTCCATCCTCTCTCAATTATGTCCTACTCCTTTTTGTTGTCATATAGCATATAATATATTGTTCCATCCTCTCTGAATATATGTCCTAGTCGTTTTTGTTGTCATATATAATATAATATATTGTTCCATCCTCTCTGAATATATGTCCTAGTCCTTTTTGTTGTCATATAGAATATAATATATTGTTCCATCCTCTCTCAATATATGTCCTAGTCCTTTTTGTTGTCATATAGAATATAATATATTGTTCCATCCTCTCTCAATATATGTCCTAGTCCTTTTTGTTATTCACAGCGCCCTCTATTATATTTATCCATCCTCTGTCAATATATCTTCAGGTCGTTTTTGTTGTAATGCATCCTCTATTATGCTTTTCCACCCTTTCTCGATATATTTTCTGGTCCTTTGAGTTGTGATTCATCCTCTTTAACACTCTTCTATCCTCTTTCATTATATTTTCTGTTTTGTTATGTGTTGTGATGCACCCTCTATAATATTCTTCCATCCTCTCCCAATATATCTTCTGGTCATGTTTGCTATGATACACCCTCTATTATATTATTCCATCCTTTCTCCATATATTTCCTAGTATATATTTTTTTTTTATCAGTCCTCTATTACTTGTGTCCATGATATTTCAATATATTTCCGAATCCTTTATATTGTGATGTACCGTCTATAATATTCTTCCATCCTCTCCCAATATATCTTCAGGCCCTTTTTTGCTGTCCTCATACCCGGGCTAACTTATGGGGGTTAAGGCTGAACTTGAAGCTCGCCTTAAGTGGTTCGCCTTCCCAAAAGTTATGGCTCACGTTCCCGTATTTTTAGCACGCTTAACCCTTTCACGTTTTTAAGACGCAGAGGTTGCCAGATTATAATAAATAGAGTTCTCTCACTCTTATAATTACCTCTCCAAAATTAGTTTTCTGCCCACAGTTATCTCAAAGACAACTGCAGAGGTTGAAGTAACTAAACTAAAGGTTTCTAAATACCCCTGATGGTAACAAAGGCTTTAAATTATCCCTAATAGGCTCAAAATTGCGTCAAGAACGTGAGAGGGTTAAGATGGTATTTTTTTCTGGTCCCCCTTCTCCCTCATGCTTAGCCCCATTACTTTTGAGATTTTAAGCCTGTAATTTAGGAGGAACCGGCCGAAGGGCGGGAAATTTGTCCACCACAAAATGTATACATTTATCTCGAAGGGGGATCTTTGAGATGTTTATTTATAAGCTTGATAAAGGTCTAGGGAGCAAACTGAAAAAAAAAAAAAAAAAAAAAAAATATATATATATACTGTATATATATATATATGTATATAATAACGTCGCCTTAAGTGGCTCCCCTTCCAACAGTTATCGCTCAACTTCCTATATTGTTTAGCACCCGTATGGCTCAGTCAATATTATTTTTTTTTGGGGGGGGGGGGAATTTAAGGGGGGATGGGTTTATTTAATTCCTCATTTATGTATTTATTTATTTTTATTTTTTTAATAGTTTCCTCCCTAGACCTCCATGAAGCTTAACAAAAAAACATCCCCTAAGACCCTTCTTCATGATCAATTTTTACATTTTTATATAGACAAATGTCCTGGGCGAACTAATGGGGTGAATGTCTTGAAATGTCAAAACTAATAGGTTAAAGCATGAGGGAGAAGTGGGGGGGGGGGGGTCTAGAAACACTCCCTTTAAGGTTGCATTAATGTGTAACATAATGATGCAAACATAAAATATTCCACATAAAGAGTGTAAAGGACTTTTCTGAAATGTGTAAAACCGTCCCCATAGATATTTAACCCTTTCAGTACAAACGACGTTTTATAATTCATTCTAGCTATATTCAGAGGATATTATGCAGCTTAAGAAGGATCTGTGAAAGTCAAAAGGGTGGGCTGAGATAGTTTGAAGCCTTAACATGGCTAGAGGTCCTTCCTAAGCTAAATGTAATCGTCTATTCATTGCCAGGAAGGAGGTGTGGTGTGGAGGTAGATGTGCTGGAAAGTGTGAAAAGGAACAACTTGAGATGGTTCGGCCATATGGAACGTATGGAAAGCGAGATAATGACTAAGAGGGTGTACGAGAGCAAGGTGGAAGGACAGAGAGGGAGATGTGCACCGAAGGAGAGGTGGAAGGATGGAGTGAGGAAGTAAATGGATGAAAGCGGTGCTGGTTGGGAGGAAGGGCGTCGACTGACTGGGGACAGAGGTGCATGGGGGCGGTTCGTTCGTGGCTACCCCTTCGGGGATCACGGCGTCAGGCAAAAGATAGATAGATAGATTACCAGACAAATATAATTGAAAGGACGTCATCGGTACTGAAACGGTTAAAGGGGGATGGGTGTATTTACTTGCTCAAATATTTAGTTTCCTCCCTAGACCTCCATCAAACTTAAAAAACAACACCCTCGTTCAAGATAAATTTGTACATGTTTTCGATATAAAAAATGTCCCGGCCAAAGGTCGGTTCTTCTTAAAATACAGGCTCGCTATCGCTCGCCAGGACACCTAAATGACACGAAAAGTCTTAATATTGACAACGAAATGGGGTGAAAGGTCTTGAAATCTCCAAAATTAATAGGCCGAACGTCATAAAATCTGAAAACTAGTGGGGCTAAACATGAGGAAGAAAGGGGACCAGAAAAACGACCCATTTCAGCTTAATAAGTAAATAGTGAATAATTGGTCATAATTATTGCTCTCCAAACTCGGTTACTTGGACGGCTGGCGTTTAATAAGTCAATATTTATCTATACAGTATAAGGACAGTATTTATATAACGTATCTCTCTCTATCTGCCTATCTCTCTCTGTCTCTATCTATCTATCTATCTATATCTGTACAGTATATATATATATATATATATATATATATATATATATATATATATATATAATAATGCGTATGTCTTATACACACGCACTTGCTCACTATCACACACACACACACACACACACAGCCAACGAGAGTACAGCCATCATACAGTATATTATCAGCCATGGAAACAGTTATATACATTTATATTATATTATTACACTCGGTAGTTTGCATGTGGCCCAATACTATCGCTGGTCATTCCTGTCATAGGTTGGCAGCGAGGACATTGAGGTCACGTCTCGGAAGCTTGCACACACACAGGCACACGATATATATTTTGCACATATACTTAAACACACACACACAGACACACACACAATTATATATTCTACTGTATATTGTCAGTTGCTTTTTACATTTGTTAATATTATTAGCATAGATTGAACGATGTTGCAGTATTTACGTTTAGACTGGTTAGTGGTTCTGTGTTATTGACTGAACATTTCCTTTTTGTACAATTTTAGTTTGAATGCATCCCTATAATGATTATTAATGCTCAAACCCTGGTTGGTCTTATATTTACCACTAATTCTTACATTTTCCGTATATTTCCAGTGAAGAGCGCATTCTAAATGTCGAAACTTCTGTTATGAATACTGAATATATGATTCCCCAAGAATGCTCCCATCTGTCAAACTATATATATATATATATATATAGTTATAGTTATAGTTATAAGGGTGATTATATATAATTAAATGTTAATATATTGGCACCACTATTTCTCTCTCTCCCCCCCCCCCACACCCCAATTAACCTGACAGGAGGGACCTTTTACACTACACACCTGGACTACTTGATAACAGGTGAAGATAGCAGAAGGTGACAGTGGCAGCGGAATACAAACATATAATTATTTTACTACTTCGCTGTCCTTCTTGACACGTGAAATAGGAAAACATATATATTAGCGAGAGAGAGAGAGAGAGAGAGAGTGAGTGAGGGAATGAGAAAGAGTGTGTAATGCACAACACGGAAGACTATATGCACAGACCAACAGACCTCATTTGATCGTCCGACTACCCCAAATATCTAAAGGGAGAGAGAGCGTGTGTAAGTGAGCTAAATATTGCATGTGTCAGAGAGGGAGAGAGAGATAGGGATAGGTAGAGATAGAGAGAGAGAGAGATATATGATAAAAGACTATACAGAACAACGGGCCTCATCTGATGTCCGGCCGCCTCACCATCCGGACTATCCGAACCAAATTTCGACCACCGAGTTCGAGACAAATTCGGAACAAGGATTTGTGGCGGCGTGAAATAGTTCCGTGTGTGTGTGTGTGTGTGTGTAGTTCATTGTGTGTGTGTGTGTAATTCATTGGTGACGTGAGGTTCATTGGGTGTGTGTATGTGTGTGTGTGTAAATAATAATATTATTCCGTTTATTTGGAGCCAACATCTAACCTATTTTATCGTAAGTGGTCATCACACTGATCGTGACTGCCACAAAGGCACATATACGTACTCCCATATGCCCCTTTCCCACTGGTGAGACAAGTCACGATTTTCGTCGCCGATGACTTCGTTTTGTCAAATTCGCAAGAATACGTGCGACGTTCACGATTTCGACCGTTACAAACAGACGACAAATTATACTCGGCGAAGATGTCGCCGATGTCGGCGACGCAATCGCCGACCTTCTGCGACGTTATCGGCGAAGTGAGCGATGTTTCGCCGTCGACCTATGCGAGGCATGTCACATTTTCAAAAATATCTTGCGAAATCATGAGAGGATGAAAGAAGACTCGCCGTATGTTCTGCGACGTCTTCGGCGATTCAAGCGATGGTTCGGCGTTTACTTCGGCGAGGTGATAAGATTTTTTTTTAAAGGCACAAATTCTTGCGATGAATGAACGATTCCTTATCGATCATCGGCGTTGCCATCGCATATGGCAAGGTGTCCGAAACAAGAGGTGTCCAAACAAGATCGGCGAGGTGTGCGCACCTGAGCAAATGTAACGTGAATGTGCTAATTGCAGAGTGGAATTACCATATCACGTTACAATCTGTCAAGGAGATAGCCCCACACCCACCCCATATCTCGTTACAATGGGTCAAGTAAACATGCCCCCACCCACCCACAACCCCCAAACTGTTTTGGTTGTATATAAAGACATTGACACGGCCCCAGAGCTCATTCTACATTAACCTCGACCACAACGTGCCTGTAAAATTTTGAGATGGAGGGACATACATCGCCTCTACGCCAAAGCGTTGTACGTGTTCGTATGGACCTTGTCGCCCTTGCCCTTGCCTTAGGCAGCGCCTAATTTATCTGGAATGCCTATTGGAGCTTTCCAGAAAGCCAACTACCTACATGCAGAGATAAAGAGCTTCACAGAGTGTTTGGAGTGGAGGATGCGAAGGATCTAAGTGCCAGTTGTGGAGCTTTTCATGTTGAAAGCAAATCAACTAGTATATGAGTGCAGTAGGACGCCAGCAACAACTCAAGTAGAGGCTGCAGCTACACCCACAATCCCTGCTTTAACGGGACAGGCTGACGTGTTTCATACACCATTGGCCACTGTCTTGAAACCTTTGAAGTTTCCGCCTGTCCGATATCAGGTGCCGACAGTGTACCAAGCTGAAGACCCAAGGGTAAGTCAAGTGCCGGCTCAAACCCTTCCTCATCACCAGGCGTTAGCACCTCCTACACATCTTGTGGGGCAGCCTCCTAGTGTCCCTGTCGCAAGTCCATCCCATCGTGAAATGTACCAACAAATTGCGTACCAAACCATGACAGGAGCTCCCGTTTCGACGACGGACACCCTGCAGGGAATTACGGGCGCGGCAGCAAGCAGGGGCGGCAACGTATAAATAACATACATATGTAGATATTATAATAATGAATGTAATAAAAAAAAAAAATTTATATGATTTTCCCCTGTCCATGGTTCCACTGATAATAAAGTGTATGTAAAAATAAGTGAGGTTATTCAGTACCATGTCATCATAATTGTTGTTCCCGTAAAGTTTATATGTACAAAAAGAAACAAAAGAAATATAGGTCAGTTCATATTTTCTATCTTTTGATTGACGACAATATAAATTAATACATTTACAAATTAATTGAAAGTAATTATAAGTTTTGTTAACATGAGTCAGTAAATACATGAATGTAAAGAATGGTTCACAAAGAAAATTATTGTTATTATTCTTTATAAACTAAATACAATAAATAAAAATCATACACAATTTATTTGGCAATAATTTTTTGTCTTGGCTTTCAAAAATATAAAAATTAAATTGAGCAGGGCACAGTCACTCTACTTAAAATATAGGTCAGGCCTAGGACTATTGGACGTGGAAGTATACAGTGATCTCCCTGGTTGAGCTGTATGAGAGAAAATATTTATAAGTTACGCATCTTATTTTGGGGGTACTTCTGAATATAAGAGGTTATTAATATATGAGAAAACCTATCAGTCGAGTAAGGAATAATAAATACTCGCATGATTATAATGAAAGGCATATGATAAAAGTTATGAGTTGTTTTAAGCCGTGTGTTTCTTTTGATTTATTTATAAGAATTGAGATGGTCAAATGTCTTGGGTCCTCGATGCATATAAGATGAAAAACGAGAACAGAGAATTGCTGTCACAGGAACGCTTTTCCCGTCAATTGTACCTGAGCAAATTATTTATAACTGTTACTTGGGAATGTTTTGCATAAAAAGGTAAATATAGTAAAGCTAAACATATGTGGCTTTTTATAATAAAATATATTTAAATTTGTGTATGTTTCACACCAAAATTGCTTCTAAATATTGCTAGCTCATGTGTCAGTGCGACAACAACAGATAACTGAAAAACAAACAAGCTGACAGGTAGATCATCCCTTGTTGTTACACACCTCGCCGAAGGTCCTCTTTGGCCTCGGCGAGGTATGTCTTGAGCATTCGGCGACGTCGCAAGGCCCTTCGCATGCCTCGTGCGGAGCATACCCCTGGCGGGTATACTCTCGGCGAGTACTCGTGCGCACGTCGACGACTAATCGACGAGGAAATCGCCGATGTTCGTCGATGTTCTCTGAACATCCGAGAGCATCGGCGATCCGTCGTGCGACGTTTTGGAACATTTCAACAATTGTTTTCGTGCGACAAACTCCGCGATGTCTCGCCGATGTCGCAAATGAACGCAGATACCCTCGCAGATCCTTCGGCGATCCTCGATGATGCTTGCGAGGGTAACCAAGGAGCAGAAGGGACAGAAGGGCAGTCGCGGGTCGTCGCACATGTTCGGACAGTTCAAAATTTTGGACGAGGACTCACGAGGGTGAGTCCTCGTCCAAAATTTTGAACTGTCCGAACATTTGCGACGACCCGCGAGGGCCCTTGCGAGGCCTTGACAGGCCTTGAGAGTCAAACGATATTTCATGAGAGGTGTTGAGACATGTCACGAATGTGCCAATTTATTGGTGTCGGAGACAAAAATCGTGACTTATCTCACCAGTGGGAAAGGGGCATTATGGGGGTAGAACGTGGACACGAAAGATTCTTCTTCTTCTTCTTCTGCTTCTGCCCCTTCTTCTTCTTTAACTTCGAACTTCTTCTTCTTCCCTGCCCCAACTCCACCTCTGGCACGCCATATTTCCCCAAAGTGTTTATCGAAGGTGTAGGTGATCCACAAATCATGTTGCCATCATTTAGTTCGGGAAGCCATGCATCATTCACGTGAGGGAGGGGGGCTGTGGTTAGTTCGCCCAGGAGGTACTTCGTCCGTGAGTCATGTTTCGTGTGCTGTTCACTACGCCCGTTAGTCAGTTTGCCCATTATTTCGTCCATGAGTGATTTTTCGTGCGGGGGTCACTTCGCCCGTAAGTCAGTTTGCCCGTATTTCGACCATGAGTCATTGTTAGTGCGCTTGTCACTACGCCCTTAATAATACATTCGTCTGTCGACTTTCTCCCACGAGTTGTCTAAGCCATGAGTCATCTCGCCTTTACTGTATATGCTCTTCGCCCATAAGTCTTTCATGAAGCCATACATGTTTGTCGAAGTTATTATTACCTACAGTCGAGATATTTTATTTTTTGCCCACACTTGAGCTGTATTTCCAAATCTTTAAGGGGAGATGTTCTTATTTATTCACTTATTTATTAATCTTTGTATTATTTTGTTTAGTTTCCTACATAGACCTCCATCAAGCCCTTCAAGATAAACTTGTATATCTTTTTATAGAACAATGTTCCGGCCAGAGGACGGTTACCACTATATTACAGGCTCGCTACCGCTCGCCAGGAAAAAAATCAACATCTAAATTGTACGAAAGGTCCTAATATTGACGAAAACATAGGGCGACAGGGCTTAAAATCGCTAAACTAATGGGTCGAATGACTACTCTAAAATATCAAAACTAATGTGTCTAAGCATGAGGAAGAATGGGGGCCAGAAAATCCAACTAGCCCTCTTTAAAGTTTATTCTGCTACGTTTAGCTGGAGAAGACATCTAAGTTGCCAAACTATCTCCATATGACGTTCGTAGATGACTTAGACTTAGAGGCATTTGTATTGATCGAAAATATAAAATAAAAACAAATTACACAATTGAAGTTTTAGCTGCTATGGAGACTAATCCGGAATTGAGCTGCATACAAAAATTGCAACACATGTACTGTACAGCCAAAGCTATACTTCCTTATCTCTTTGCTTTGGGTGCTATAAAGATGAAAGTTTTTGAAAACTTTAAAGGGGAGGGGGGGGGGGGGTTGTGAACCCCCTTCTCCTTCATGTTTAGCCCCATTAGTTTGGCGATTTTAAGACTTTGTGCCAATTGAGTGTCAATTTTTTTTTCCTGGTGAGCAATGGCAAGCCTGTTATGTACAATATGCCTCCTCTTAACATTTTGAAGATTATGACTCATTTTGTCAGATTATTCTGGCGATCATTACACAATTTTATACAGTTTAGGAAGGATCTGTGGGAATTATAAGGGTAAAGACATATCTCAATTAACCCTCCGACTTTCATATATCTTTCCTACGCTGAATAAAATTGTATAATATTTGCCAGAAAATAGAAAAGAAGTGCATAATCGGATCTTGAAAGGGTTAAGCTTCCGCAGATTTGCTGATAATTATAGTCTGTATATTTCCAGCTGGCGGTAATTAAAGTCCCTTGAGAGCTGATTTGTCTACTTGATATTTCGGGTAATTTTGTTCATTGGTATTGAAAACTAGAATGAAATTAGAATATTTTGGGTAACTGAAGATTAACCCTTGTCTAGCGGGGTGTTTTGGGCTCGTTTGGGCATATTCAGGCCCTCCTGCATGATAAATCAAGCATCTGCATGAACAAAAAAATATTTAGCAAAAAACTAGGTACTAAAAGCTTCAAAATGAGACCAGAACGAGCTACGTAGCACTCGTGGTTCTCTTGCAGTGATGCCACGAACATGGGAGTTTAGCATATATCGGTATATTTTTCCCAGCTATGCTCACTACTAGCTACACTGACGGCCTCTCGAGAACACAGGGAACATGAGTTAATGGGCGGCGGTAAGCCCTGGGAGTCGGCTGTCTGGCCCGCTGTGCTCCCGGCCATTTGCACTCGATTTTATCCCTTTAACCCCTAACTGTCGGCACGCAACATAAGTCGAGTATAATAAATCTGGACTATCTGGCGGCGCGCGACATAGGTCGTGTGGCAATTTCAGCACGTAATGTTGCTGAGAGAGAGAGACAAGTGGTGGCAGGAGAGTAGCGAGCGTATGAGTGCTCCAGACCACCGCGGTGAACCTACTGACACGAATCCCACCTCCTCCCTCCCTCTCTCACTTGCTACATACTGAATTGTATGGGGAAAGTACCGAATTACATGCTTTTTGCAATCGTGTTGCACGGTTGTTGCAAGAAAACTAGCCGTCATAAAAGGATCATTATGGTGTCATTGGAAAGCTCTGTTTATGCCCTTTCAGGGATAGATACTTGTTTTACGCTCTGAGTCTTATTTAGGCATGAGAATGATCACATAAACAACCCTATTTTGGCTAAAAACACCCCGCTGGTGGCTACATATTTTATACCGCCTAGGCCGCTCTTTAGGTGTTAAAAGCCTTAATAATAATGCTCCTAACTTGCTGCAAATTGGTGCACGACTTAAGTCGAGCGCCGCCAATAAGGGGTTAATAATAGTTAAATACTGAAGTTAATAGGCGAGAATTGCTCCAAAAATATTCCCGGAAAAAGTGCTCGTGGGACACCAGTTTATGAGTAGGACGGGCAGCAAGTGATAGATGAACCAAACCGAAGGCCTTACAGTGCCTTGCATTAGTTATAGCAACAATGGAACATAAACTATGCTCAACTACTATTTAATAAACATAGAAAATTAGTTGATAACAAAATATCCTGGCAAGGTTGCCAAATGTTATAACTTGTTCAGAATACCATATTATCTGACATATAACATAAAATTATATAGAGCTACTTACTATATATCAGGTAGTACAAGTAAACCCAGATCATGGTAGCAAAATCAAGCAGAAATTAGGTATTGGATGTTGGTGCTTTTCATAAATGGAACTCTTGGTGTCTCCAGATGTAATAATATATATACTGTATATATATATATACAGTGGCGTCACCAGGGGTAAAATTTTTGGGGGGCTGCAGCCCTGGCATAGAAAGGTGGGTGGGTGGCGAGCGAAGCGAGCCTGAGCAGCTGGGAGGTCCGGGGGGGGCGCTGTAAGCCCCTCCGGAAAATTTTGAAATTTGAGTAGTTTCTGGGGCCTTTTTGAGGCCTAAAAATTTGTATAAGTAAGAAACATATGACACATAAATATTGATGAGCCTGATACCAGGCATCAGTCAGTAAGTTACAAGGCCAATGGTAATTGTAGGGTATAAAGCCTATGTGCAGAGAATAGTTTTTTCTTCATATACTATCATACTATAGTCCATTCATTATAGGTAGGCCAGAAATTGTGACCCCTAACCTTTGTAATTCGCTAAATGGCTAGAGCAAATGGGTTGTAAATGTCCATACTTATTGCCTGGCTGACCCTTCCCAAAGGTAGAAATATTAGCTTGATTACTCCAGTCTTTCCTTAGGTATAGAGGTAAGTGGTCTAGATGTTTCGCTACTTATAATGAATATACTATAGTTTGTAACGATTTCTTAGCATATTAAATTGGATAATTTGAAGAACTTTTATTATTGTACCATTATATAGATTTAATTGGCAAGATTTTTCTTCCATTACTGTGATAGAAAAACAAAACAGTTCACTTAAAACAAAAAAGTATAATTTATTAACTCAAAATCATAAAGCAATTACTTTAGATAAACCTATTGATAAAATAAATATTACAAACAATTGTTATTCTATAAAACTGATATCCTTTCAAAGTTTCATATAGTGACATGGCCTAATGGTATGTGGATATGTCTTTTATTTCACAATTTCACTTTTCAATCAATGTAAACGTTTTATGATTAATTATGATTAGTTCATTATAACTGTTGATGGTTTTGCATTTTACTTAGTTTTATTGCTTTCCACCGTTTACATTTTTTGGTTGTTTCATTAGTTTTTCCTTTTGATAAAGAAGTGACAAATTATTAATTATATACTTGCAATATCAGAGTTCAAGGTATTTCAAATTTTCAATTATCAAACAGAAAAAAAATATAGTAAATGAGATAAATTAACTAAATTGCTTTTTTTTCCATGACCAATCACCATGCCCCATGTTAAGTAAGGGACAAACGCCTTTTGGTGGATTCACCTGACCCTGACTGTGACGGTATTGGAAGAGATGCAAATTTGTCAACTACCAAATCAAGATCAAGTGAATTCACCACAGCCTTTTCAATAGAAATTGTACCTAGACTGGTCAGCCGTTCCTGTCCCATTGTTGCCCTGAGGTATGTTTTGATCAGTTTTAAGACAGAAAAGGATCTCTCACATTTGGCATTACTGACAGGGAAAGTGAGGGCCAAATGCATCAAAGTCCATAGTGTGGTGAAACCACACTCTGGTTAAGCGGCTCGCTTGGTGTAGTGACTAGGGTCTCGGACTTCCACCCAGAAGGCCCGGGTTCGCGCCCACGCTCGGCGCATTAAAGATTTTTCACAAGCACTGAGTCGTTACCATCCCTCATGAGCAAAGGGATGGGGGTAGTAGTACAGGACCCCAATGGAAATACGCCTAATCGGCCTTATTGAGCTATCCTTAGCTAGCTTAGCATACGCTAGCTTTAAGAACTATTATTATTATTATTATTATTATTATTATTATGCATTATTTATTATTTAATTTTTATTTATTTATTTTAATTACTTTTGGCAGTTTTGGGGTTTTCATTTTTGGGGGGCTGAGTCCTTGATTTGGGGGGGGGGGGGGGGTAAACCCCCCCCAAGGCCCCCCTGGTGACGCCACTGTATATATATATATATCTATTTGTGTTTTTCATCTTTAGGGCTGTCGTCGTCATTATCTTCAATCTAATCATCAATATCTACAGCTCATCCTCTCTCTCTCTCTCTCTCTCTCTCTCATGAAGTTAATAGTGCCAAGATTGCACCCCCCCCTCTCCAATTCAGCCCCCCACACCTAACCCCCTATCCTTTTCCCATCGTTTTTGTTTTTCGATTGTAATGGCACTAGTTTCACGGCTTAGGTCTTCCTCCTTCCACGATGCTCTCTCTCTCTCTGTGATAAAACAGGGAGGGAGGGATTATTTTTCAGTGCCTTCCTTTGTGTGTGTGTGTGTATGTACGTGCGTGTGTGTATATTTGTGTGCGTGGGAAGAGAGGGGGGAGGCGTACAGGGGGTTGTGGTGGTGGGGATATTTAAATGCTTGTGTGTGGAAGGGATAGAGAGGGTTTTGGTGGGGGGATTTCAATGTTTGTGTGTGCGTGTGTGTGTGTGGAGAGAGAGAGAGAGAGAAGGATGGATTATATTTGTGACTTCGTGTGTGTGTGTGTGTGTGTTAGATTGGACCCATTACATCCAGCTATAGTATACAGGGTGTCCCAAAATAGACTTGCCAAAAATATTCTAAGCATAAAGTGTTCCATAAGCAACATTCCATATTTTACTCGTTACAGAGATATTGCCTGTTGATAATGGCATGTTCTTCAGTATTTCCCCATAAGGCTGGCCTAGCTGTCGTAGACCTTAAAGCCACACCCCTTTCTAACTGCAATTATTTTACCATGATATTATCAAGATATTATAATTATGTAAGGTGCAAGATTATTATAGACATATTAGCTCACTTTGGACCTCCTGGAAACAATTTGACATGGAAAAGTCTATTACAGCGATTCGGGGGAGGACACTATCTAAAACCTTCAATATCTCTTAAAATGTTAAGATTTATAATTTGTGTTAGAGAACATTTTATGCTTAGATTACTTGTTTCATAATTTCCCAAAGTTATGCCCTTTTCCCCCTAAGACACCCTATATATATATATATATATATATATATATATATATATATATATATATATATACTTTTTTCTATACACTACAAATAAAGATAGTGCCCCTCATAAAAAGCCAGAAACAGTATATACACCCTCGGTTTGGTGGCAGCTTCTCCATTATGAAGATCCCTGGCTTTGTACACCACATTTATAGACCCTTCCTCCTCACCACACTACACTACGCTACGCTACACTACACTACGTCGCATCACATCACATCATTATGTATTAATACATATTATATATTATATTTTTTTTCTTCTTCTTCTTCTTTTCCTCCTTGTTGTCTTTGTTGTTATACTCTATTCGCTGTAGGTAGGCGAGAAATCATGACTTCTATCCTCTGTAACTCAAAAACTACTAGAGCAATCCAGCTAATATTTCTACCATTTGGGAGGAGTCAGCCAAGGAATAAATGTGGAAAGTTACAACCAATTTGCTTTAGCCCGTTTTGAGTTACAAAGGATAGAGGTCATGATTTCTCGCCTACTTATAGCGAATAGAGTATAGTAGTAGTAATAGTAGTATCATCTCTGAAGTGCAAGTGTAATTCTTATCAAATTAGATCCAATCTAATTAGTGTGTTGTTGACTTTTAACCTCAATAATTGCACAGTTTAATAATCATGCGTCGAATGTATAAAATTGTGGCAATGTTAGTAATTTGATTTGGTCTTTTCAGGTGAGTGTTTAAAGCTGCGCAACAAGAACCCAGAATAATCCGTGAGTATTATCCTGTACGTTCAGTGTATATATATATATATATATATATATATATATATATATATTTATTCTGACATAAGGAGTCCTGTATGTTAATTTAAGAGTTAGAATTAGAGTTGAAGGAGTGTCAAACTACCCAAGCGGCGAAGCAGACTAGCGAGCGAACCAGCGAGTGGGAAACCAGCTCGTCCGCATACCAGCAAACAAGCCTTCACACCTGCGTGCGTCATAGGGGACCCTGCAAACTACTTCGATGACCCGACGCTATGACGTATGATCGACGCCAGGAGCCCCCATTGGACGACGCACCTTCTATGCAACTCGAGGAGCTATGATAGGGGCGCGCACCATCACTCGCCTCCTGATTCGTTCCTACACCATCATTGTTTAGTATATAAGACCCGAGTAGTGGGCATTCAAATCAGTCTCATTTGGAGTTGTGGAAGGTGAACTTGCAGCTGGAGGAAGACGGGGTGAAGTATTATAATGGGTTTGTGACTGTCAGTCAGATTATATAAGTGTGTGTTAAGTGTGTTCGGTGTAAACACTTACGTTATGTTGGTTAGTGAGATATGTGATTGGGAATTAATGTTAACGCTACTATTATGTGCTTAACTATTTGATTGCGAATTAACGTTAACGCTACTATGATGTACTTAACTATTTGATTGGGAATTAACGTTAACGCTACTATTATGTACTTAACTATTTGATTGGGAATTAACGTTTAAAGCTACTATTATGTACTTAACTATTTTAGTTGACTAACTTGTGGACTAAAAGCAACTCTTTAAGTAATTGGGTTATGATGAAAGTAATACTATTGTTTTACATTAATACTTACGAGTTCTTTCATTTTCTTTTAATTAAGCTTACATTGCTTAACGGTGCTTAGTACGGTGATGCTATTGTCTCATATTAGTAATATCGCCTTAGACTAACATGGCTGTGTTAATATTATTTCTAGTGATTTCCTAAGCTGAAGAAAATTCTTTTAGCTTCAAAATATTATTTTTACTTTTCATATTATTTGAGTGAGACCTGAATCGAATCTATGAAGCGATCCTGTAACTTAATTTACTCATAATCAAACCTCAATGTTACGTGGTTAAGAAATACATTTAACTAATTATTAAATATATATCTAACTTTTTATGTGACTTTGATATAAATCCTGATGATAATAATAATATAATACTGTTAACGTAAGACAAGAACCAAGAATAATTACATTAAATATAAATAAAAGGACATATAAGAAAACTATCTATTCATTTCAAAAAAGGGTAAGAGACAGAAATATTCTTACTTTAATATTTATCTTTCACGACTTTTTATAGAATTAATAGTCCTTCTTTAGATATAACTTCTTCGATTCATAACCATAGCCTACTAAGCTTCGGTTAAATAATAATTCTTTATAAATACTACATGACTTTAATTAGTTTCAGTATTTTTCATAATTAAAGAGTATCAGTCAATAAAGGATACTAAGTCCTAAGATCCAAAAGGAAAGGAAGCAACAACAGGAAATAATTTTATTAGATTTTACTTTTGTTTTGCCTTCAGCTGAGTGATACCTTAATATACATCTGTGCTATCTATATTCATCAAGTTAACCACTTGAGGATCATGATACGTAACAATATATATATATATATATATATATATATATGTGTGTGTTATTTTTGTTATATAAGCATGGATATAAAAACAATATATGCGCCTTTCGACGTCTTACATGTATAAGCTATTTGTCGCTCTTTAATCCAGTAATTTATAGTTTCTGCTAATCTCTCATTTGGAACTCACTCTCTCAATCCATCTTTCCTTCAGCTTATGACTTGAACTAATTCAACTTTCATGTGGCCGGGCACTTAGATGCCAACGTACTTTAATTATTATCAATGGTCTATACGAAAATTAATAAAATCGTCAAATGATAGCCAGATAAAATTTAGGATGGTGTTGGCGGTTCTTCCTAAATTACAGGTTCGCTATTGCTCGCCAGGAAAAAATAGACTCCTAAATGGCACGGAATTCTTAATATTGGCAAAGAAATGGAGTAAACAGGTCTTAAAATCAATCGCCAAAACTAATGGGGCGAACGTCTTGGCGGGTGCCCAACCCCGAAAGGAGTTGAAATAGGGGAGCTATCCCCCCGCCAAAGGCGGCTTTCTAGGGCCTTTCCTAGCTGATGCTGAAAGGATTGGGTTCTCGTCATGTGGTGATGGGCTGGTCTATCCGAGTGATTAGATCTCAAGTGGCGGCGTCTTTTCCGTGGATTGACCTCCCTACTGCCAACCTAGAAGTTGGCAGATTGGGAGCCAAAGCGTCACATTTTTCCCTTACCCCTCAACTTTCCCTTCATAATTGCTGAGGGGCACAGGGCCTTGGGTGGGGCTTTGGTTTCCCGGGCGTTTCCGCACCCTCCTCAGCTCCCTGCCTTGGAGTGGCTTCGGTCACCCTCACCCGGGCTTTGTTAGTGGTAAGCAGGGAGGATTTTGTGGGGGCGCTCGTTTATGGCCTTGGCCTTGCTCGAGACCTTGGGGCTGTTCGGCCAGACAGCCTGGGGAACAACAACAACAACAACAACGTCTTCAAAATCAAGTGCGAACGGTTTAAAGGCACTCTGATATTACTCTGTGCCTGAAAAGGTTAGCCCGTTCTGTACCGGCGACGTCTTTTTAATTTTATTTGTATTTTATGTTTTATTTTATCATTATAAATATTATTTTATTTTAGACGATTTTGTACAGTTGAAGGGGGATCTGTGGTAGTAAAAAGGGGTAATTGAGATAGTTCGAAACCTGTTAAAATGCTGGAGGCCCATTTTAAACTGAATAAAATCTTCTAACAGTAGCCACAATAAAGCTAAAAGGGCGGCACCGGTAATAAGAACATAAGAACATAAGAAAATGGGAGTCTGCAGAAAGCCGATTGGCCCAAGCAAGGCAGATCCCTGTCCCACACAACCCCAAATCAATTACAAAGCCCAATTATAGGCTCAACACTCTAATACCCTGAGGATCATCTTACCAAAACGGTTAGAGATTAACACAGGATTATGGGGGTCTGCAGAGCGCTGATTGGCCCAACCCGGCTGATCCCCCTTCACACCCAACCCTTCTCGTCCATATGCTTATCCAATTTTATCTTAAAGCTCCCTACAGTTTTAGATCCCACTATAGCACATGGTAGTCCATTCCACCCATCTACAACTCTGTTACCAAACCAATATTTGCCTATATCTTTTCTGAAACGAAATTTATCTAATTTGAAACCATTGGTACGAGTTCTTTCGCTATCACTGAGCTTTAGTACATTTGTCATGTCCCCTTTGTTAATCCCACTAACCCACTTGAACACCTCTATCATATCCCCTCTAACTCTGCGTCTCTCTAACGAATGTAAACCTAATTTCTTCAACCTTTCTTCATACGGAAGATTTCTAATATTATGGATCATTTTTGTCATTCTACGCTGTACTCTCTCCAATGAATCTATGTCCATTCTGTAATAAGGACACCAAAATTGGACAGCATAATCCATATGGGGTCTCACTAATGACAAGTAAAGTTTTAAGATAACATCAGCAGTTCTGTTACTCACACTCCAAGAGATGAACCCGAGAATCCTGTTTGCCTTATTACGAACGCCTATACACTGTTTTCTAGGCTTCAAATCATTGCTAACAAACACACCTAGATCTTTCTCGCAGTCTGAATTTTCTAATTCTAAATTAGCTAGTTTATATTTAACATTTGTTTGCATCTTCCCTATCTTTAATACCTTGCATTTGTCAATGTTAAACTTCATCTGCCAATTTACTGACCATTCATGTAAGGTATCTAGATCCCTTTGGAGGCACTCTATATCGCTATCTGAATCAATTGATCTCCCCATTTTAGTATCGTCTGCGAATTTACTTATCCTACTAGTTATACCTAAATCTAGGTAATTTATGTATATAAGAAACAACAGGGGACCTAATACCGATCCCTGGGGGACACCACTTTTGACTGCTCCCCACTCTGACTTGGTACCATTTATGCTGACTCTCTGTTTCCTACCAATTAGCCATGACCTAAGCCATCCCAACAACGCCCCACCTATTCCATGTGCCTCAACCTTTCTCATCAATCTCTCATGAGGGACTCTGTCGAAAGCTTTACTGAAATCTAAATATATAATATCGTATGCCTTGTCATTATCTACTGCTTCATATACCTCTGAGAAAAAACTAAGCAAATTAGTAAGGCAAGAACGTCCCTGAGTGAATCCATGCTGAGAAGAATTGATTAAGTTAAATGTTTCTAAGTGGTTTCTCATTTTCCTAGCAATAATTGACTCTAGTAGCTTTCCTATGATTGAAGTGAGACTAATGGGACGGTAATTGGATGCTATTGATTTATCACCTTTTTTGAAAATCGGAACTACATTTGCAAGCTTCCAAGCTTCTGGAACTATACCTGTTTCTAATGAATTGTTAAAAAGAAATGTTAATGGGTAACTTAACTCATCTCTGCATTCTTTTAATACTCTGGCATATACCTCATCGGGACCAGGCGATTTCTGAGGTTTCAGTCTGTCAATTTCCTTAAGCACATCATTTCTACTTATAGTAACCGTACTTAACCTATTTTCTATACTATCGCTATATACCTTACGGACTTCTGGAATCTGTGCCAAATTTTCATTAGTGAAAACGGATAGAAACTGACTATTTAATGTACTGCACATTTCTAAATCATTTTCTGTCATTTCTCCTATCGAAGTTTTAAGGGGGCCTATTTTATCTCTAACTTTAGATTTATATAGCTGGTAAAAAGCCTTAGGGTTATTTTTGAGTCATTGGCTATCCTGATTTCATAATTTCTTTTGTCTGTCCTTATACATTTTTTAACCTCTCTTGATAGATTCTGATAGTAAGCAAGTAGGTGAATTTCGCCTTTCTTTATTTTTCGATATATTCCTCTCTTTTTTCCTAGAAGGTCTAATAGTCTATTATTCATCCATTTGGGTTGGTTCTGTGTTGATCTAAATTTTCTTTTGGGGATATATTTATTTTGCGCATTGTGAAGTGAAGAAATAAAATTATTATAATATGTAGCTGTCAAATTATCCTGAGTTAAGACAGGTATCCGAGAGAGAGTATGTTCATTAGCGCACCTGGGTCCACTTAATAGTTTAACCATAGGATCGACTCTTAACCCGGCAAGCGCGATAGGCCTCACAGAGTCTCTAGGTGAGATAATTCCCCTCCAGTACTCATCCATGTAAATATCACCCACCCCCATCCCCTCCTTCCCCACCTTATTCCCCCCTCCCTCCCCTCCTCAATTATCACCTATTTTTCCTCTTATTATCATCATTTATCGGTTATTTTTCTCTCCCGCGATAATGTAGCACAAGTGGGTTGCAGAAAATTTCGTTATGTAACACCCAGACACCGGCCCACACCGCCCCGCTCGTCTCAGTTACCTCACAGACAGCGAGAGAGGAGGGTTGCCTGTGGCTCTCTCTCGCCTGAGATTATGACCGGGTGGCCAATATCTTCGTTTTTCACCACCCAAATGCTTTTCCCACTTATTTTAGCACTCTTGAAGGTTCATATATACATCATATATGTAAAATAAAAGCATACCGAAAACAAATAATGCTCTATATTGTAAATATAACGAATTCTGTCAGAATCCAAGGCTAGAAATGCACAAATAACTACCCTAACCCCTAGGTCTATTTCGCGCTTGTCAGGTTAAGGCTCGTCTTAATCCACCATAATTGGCTTTTCTGAAATCTGGGATAAGTGTCGTATTCTCTTTAGCCTTTCCTGTCCATTGTATGTTAAAATAAATTTATTTATGATCACTATTTCCTAGTTGGTCTCCTATCTCTACATTATTTATCATTTGTTCATTATTACTGAGAACTAAATCGAGGATATTATTACCTCTAGTAGGCGAGTCTATGAATTGAAATAAAAAACTATCCTGTACCGCCTCAATAAACTCTTTTGAATCTGAGTCGCCGATTTGATGCTGCCAATCAATATTCGGAAAATTAAAATCCCCCATAATACACACATTGCTAAACCTTGATGCTATTTTCACTTCCTGCCATAAAGCTGTACCTTCGTTTCTACTCATATTTGGTGGTCTATAAATAATTCCAATAATTATGGTCTCACTACCTTCGCTAACCTCAACCCAAACACTTTCGTTATCAGTATTTAGTCTAATACCTGATTTAATACAGCTTTTTAAAGAACTCCTGACAAACACTGCTATTCCGCCGCCCCTCCTACTTGTTCGGTCGCGTTTAAACAAACTATATCCTGGTATATGGAATTCTGCTAAAAAATGTTTTGATTCTGTATTAATCCATGTTTCAGTCAGTGCTATAATGTCTATATTTTCGTTGCTAACAAGTGCTCTAAGTTCATCCATTTTGTTACATAAACTCCTACAGTTTGTATAATATAATCGCAATGAATTTATTTTACTGGTATCGGATTTACCTTTATTTCTAACTGAATTCCCATCTTCTGTTACACCTTCAATATTTCTACTAGCAGTACAATTAAAATCCTGTGACTGATATTTTCTATTCCTATCTGATGTACCAGTACGGCAATTTACCCTATCTAGACAATTATTCTTACTCATATTCTCAGGCTTTATTTTCAGCGAAACCCCGCGACAATCCTATCTATTGACCTAGCTAAATTTGCCACCCCTAGCCGAGAAAGATGAACCCCGTCCTGTGCGTACAACTGATTTTTACCATAGAAACGGGTCCAGTTATCAAGGAATGGTATTGCATTTGCATTACAGTATTTTTCCAGCCGACAATTGATACCAATTGCCCTAGATGACCATTCCTTGCTGACCCCTCTCCGTGGCAAGATACTGTGTACTACAGGTATGCCTCCCTTCCTCCTAACTTTATCTAACACCTCCCTGTACTGCCGAAGCAGTACTTCCGTCCTACCTTTACCAACATCATTGCTCCCTGTACTGAGACAGATAATGGGGCTATCTCCAATATCTTTCATGATGTAATCAATGTCCTCTAACACCTTCCCAACCCCGGCACCAGGCAGACAGACAAGCTTCCTAATATCAGTACAGGTGGACCTAGCTAAGTGTCTGACCATGGAGTCCCCAACAATTGAGAAGGACTTGCCTCTCCTTGTCGATGACTTGGTAGCAGCTGCGGCAGCGGCAGGAACTCCTGGGGCAGCAGTTGAAGGTACTCCTGGGGGGGCAGCAGTCACAGCATTCCCTGTTGGAGGCAACTTACTTACCTTTCTCCTGGTTTCCTCGCCGAAGGAAGCACTCGCAGCCTCACCATCACATTCGTCATTCAAGGTGATGAACTTGTTGCTGAGGGCAACTGGCCGCCGTAGAAATTTGCTGGTTGTTGCACTTGTTGGAACAACTGTCCAGGGAGCATCACGATCCCTAACAGCAGTTGCACTATCCTCACTTTTCTTGTCAGCCAAAGTCAGCTTTAAGGCCAAATTCTCGTCTTTGAGAGACTGCACCTCTCTCTCCACATTTTCCATCCTTTCTTGCAAAGCAAGACAAAGCTGGAGAATATGAGAGGAGGTAGCAATCTCGTCAACACCAGCCATTTTAAGAAAGCGTTAATACTATCACCACACTATGGGCAAAGATATTCACTGGGAGTCACTAGGGACAGGTCCTCACTCAGCAAAGGTCAGGCAGGTACGCGGGTTAATTGGACTGAATTACGACTGTCCGTGCGACTGTGTATTGCTTGAATGCACTTTGGTCATTCTCTGTCTGTGAATCCGTAACAAAATAATTTCAATACCTTGTAGGAGTTACTCGGTTTAAGGGTTTATTTATTGGTCGATTTATTGATTTATAGATGGGTAGCCAACCAAGGGTGACGAGTTCCACCTACTCTTAATTAACATACATAACCTAACGCTACGTATATATACAGTATATAGCTAAAGTATATGACAACACTGAGTGATAATGGATTTCATGTGGAGATAAATATACCAAAATGAAATGGTAGCTGGATTGATATCCGTGTAATATGTATTGTGTACTGTAACCTGAGACACCCAGATCCATAGGTAATGTTAATATGCTTTCAGGATGCACTGTAATCTCCACCCCCAGAATACCAAACCAATAACTAAGGAACTACTTGGGTTTAAACGGTCGGTGGAGGAAATTATCCAGGTGTGAATGGTGAAATTGCAATACGAACTAGGTGTACGTATATTCAATTGTATTTATATTAGGAGGAACGTAGGGAATCTAAGGGGTTAAAACCAATATGTCTCTCCTAAACTAAGTAATATCGTCTATAGTTAGCCTGATTAACTATAAGCTAACTCCGACTTATTAAAAGTGTTAATAATTATGCTCTCAGGAGGCACTGTAATCACCCCCCCCCCCTCCCCCCCCAGAATACCAGACCAATAACTAAGGAACTACCGGTACTGTACTTGGGCTGAAACGGTTGGTGGAGCAAATTATCGTCGTGTGAATGTCCAAATTGCAAAATGGACTAGGTTTACGTATAGGTTATTGTAGTTCTCTTATTATTAACCTAGGCAATCAACAGGTCTCTCCTAAACTAAGTATAATCGTCTACGTTTAGCCTGATTAAACTAAAGCAAACTATTAAAGGGGTTATGCCCTTCGGATACACCTGAGAATACCGTACCAATAACTAAAGGAACTACTTGGGTTAAGGGAGCCCACCTCGCTTTTTTTTTATCTTTCTCTCCCTCTCTCTTTGGCTGGTACCCATTCGGCCCCATTCAGCATACTGTATTAAGACGTTTACCCCCATCCTGGCGAGCGGTAGCGAGCCAGCATATATATCATTTTGTTTTGACAGCAAGCTAAATTTGTACATTTGTTGATAGAAAACTTTCTCCAGCGAAGCTGGATTTCTCCATACAATGCTGGCTGGCTATCGCTCGCCAGGAAGAAATCGACACCTGGATGGGGATAAACGTCTTAAAACAGTTGGCTGAATGGGGCCGAATGGATACAAGCCAGAGAAAGAGAAAAAAGGAGAGAAAGAGAAAAAAATGCCGGTGACCCCCCTTAAACGGCTGGGGGGTGGACATTATAGGTGTGGGAATGGGGTAGTTTGGATTTTGGAGAGAATCGACTTCACATAATTATTGTACAGGAGAAAGCCTATGTGTGGAGGAACCTCATGTTAGCCCCCATTAGTTTGGACATTTTACGACATTCACTCCATTAGTTTGGCGATTTTAAGACCTTTCGTCCATTTAGGTGTCGATTTTTTCCTGGCGAGCGATAGCGAGCCTGTAATTTTAAGTGAAATCGGCCTTCGGCCGGGACATTTTTCTATCGAAAAATGTACACATTTATCTTGAAGGGGGGTTTAGGGAGTGTTTTTTAAAGCTTGATGAAGGTCTAGCGAGGAAACTACAAAAAATAAGAATCAGTGTGGGAATGGGATAGTTTGGACTTTGGATGGCATTGTGTTCGGATAATGATTGTACAGGAGAAGGTGATATTGTTGAGATCTAGCCTCTGTTATTCTAGCGCGAAATCTCAACCTTTAGTTGCATTCATCATTATCGTTATATTAATTGTCAACGTAAGAAATTGCATATGTATTCAATTTATTTCACACCATCTGTACCAGTGACGTCTTTTTAACTTTATTATGGCTACTGTTAGACGATTGTCTTCAGTTTATAAAAGGCCTCCAGCAAATAACAGGCTTGGAACTATCTCACTTAACTCATTTTACTACCACAGATCTTAGACTGCACAACATCGTCTAAATATAGCTAGAATATAAATAAAAAGACATCGCCGGTACGGAAGCGATTAAGGGGGTGCTACTCGCTTTTTCTGAAACCCCTTCTCCCTCATGTTTAGCATATTAGTTTTGTGATTTTAAGACGTTCGTTCCGTTAGTTTGGCTATTCTGAGACCTTTCGCCTCATTTGTTTTTCAATATTAAAACCTTTCCTGCCCTTTAGGTGTTCGATTTATTCCTGGCGAGCGATAGCGAACCTCTAATTTTAGAAGGAAAGGGACATTTTTTACTTTCCCCTTAATGGTGAATACATAAACATTGGAAAATAACAAATACAAAATAGGAAAAGTGGGGATTGGGCCTGAGCATTAGATAGACATAATCACAAATATGAAACAGATACATGGTAGTTTCCTATATTCCCGTTAGTTATTGAGAAATCAGTTGCTAAGGGTTTCAATTTACCGTTAGATGAAATGAAACCGAGTATCGTCACACCTATGTAACATACTCTGCAATCTTTGGATAAACCGAGTATCGTCACATCTATGTAACATACTCTGCAATCTTTGGATAAACCGAGTATCGTCACACCTATGAAACATACTCTACAATCTTTGGATAAACCGAGTATCGTCACACCTATGTAACATACTCTGCAATCTTTGGATAAACCGAGTATCGTCACACCTATGTAACATACTCTGCAATCTTTGGATAAACCGAGTATCGTCACACCTATGTAACATACTCTGCAATCTTTGGATAAACCGAGTATCGTCACACCTATGTAACATACTCTGCAATCTTTGGATAAACCGAGTATCGTCACACCTATGTAACATACTCTGCAATCTTTGGATAAACCGAGTATCGTCACACCTATGTAACATACTCTGCAATCTTTGGATAAACCGAGTATCGTCACACCTATGTAACATACTCTGCAATCTTTGGATAAACCGAGTATCGTCACACCTATGTAACATACTCTGCAATCTTTGGATAAACCGAGTATCGTCACACATATGTAGCATACTCTGCAATCTTTGGATAAACCCAACTTTGATATTTCAGTCTCATACCGGACATTAATTATGAAGCTGAGAAGTATTATTTATTGATAATTATTAATACACCTCACACATGCACACCCAGCCAGAGAGAGAGAGAAAAGAGAGAGAGAGAGAGAGAGAGAGAGAGACAGACAGACAGACAGACAGACAGACAGACAGAGAGAGAGAGAGAGAGAGAGAGAGAGAGAGAGAAAGAGAGAGAGAGAGAGAGAGAGAGAACGAAAGAAGGAAAAAAGAAAGAAAGAAACAGAGAGAGAGAGAGAGTGAGTGAGTGTTATGTAGCAGGGTGACATGAGTGATACCCTGCCCTGGGAACATGTGTGTGTCTGTGTGTGTGTGTCTGTGTGTCTGGGTGTGTGAGTTTTTGCATTATTTTGTGTTTGTGAATGTCTTGTGTGTATATTCTGACATACGGAGCCCTGTATGTTTATTTAGGAGTTAGAATTAAGAGTTGAAGGAGTGCCAAACTACCCAGGCGGCGAAGCAGGCTAGCGAGCGAACCAGCGAGTAGGAAACCAGCTCGTCCGCATACCAGCAAACAAGCCTTCACACCTGCGTGCGTCATAGGGGACCCTGCAAACTACTTCGACGACCCGACGTTATGACGTATGATTGACGCCAGGAGAATCCATTGGACCACGCTCCTGCTACGCAACTCGAGGAGCTGTGATTGGGGCGCACACCATCTCCCGCCACCTGATTCATTCCTACACCATCATTGTTTAGTATATAAGACCCGAGTAGTGGGCATTCAAATCAGTCTCATTTGGAGTTGGGAAGGTGAACTTGCAGCTGGAGGAAGACGGAGTGAAGTATTATAATGGGATTGTGTCTGTCAGTCAGATTATATAAGTGTGTGTTAAGTGTGTTCGGTGTAAACACTTACGTTATGTTGGTTAGTGAGATATTTGATTGGGAATTAACGTTAAACGCTACTATTATTTACTTAACTATTTGATTGGGAATTAACGTTAATGCTACTATTATGTACTTAACTATTTAATTGGGAATTAACGTTAACGCTACTATTATGTACTAACTATTTGATTGGGAATTAACGTTAACGCTACTATTATGTACTTAACTATTTGATTGGGAATTAACGTTAACGCTACTATTATGTACTTAACTATTTGATTGGGAATTAACGTTAACGCTACTATTATGTACGTAACTATTTTAGTTGACTAACTTGTGGACTAAAGCAACTCTTCAAGTAATTGGGTTATGATAAAAGTAATACTATTGTTCTATATTAAGACTTACGAGTTCTTTCATATTTTCGTTTAATTAAGCTTACATTGCTTAACGGTAATTAGTACGGTGATACTATTGTTTCATATTAGTAATATCGCCTTAGACTAACATGGCTGTTTTAATGTTACTTCTAGTGATTTCCTAAGCTGAAGAAAATTCTTTTAGCTTCAAAATATTATTTTTGCTTTTCATATTATTTGAGTGAGACCTGAATCGAATCTATGAAGCGATCCTGTAACTTAATTTACTCATAATCAAACCTCAATGTTACGTGGTTAAGAAATAAATTTAACTAATTATTAAATATATATCTAACTTTTTATGTGACTTTGATATTACTCCTGATGATAATAATAATATAATACTATTAACGTAAGACAAGAACCAAGAATAATTACATTAAATATAAATAAAAGGACATAGAAGAAAACTATCTATTCATTTCAAAAAGGGTAAGAGACAGAAATATTCTTACTTTAATATTTATCTTTCAAGACTTTTTATAGAATTAATAGTCCTTCTTTAGATATAACTTATTCGGTTCATAACCATAGCCTACTAAGCTTCGGTTAACTAATAATTCTTTATAAATACTACATGACTTTAATTAGTTTTAGTATTTTTCATAATTAAAGAGTATCAGTTAATAAAGGATACAAAGTCCTAAGATCCAAAAGGAAAGGAAGCAACAACAGGAAATAATTTTATTAGATTTTACTTTTGTTTTGCCTTCAGCTGACTGATACCTTAATATATATCTCTGTGCTATCTATATTCATCAAGTTAACCACTTGAGGATCAAGATACGTAACAATATGTATGTTTATATGTATTTACAATATGTACGGTATATTTATGACAACCTTTTAAGGGGGATGTAGTCGCTTTTTCTGGACCCCCTTCTCCCTCATGTTTAACATTTGAGTTAGATTTTAAGATGTTCGTTCCGTTAGTTTGGCGATTTTGAGACCTTTCGCCTCATTTCTTTGTCAATATTAACACCTTTCGTGCCATTTAAGTTTCTATTTTATTCTGGCGAGCTTTTAGATCCAGTATACTACAGGTTTCTCGAGAAGTAAGAGAGAGAGAGAGAGAGAGAGAGAGAGAGGGAGAGGGAGAGAGAGAGGTAATGCTAGAAAGAGGAGAGTTTCAATGTCTATCTCTTTCTAGCTATCTATTTATTCATCTATATATCTATATAATTTATCTTGAAATAGGATAGTTTGAATGTCTATCACTTTCTAGCTATCTATTTATTCATCTATATATCTATATATCTTGAAATAGGATAGTTTGAATGTCTATCACTTTCTATCTATCCATATATTCATTTATCTAATATATCTATCTATATATATATCTCTCTCTCTCTCTCTCTCTCTCTCTCTCTATATATATATATATATATATATATATATTTTTTTTTTTTTTTTTTTTTTTTTTCTATATTCCAACTTACTTCCTCTCGGGCATAGGCTGAGAGCCTTAACATTCACCGCTTTACAATGAACAGTGAAGCCCGTGAGGTCTTGTTCCAGTCTAGGGAGTGAGACATGTGAAGCACGTAGAGTACAACGAGCACCTGCCATATATATATATATATATATATATATATATATATATATATTGATATATATATCACAAATACACGTAAGCCACTAAATGTTTCTAATCTCTCAGTGGGGTTCGAACCGCCGACCGTCAAGACGATAGCCGACGCTTTAATCAACTATCGTCCTGACGGTCGGCGGTTCGAACCCCACTGAGAGATTAGAAACATTTAGTGGCTCACGTGTATTTGTGATATATACTCAATATTTGTAACTCTCATGCTTGGTGGGTTAGAATGAAATGAAATCAATAACTAGGATAGAGGGTTGAGTGTCTTTTAGACTGCCGTGGTATAGTTGATTAAAGCATCGGCTATCGTCCTGACGGTCGGCGGTTCGAACCCCACTGAGAGATTAGAAATATATATATATATATATATATATATATATATATATATATATATATATATATATATATATATATCCCTCAACGACAAACGTAATGAAGCCATAGAACTCTTAAATTCTGATCTAAATACTATCTCCAATTGGGGCAGAGAAAACCTTGTTACCTTTAATGCTTCCAAAACCCAATTTCTCCATCTATCTACCCGTAAGGAACTCCCAGTAGACTATCCATTATTCTTCAACAATACAAAAATCAATCCTTCATCTTCTCTCAATATTCTTGGTGTCTCTTTTTCTTCTGCTCTCAGTTGGAAGGACCATATTACCAGTCTTGCTAAGGCAGCCTCCCAGAAGCTGGGTGTGTTCAACCGCCTTAGGGGTTCTTTTCCCCTGCACAGCTTCTTGCTCTGTACAGGGGCATAGTGCGTCCTTGTATTGAGTATTGTTCACATGTGTGGGAGGTTCCTCTCACACCGCTCTCTTAGACAAAGTTGAAAGGAAGGCCTTTCGTATCATTAACTCCCGTCCACTCACCAACTCTCTAAAATCTCTCTCTCTCCGCTGCAATGTTGCATCTCTCTCGCTATTCTATCCTACTATAATAATCAGTGTTCCTCAGAGCTTTCCCAGTGTATACCACCTCCTTTACGTAGGGTACGTGATACCCGTCTTGCAACTCAATCCCACCCCTACTCTGTGCAACTCTCCAACCCGAGAGTGAAACGTTACTCTCAGTCTTTCTTCTACTCAACAGCTGAGCTCTGGAACTCTCTCCCAGAATCAGTCTTTCCCTCTTCCTATGACTTAAATTGCTTCAAACTCCGTGTGTCCAGGCATTTTGGCTCGAACGTCCCTTGATTTTGACCCTGTCACTCTTTCAACTATGGGGGAGGCACTCGCTATAGGCAGTTCTGCCTTTTGCCTCTCTCAATCACACAGAAAAAAACCACACATATATATATATATATATACTGTTTACAGTATATACAGTACATATTGAAAATAGGATAGTTTGAATATCTATCTCTTTCTATTTATCTATCTATAAAATTATTCATCTATTTATATCTATCTATCTTGAAGTAGGGTAGTTTAAATGACTATCTCTTTATATCTATCCATTTATTCATTTACTTTATATCTATTTTGAAATAGGATAGTTTGAATGTCTATTTCTTTCTATCTATCTATTAATGCATCTATCCATCTATATATATATATATATATATATATATATAAATATATATATATATATATATATCTTCTCAGTATGCAAGGCTTTTCTGTAGAGGGACGGGAAAGTGGGGATGTAGATGGAATGTTGGAAGGAGGATAGGTTGAATGTCTATCTATATCTGTCTATCTCTCTCTCTCTCTCTCTCTCTCTCTCTCTCTCTCTTTCTCTTTCTCTTTACTTTCCCCTGCTCCTTACATTCATTCCCACGTCTCCGCTTCCTCCCGCCTGCTTCTCCTAAGACCTACTGTAAGTGTATGGGAATCGTATATATATAGTTATCTCTCTCTCTCTCTCTCACACACATACATACATACCTACATACACGCTCAAACGCACATACCCTCTCTCTTTCTTTCGTTTTTTGTTTTTCTTTCCATTGTTTATTAGTTTTAGTATGTGAATTACGATTAAAGCCGAACCACCTAGACGAAACCGCAAGGTGTATGTGGTCTAGGCTATATATGCTGGCTTTCACACACACACACACACACACTCCCTGTCACACACTCACTTTCTCTTGTTACGACCGGCACAACGAAATAAACAAGGGCACTTAATATTGGACTACAAGATAGGCTAGATCTGCAACAACGGTACGCTAATTCCAAACCCTCGAACTATTAAGCCGGTGAACAAAACACTTAACCCCTTCCGACATATGACGCAATTTTGAGCCTATTAGGGATACTTTAAAGCCTTTGTTACCGTCAGGGGTATTTAGAAACCTTTAGTTTAGTTACTTCAACCTCTGCAGTTGTCTTTGAGTTAGCTGTGGGCAGAAAACTAATTTTGGAGAGGCAATTATAAGAGTGAGAGAACCCGATTTCTTATTGCTAATCTGGCAACCTCTGCGTCATATGAGTCTGAAAGGGTTAAACCCTCCAGAGTTAATCTACTGGATAATGGGGTATCAATTAACTGGGTTAAGTGTACTTCTACAAAGGCTTTCCGGTAACGGCAAAACCTACTCACAACAAGAGTAATTACGTTAATAAAAAAGCTCTCAATTAATAACAATGCTTAAATAAAATAATAAAAGGTTATATGCTTACGTTATCTTTAGTGTGAGTCTGAACTCAACACTAAAACTCTTCAATGCTCTATGAAAACACTTGAAGTCTAGTCCTACAGTAAACAGATATGGAATCTTCTGAAAACGTCTGATGCTCTAAGATGCTCGTCGAATATAGAACAGGAATAATGCAGGGGCAGGACACCAAAGCGTGTATCTTAAATACACCTAAAAGTAGGATACATATATATGGAAACAAGGGAGTGCAACAACTCTGTGACAGCACTAACAACAGCAACTCAAAAACAGTACTTCCTTAGCCAAAGTAACAGCCATACTGGGTTGTGCACTATGCATCAACCTAGGCTAAAACAATACGTGAATAATTGCTAAAACATACGCGGTTAAAGTTAATAAACAAAAGGCTGTCTTTCTTACTAATAAAGTCTAGCAGCAGCATAAAGGTACAGGGAGCCTAGGCAGAGCTCAAGCATGCTCGCAGCCTACTGTCTCCCCTGAACAGATTTCCCTTATCTTACGTTAAGTGACTAGGAGGCTCTCTTGGTAAGTCCAGATCTCAAGTATCCGGTCTTACCCTGGCGCTCCTCAAAGGTCAACAAAATGAGTTAGCAAGTATCCAAGCAAGAATAGGCAAAAGCCCTTCGCTTGTATACTGCGAAGCTCGCAAAGGAAAATATGCACAAGGGTGTACTACAGGCTACCTAGCTCCGTCAAAGTCATACATGCTCTGACTTGCCACATACATAACACAGACAATGACCAAAGGTACCCTCCACTGTCTAGCATTAAATAGTAATAAAGAACAACCAAATAATTAGAAGCACCCAACAATATGACTCCATGTGACTATGATTCTAATAACCTCTAAAGCTAGTGCAAAACATATATGTGAAAACAGGCGCTGTTAATACGACTGGCCGACTATGGAAGTCGTATGCGAGAACCAGAAGGGATGGGTAATTGAATAAAGATAAGAAGTATTGGAAAGAAGGAGTTCAGAGAGAGGCAAAGCAGTAAAGGGGGTTAGATATGAGACAGAATGCGAGGGAGGTGTAGGACCAAGCGCACCATGCCATGTTCTGAGGGAGTGAGGAGGGTAGGAGCCCGACCACTGGGCAAGGAGGGCGGCGACCAACCACAGGCCACTACGTCACAGGACAAGCAGATGTCATATACCACGCTAGGCCCGCCATCCAATAGCGAGCGAGTGGGCCCACCGAGCGAGGAATGCACACACACTGCCTCTTCGCTCTCCAACTCTCTCTCTCACGCGCTGCATGTTATAATCACTACTATGGATATAAAATACTTCTAAGTGTCACAGACAAGAATAAAGGCAAACACTGATCTGTCTGTGACAACACGAATACTAAGAAAGAAAGAATATCGTTCTACGATTATTATAGCCCATTTCACTCCCGTGGCGAGTGCTAGCGAGTCACGAGTACATTATTTTCAAGCTGACCAGCGTAACACCCCGCCCAAGATGTGGAACGTTTTAACCTCAGGTAAACGCCACATCTGACCAGACAGAATGCCCACAAACCCCGCATCACCCAGCTACTCCCCAAGTTGTGAAAAAACAAGGCACAATCACAAACGTAAAACACTTCATTATATAAAAAAAAAATCTACACAACACTTCCCCAAAATAATAGTATCACTTAACAATGTTACGCTCAACGAGCAAGCTTCAACAAGCCTAGCCTACTAAGAACAAAAACTCAGAATGTCTTAGATTCTTGCTGTAACATACTGCACTTGTATACTATCAAAAGAAAGAGTTTTTATGTGAGTTTTTTTTATTATTTTAATAGTGTTTTTGGCGGCTTTGCACTATAGGGGCAAGCCTAATTTTTCTCCACTCAACCCAACACACCTGTGGTGATCTACCCTGGGTCCTCCACCCTAGACAAACAGTCCGCTATCACGTTGTCACAACCGGAAATATGGCGAATGTCTAGGTTGTACTCCTGCAACATTAAGGACCTCATATTCCGGTTGTGGAACTGATTAAAAAACTTCAAAGGGTGGTGGTCAGTATAGATCACCACGACTGGGCCAAAAGCGGGACCATACACCTCAAAGTGCCTAAGCGCCAGCACAATGGCCAGAAGCTCCTTCTCTAGCACTGAATAGTTCTTTTGTGCTGAGTTGAACTTCTTAGAGAAGAAACTTACTGGATGTTCCACACCTTCTGTGTCTGTTTGCAACAAGACGGCACCAGCCCCTACACCGCTAGCATCTGTTGCTAGCTGAAAAGGTCTCGAGAAGTCTGGGGCCCTGAGTATGGGGTGAGTGCACAAAAGATGCTTCACCAGGGAGAATGCTTTCTCACACTCAGGTGCCCACACAAACTTTTTTGTCTTTGCAAGTAGGTCAGTCAGAGGAGCCAGCACCAAGGAGTATCCACGGATAAATCTCCGATAATACCCTATCATGCCCAAGAACCTCATGATTTGTCGCTTGGTGGTCGGCCTGGGGAACTGGTTAATAGCCTGTATCTTAGTTTGGGGGGGGGCACACCTGGCCTAACCCTACCACAAACCCTAAGTACTGCACAGTTGCCCGAACAAAATCGCATTTGCCCAGATTGACCACCAAATGAGCCTCACTCAGCCTCCTGAACAATGCTCCGATGTGCTCGCAATGGCTTTCAAAGTCATCATCGTAGATTATTACATCATCTAGATAAACGGTTCAGTTAGGGATCTCCGCCACTAACTCATTCATCAGGCATTGAAAGGTTGCAGGTGCATTCTTCAACCCATACGGCATAACGTTGCAATGGTAAGTGTTCCCATCCACCACAAACTCGCACACCTGCTTCGCCCGCTCCGACAACGGCACCTGCCAGTAGCCTTTGACAAGATCCACCTTGGTCAGGTAACGTGCACACCCGATCTTGTCAGCACTGTCATCTACGCGGGGAAGAGGATAGGCATTGGTGGGGGTTAAGCCGTTCAACCGCCTGAAGTCAATGCAAAACCTGACCTTGCCGTCTGGTTTAGGCTGCAGAGTGACGGGAGATGTCCACCTAACCGCCCCTTTCTCTATCAGCCCCCTCTCCAACATGTAGCCTAATTCCGCTCGGAGAGCCGGAAGTTTAATGGGAGGTACACGATAGGGCACTGATTTAAAGGGGGGGTGGTCTCTAATGTCTACACTGTGCACCGCATGAGTTGTGAGGCCTGGGTGCTCGGCAAAAACAGTGGGGTATAAACCGAACAGGTGCTGGATCACTGCACGCTGTTGCTCAGGCAGGTGCTCAAGCGCTTCCACAGCCACCTGACTCGTGTTCCCCGCCCACTGATCCGCCGAGACATGACAATCCCAACTTTCCTCCACCTGTACCTCACTGCCCCCCTCTCCTTCTCCACCTTGGCCGCTGCAGACCAGCACGGGGACAGTAGGTTGCTCAGGTAGGCGCCTCACGAACTCTTTCAACAAGTTCACATGACAGAGCTGATTTTTCTTCCGCCTAGCAGGAGTAGCCACAAGGTAATCTAGGTCGGAAAACTTCTTCACGACCTTGTAAGGACCGACATACTTGGCAGACAGGGGATGGCCTACTAAGGGCAACAAGACCAAAACCTCCTGTCCTACCACAAACTCCCGGAGCTTTGCTTTTAAATCATATCGATCCTTCATCAAGGCCTGAGTACCCACCAAATTTCTCCCTGCCAACTCCAGGCTTTTCAGCATCCTGTCTCTGCTCTCGAGGACATACTTGAGTAGAGAACATGGTGGCACAGTCCCTTCCCAGATCTCTCTCACCATGCTTAGAGGACCTCTAACCTGATGCCCGAAAACCAACTCGTTGGGGCTGAACCCAAAGGCTCTCACCAGGTACCTCTCGTGCCGCAAACAAAACGTATGGTAGCCACCAGGTCCCAATCCTTGCCATTCTCTAAACAGTAGCACCGCAACATGCTTTTCAAGGTGGAATGCCATCTTTCCAACACCCCTTGACTCTCTGGGTGATAAGCTGAAGAGACAACCGTATTGATCCCATGTTGCTGCATAGTCTGTTTAAAGAGAGTGGACGTGAAATTTGACCCTTGGTCCGACTGAATTTCCTGCGGGTACCCGTATCTCGAGCAATACAACAGCAGGTTTCGCACAACAGTTTTAGACTTGCCATTTCTCATTGGATATGCATCAGGGTAGCGAGTGGAGACGTCCATGATGGTTAGCAAAAATCTGTTACCTGCACTAGTGGGAGGCAGAGGGCCTACCATGTCGATAACAACCTTGCTGAAGGGAGGACCGATAGCAGGCACTGGGTGCAACGGGGCCTTAGGTATGATCTGGTTCGGCTTACCCACCGTCTGGCAGGTGCTACACATCGCCACCCAGGCTGAGACTTGCGACTTAATGCCCGGCCACCAGAACAACCTTGCCAACGAGGCCAACGTTTTTGTCACCCCCAAGTGCCCTGCTAGCGGAACATCGTGTACCAACCCCAACAGGCTATCACGGCACTTTTCAGGTACTAACAACTGGTCGACCACTCCGACCCCACCATCCCAATTGCGTTTGGGATCAACAAAACGCCGATACAGAATGCCATCAACACGAAAGAAGTCTCCCGGCTTTGCATCCCTGTCCTCATCTAGTTCAATAGCCCCGTTCCCACAACTCTCAAGACTAGGATCTTCTAGTTGCATCCGTCGTATATCAGAGGGTGCCAACCTGTCCAAGTGCTCCTGGAGCAACTTGTGGCCACCCCCAATACTGGGTTGCTCAAGCCTAGTCTGTTTCACCTGGGAACGTTTCTGTCGCAGAGTGCTATCATGCTCTACCATGTCACTAGGGGGGACAGGTTCTGGGGCCACTCCGGACCTCAAAAGTGGTGCAAGTACCGAGTCACCAAGGAGTGTCGCTGGGTCCAAACTCTTAAACCGACCACCAGCCTTGACTTTCTCCTTCCGACCCTTCCTCCGCTGGTCTGAAACCTGGGTACTAGGCTGTGACACCTGAGCGGACTGAGATCTGGTGACAGCACACGCCATCTGCTGCATCTGGCACCTCTCGAGCCACTCTTGCCCCTCCCTACTCGTGTCGGCCGCCCTCTCGGCAACGACTAAGGGTGGAACCTCGGAAGTAGGCACCGCAAAGTCGTTACCGAGAAGGAGGTCGACCCCCCTCAACTGGCAATTTCTCTACAATCCCCACATCCAACTCCCGTGTCACACCATCCACCACAAGCTCCACTCTCACCAGCGGGTAAGACCGCACAGCATTGATGCCTTGAACCACTACAACCCGAGCTGCGTTAATAGGCTCACCAGTGAAGTTCTTAAGTAACGTCTGGGAGGCACCCGTATCACGCAACAACTCAAGCCTACTGTATGTTCCACACAAGCCCACCTCACAGTGCCATGTCCCCTATGACCACAAAAAGCATCTCGGACGGGTAGCGAGCCCTCCTTATGCTTCTTCACCGACTGTGACTCCGCAACCGACGATTTACCCCGGGCAAACGCGGAAGACCTCAAAGACACCCCGATGTTGCTCACTAGACACCATCGCTGTAGACTGTGTGCTTGGACAAGAGCGCGCAATATGGCACTTAAAACACTCCACCTTACTCCTTGACTTCCCCTGGGGTGGGGAAGGGCCCTGGCCTTTCTTTAACGAGAAGGATTTCGACTTGGGTTCAAAATTGGCAACAGTGCTCTTAGTAGGATAATTTGTTGTATCATTAGTTCGGGGGGTGGGGTGGTACGCCCCTTGTTACCTGCCTCAGCTCTCTGGGCAGACCCGCACCCACGAATTAACGACAACCTGAGGTCAGCCAACTCAGCCGCCTCCTGCAGAGTTTTAGGTTGCTTTTCTTTCAGGTTAAGAGTCAAGTCCCCACCAGTGCATTTAAAGAATTGTTCTAACAACACTAATTGCTTCACCGCCTCAAAAGTAGTTGCTTTCTCCGACCTCAACCAATTCTCAAACGCATCTGATAGTTCTCTAGCGTGTTCCTGGAAAGTACTCTCCTTTCTCTTAGGAACAGCCCTAAACTTCAGCCTATAGGTCTCTGGCTGCAACTCATATGCCCTCAGGACAGCCTCTTTCAACGCCTCATAATTCACACAGGAATCTAGGGGCAAAGCATCGTACGCCTTGAGTGCTTTCCCCGTCAATCGTGAAGAAACGAGGGCTGCCCACTTCTCCTCGGGCCATTGGTGCTCCCGGCACTTTTTCTCAAAACGGAGAAAGAATTCTGTAACTCCTGACTCATCAAACACTGGAACCAACTTTAGTAGATGCGACAGGGACTGGTCATGGGGTCGACCACCCTGGACGAAATGGTTCCCCGTCACCTCTATACGAGTTTTCTCTAGGTCAACATCGGCACAATACTTTGCAGACTCAGCCTGATATTTATACTTGAGCTCAGCCTCATGCTTTCGCTGCTCGAGTTTGGCGAGCTCGAGCTGAAACAACATTTCGGAAGACAAACCCTGAGGAGGGGGTGCTACTACCGGGGACCCACCCAGTGAGTCACCTAGAGGCTTACCCAACCGCCAGCGGACATCGGCCTGCGGGAACGTACTCGGCTCTGGAACCCGAGGGGGCGCCATGATAGGAGTTGAGTGGAATGGGGGCTGGGACGAAGGTGACCTAGCTCCCGCTCCACCCGAAGCCTCACGCACCCGACCCAGCACACAGGCAACCAGCTCACTTCTTGACCAACCGCTAGTGCAAGAAAACCCTAAGACCGTGGCTATACACTGCAGTCCGTACCGGTCCAGCCCCGACACCCGGTCCGCCGACACAGGCTCCTCCAAAAACCTCCGAGCATCCTCCTCACCGTTCACCACCCGAACGCCGTCAGACAACTCCACCTTCTCCGCCTTCTCGCCTGTCTCTCGCACTGTGCCCTCACTATTCTCAAACCCGTCCAGTGACGACATAATGGAGTAAAAAAAAAAAAATCCCAAGTAAAGATAAAAGTAGCCAAACTCTCGCATAGCTTTATTCCCAAAAAAATATTTGAAGATATTTTTAAGTGCAATACTAGGTCACCAATAAACTCCAACAAGGTCCATATATCCTCAAAAACAATGTCCACTGCCAACACTGCGAGAAATAAAATCGAACCCAAAAATGGCGAATAAGATTTCTCCAAAAAAATCCTGCAAAACTCAGTTCACTATATCCTGGACTAAGGTCGCCATTTGTTACGACCGGCACAACGAAATAAACAGGGGCACTTAATATTGGACTACAAGATAGGCTAGATCTGCAACAACGGTATGCTAATTCCAAACCCTCAAACTATTAAGCCGGTGAACAAAACACTTAAACCCTCCAGAGTTAATCTACTGGATAACGGGGTATCAATTAACTGGGTTAAGTGTACTTCTACAAACGCTTTCCGGTGATGGCAAAGCCTACTCACAACAAGAGTAATTACGTTAATAAAAAAGCTCTCAAGTAATAACAATGCTTAAATAAACTATGACAAGATTTAATAAAAGGTTATAGGCCTATGCTTACGTTATCTTTAGTGCGAGTCTGAACTCAACACTAAAACTCTTCAATGCTCTATGAAAACACTTGAAGTCTAGTCCTACAGCAAACAGATAGGGAATCTTCTGAAAACGTCTGATGCTCTAAGATGCTCGTCGAATATAGAACAGGAATAATGCAGGGACAGGACACCAAAGCGTGTATCTTAAATACACCTAAAAGTAGGATACATATATATGGAAACAAGGGAGTGCAACAACTCTGTGACAGCACTAACAACAGCAACTCAAAAACAGTACTTCCTTAGCCAAAGTAACAGCCATACTGGGTTGTGCACTATGCATCAACCTAGGCTAAAACAATACGTGAATAATTGCTAAAACATACGCGGTTAAAGTTAATAAACAAAAGGCTGTCTTTCTTACTAATAAAGTCTAGAAGCAGCATAAAGGTACAGGGAGCCTAGGCAGAGCTCAAGCATGCTCGCAGCCTACTGTCTCCCCTGAACAGATTTCCCTTATCTTACGTTAAGTGACTAGGAGGCTCTCTTGGTAAGTCCAGATCTCAAGTATCCGGTCTTACCCTGGCCCTCCTCAAAGGTCAACAAAATGAGTTAGCAAGTATCCAAGCAAGAGTAGGCAAAAGCCCTTCGCTTGTATACTGCTAAGCTCGCAAAGGAAAATATGCACAAGGGTGTACTACAGGCTACCTAGCTCTGTCGAAGTCGTACAGGCTCTGACTTGCCACATACATAACACAGACAACGACCAAAGGTACCCTCCACTGTCTAGCATTAAATAGTAATAAAGAACAACCAAATAATTAGAAGCACCCAACAATATGACTCCATGTGACTATGATTCTAATAACCTCTAAAGCTAGTGCAAAACATATATGTGAGAACAGGTGCTGGTAATACGACTGGCCGACTATGGAAGTCGTATGCGAGAACCAGAAGGGATGGGTAATTGAATAAAGATAAGAAGTGTTGGAAAGAAGGAGTTCAGAGAGAGGCAAAGCAGTAAAGGGGGTTAGATATGAGACAGAATGCGAGGGACGTGTAGGACCAAGCACACCATGCCATGTTCTGAGGGAGTGAGGAGGGTAGGAGCCCGACCACTGGGCAAGGAGGGCGGCGACCAACCACAGGCCACTATGTCACAGGACAAGCAGACGTCATATACGACGCTAGGCCCGCCGTCCAATAGCGAGCGAGTGGGCCCACCGAGCGAGGAATGCACACGTACATACGCACACACACTGCCTCTTCGCTCTCCAACTCTCTTTCTCACGCGCTGCATGTTATAATCACTACTATGGATATAAAATACTTCTAAGTGTCACAGACAAGAATAAAGGCAAACACTGATCTGTCTGTGACAACACGAATACAAAGAAAGAAAGAATATCGTTCTACGATTATTATAGCCCATTTCACTGCCGTGGCGAATGCTAGCGAGTCACGAGTACATTCTGGCAAGCTGACCAGCGTAACACTCTGAAACAGAAATCCTCCTGGACGACATCCTACGACTCAAGAAGGATGGCAAGGTCACCACTACTCCCGCCCTACAACCTACTCTCCTCGCTGAAGCCGCCAAAACCAGAGGAACTCACCATAGCAAAATCCTCAACAAACAACACTTCCAAGCTGCCAAACAATTAAGAGACAACCCCAACATCATCATCCGTCGTGCGGATAAAGCTTCCTGCCTCGTGATTCATGACAAGGAGGAATATCTTAGAAAAATGGACGTCATCTTAAATGACAACACCAAATTTAAAAAGATCACCCGCAACCCAACCGACGAAATCAAACGTACTGCCAACACCACCATCACCACCATCAACGCCAAACAAGGAGGGGTCCACCTTAAAAAACTCGTCGGAGAATACACCCCTGGTTATGCGTACGGAACCATCAAAACACACAAACCTGGGAACCCCCTCCACCCCATCATCTCCCAGATCCCCACTGCCACATACCAGATCGCCAAGGCCCTGAACAACCTCCTCACCCCCTACGTGCCCAGCCAATACAACCTTAACTCAGCCCACGATTTCTTGGAAATTTTACGAGACGCCCCCCGGAACAACAAACACACAATCGCCTCCCTCGACGTAGAAAGCCTGTTCACCAACGTGCCAGTGGATAGGGTCCATTGACATGATTCTACGTCGAATTTACCATTGCCCTGATACACCAACACTGGACATCCCGGAGAAGGCCCTGAAAACACTACTGGAGCTGTGTACCAAGGAGGCCCCCTTCCTTTGCCCCCGGGGCAACATGTACAAGCAGATAGACGATGTGGTGATGGGCAGCCCCCTAAGAGTTCTTTTTGTGAACTTTTTTATGGGTACCATCGAGGAAGAGCTCCTAGCTGCCCAACGACCCGCCGTCTACTGTAGATACGTGGATGACATCTTCGTGCAAATCAAGGACCTCCACGAACTACAGGAACTCAAGCGTCGCTTCATGACCTCCTCCGGACTTAACTTCACCTTTGAAAAATCTAACAATGGACAACTCCCCTTCCTCGACATCCTCGTAGCTCTGAACGACCATGGGTTCAAAACCACCGTCTACACTAAACTAACTAACACAGGACAATGCCTCAACGGCGATAGTGAATGCCCCCGCCGTTTTCTTCTATCCTCCATCTCCGCCTATGTAAGGAGAGCCCTCACGCACTGCTCTACCTGGGCCGACACCCACCAGGAACTAGAAAGACTATCCCAAGTTTTAGTGAATAATGGATACTCCAACTCCGACATCTCCAGCACCATCAACCACCATCTTGAAAAATGGTACACCCAAAGCCCTCCCAACATTGACCCCACCAATGAAATTAAGATCTTCTACCGCAATTACATGTCCTCTGAACACAAAAATGACGAGGCCGTCTTAAAAGAAATAATCTCCAAGCATGTCCACCCAACCAACCCAGAAAATAAAATCAAATTAATAATTTATTACAAATCCCCCAAGACCTCCAACCTCGTTCTCCGCAACAAACCAGCTTCCACCAAGATAAAGAGCCCGACGACCGACGATCACGTCATTTACCAACATACCTGTAATTATGAGGACTGTGGACCTCATTCCTATATTGGCATGACGCAGACTCGTCTTTCACGTCGGTTAACTCTTCACCTTCAGGCTGGAGCCATCAAAGACCACCATCTCACCCCCAACTCACACGCAACAAGTTAGAGAAACACACCACCATACTCGATAAAGAAAGTGACCCAAGGAGATTACCTATACTCGAAGCGTTATATATCCATCCTATATTATATTACATCCTAACATCAACAACCAAACTCTAGACCTTCAGATCCTTCCTTCTGCCAAAAGGCACTACCCTACAGGACCTAACGCCCCTCCTCGCCCCCCGGTGCCCTTGACGCAGCCCCCCGCGCTACCTCCTTCAGCTTCGTCTTCTGCCGGCGCCACATGGACCACACAACTTAGGCCACGCCCCTCGACACGCAGCCAATCAGCTTTGACCCCGCCACCCGACCAACACCATCCCGCATCCAGTGCGCCTGCGTGAAGCGGTTCCCCCCTTTTGCACTCCTAGAATACCCCTCCACCAATAGGAGACTTTTGCCCCCTGATTTTCGCTTCCTCTGATCCTCCACCCTCTATATATACCCTTCCTGTTTACCTTTTATATCTTTCTACCCTTACTTGATAATGCTGGTTGTCCAGTGAAATGAGTCGTATATCCTGTATCATCATGTACATTTATGTAACCCTGTACCACCATGAATTTTGCTCATCTCATTCATCTACTTCCTGCCACCCAGCGAAAACTCATCAGAGACCTGGAAACTTTGAATAATAAAATTTCCAACGCAGAAATTGCCATTTCTTTCAACCTCGTATGTATTAAAGAAAAAAAAAAAAAAAAAAAAAAAAAATATATATATATATATATATATATATATATATATGTATATATATATATATATATATATATATATATATACAGTATGTGTGTGCTTGTGTACGGTTAAGGGGGGTCACCGGCTTTTGTTTTTTATCTTTCTCTCCTTTTCTCTCTTTCCCTGGCTTGTATCCATTCGGCCCCATTCAGCCACGTTTAATAATAATAATAATAATAATAATAATAATAATACACGGTTTATTAAAGAATGGCAGCCTCATGAGCTGAAAATACATATTTTACAATTAGTGGATGAACATGAGATGTACAGATATGAAAATGGTAAGCTCAGTTTACAATGGGTGAGTATAATATACTTTACATTAAAACAGAAATTAATACAATAATTATGCTAGTGCAAAATACAAATTATCATAAATTAACCATGAGAGTAAGTGATTTACAGTGCATATACAGTACACATTTATTTTACTCATATATATACAAAACATACATATATATGCATACGTACACACACAAATACGCATATATATACATACATAATTATATAAGAACATAAGAACATGCAGTAAGTGTGCACATGCCCGTATACATAAACGCTCACGTATGCAAACAAACATACATACATACAAAAACTGTTCTGGTAGGGTCAGGTGAGGCTAATAATGGGAGTTAAATCCTTGGGAGAGATTAAATGAGGGAATTGGAAAAGGGTTAATGGGGCAACGGACTGTAGGTCAGGTAAAGCCAATTAGAATGGAATGTCAAACGTCGGAAGAGATCAAATGACGAGTTTGAAAAGGGTTAAGGCGAAAAGGCCTACGGGTTCGGGTTCGTACAGGTAGGGTCAGGTAAAGCCTACTACAATGGTGTCCATATCCAGGTGTCGATATCTTCCTGGCGTGCGATAGCGAGCCGGCATTGTATGGAGAAATTCGGCTTCGCCGGAGACTTTTTTCTATCGAAAAATATACAAATTTAGCTTGCTGTAAAAATAAATAAATATATATGCTGGCACGCTACCGCTCGCCAGGAAAATATTAACACCTGGATGGGGGTAAACGTCTTAAAACAGTAGGCGTAATGGGGCCGAATGGATACAAGCCAAAGAGAGAGGGAGAGAAAGAGAAAAAAAGCTTGGTTGGCTCCCTTAAATGTATACGCTGTGTTCCCCTTGTGTAAATATAATAGCGCCTCTTTGTGTTGTATGTGTTGTTGTACTTGTATATAATTGTTTTGTTTGTGTTGTTGTACTTGTATATAATTGTTTTGTATGTGTTGTTGTACTTGTATATAATTGTTGTATGTGTTGTTGTACTTGTATATAATTGTGTTGTATGTGTTGTTGTACTTGTATATAATTGTGTTGTATGTGTTGTTGTACTTGTATATAATTATGTTGTATGTGCTGTACTTGTATATAATTGTGTTGTTTGTGTTGTTGTACTTGTATATAATTGTGTTGTATGTGTTGTACTTGTATATAATTGTTTTGTATGTGTTGTTGTACTTGTATATAATTGTTTTGTTTGTGTTGTACTTGTATATAATTGTGTTGTATGTGTTGTTGTACTTGTATATAATTGTGTTGTATGTGTTGTTGTACTTGTATATAATTGTGTTGTATGTGTTGTTGTACTTGTATATAATTGTTTTTTCTGTGTGTATTGTGGTTATTTTACGCTTTATGTATCCTTACGTTTTAGTGCATATTTTGTGTTATGTACAACCAAGGACTTTATATATATACTAGAGGACCGGCCACTCAGTGTTATTTGGGTGTTATGTACAACCAAGGACTTTATATACTAGAGGACCGGCCACTCAGTGTTATTTGTGTGTTATGTACAACCATGGACTTTATATACTAGAGGACCGGCCACTCAGTGTTATTTGTGTGTTATGTACAACCAAGGACTTTATATACTAGAGGACCGGCCACTCAGTGTTATTTGTGTGTTATGTACAACCAAGGACTTTATATACTAGAGGACCGGCCACTCAGTGTTATTTGTGTGTTATGTACAACCAAGGACTGTTTATACTAGAGGACCGGCCACTCAGTGTTATTTGTGTGTTATGTACAACCATGGACTTTATATACTAGAGGACCGGCCACTCAGTGTTATTTGTGTGTTATGTACAACCAAGGACTTTATATACTAGAGGACCGGCCACTCAGTGTTATTTGTGTGTTATGTACAACCAAGGACTTTATATACTAGAGGACCGGCCACTCAGTGTTATTTGTGTGTTATGTACAACCAAGGACTTTATATACTAGAGGACCGGCCACTCAGTGTTATTTGTGTGTTCTCGCCTGGGCTCGCAGCGACGGTAGCACCTCAAGTGGCCGATCGGAATCGTTGCTCTTGCTGGCGTACACTTTATCTCAATAACCATACACATTACTCTTTATGCTGAAGATAATATCAGTAGGATAATATAACTTGTGTATAAACATCTATAAGCGATTTTAAATACATAATAACAAGATAAACAGAAAGGAAATAATTAAGAAAACGAAATTTATACCAAGAATTAAATAAAAATAGGTCTTATAGTAAATGCGGTCTCCCTTTAATCTTGCCGCTAATGGCCATTTTCCACGGAATTTCTTTCCCGCAAGTTCTTGTAGGCATATTCAGCAGTAGCCTTCATAATATCTTGCCGTCTACAAGCCTGAAGCCATATAGTTTCAATCTGAAGGAAGGGGAGAAAATGATATACTTATTTAGGTTAGGTTAGTTAGTTTAGTTAGCTTAGGTTAATCAAATTGGACAAGTTCTGCTTTAGAAGAGAGATAGCCTAGGTAAGCAGTAGTTTGGAAACAGAGTTGTAGATGTGTGGAATAGATTGTCTAGTGCAGTGATTATCTCAGGAAAGGTAGAACATTTCACACACACACACACACACACACACACATTCTCACTATTTCTCACACACACATTCACTCACATATTCTCACTCTCACACAAATATGTGTGTGTTTGTATGTGTGTCCATTCCTTTGATAATAACAAATATACCCTCCCCTAGGATTAAATAGTCCCTAATCAGGTATCAAACCCTCCCACTCTCTCTCTCTCTCTCTCTCCAATATGAAGTGTTGAGATTTAAAACATGTTCTTAGTATATATGTTATATATTTGCATTCTAGCTGTCATTTATAACATATTACATCATATGTATGCACATTTAATTGTAAAATATATTAAGCTTGATATTATGAGACTTAATGAACATATATGAAACTACTTTGTCTCTGCGTAGTATAAATACAAGTTAATAGTAGCTAAATTGGCAACACCACTACGGGACGATTTACTGCATATTTATAAGTGTGCTTGTGTACGCTATGGTCCCTCTGTGTTTGTATAATATCAGCTCTTCTTTGTGTGGTGGTAATGGAGTACTATGGATTATTGTATGCATATGTGTCAGAGTATTTCATTGTGTAGAGTGATATATATTATTGTTATGTGGAAGTGTGTGTCATTCTCCGGCATGTTTCCTTTGGTATTTATGCATCGGTGGGTTTTTATGGGTTTTATGGCTACTCTCATGCTTTTACGTGAGTGCATTTATGTGTGCGTTATGATTGCCTTTGTGTTTACCGTATATATTAGTGTGTTTGTGTGTGTGTGTGTGTGTGTGTGTGTGTGTGTGTGTGTATGTGGCATGCATCTATTCGCAAGTAGTGGTGTGTTTTAGTGTGACAACTTGTATCCTTATCCTCTCTCTCTCTCTCTCTCTCTCTCTCTCTCTCTCTCTCTCTCTCTCTCTCTCTCTCTCTCTCTCTCTCTCTCTCACTCTCTCTCTCTCTCTCTCTCTCTCTCTCTTCTCTCTCTCTCTCTCTCTCTCTCTCTCTCTCTCTCTCTCTCTCTCTTTCTCTCTCTCTCCTCTGCCGTCGCCCCCAACTAGTAAATCCAGTACGTAATAAAATATTAGAATACTGTATAAGGGATTTTCCTGAATGATAGAGGGGAGAGAGAACTGACATGGATGATGCATTACATGAACTTTGCTGTGTTAATTGCAAAGATCCAAACTCGCAACACGAAGACCTCACAACTATGAAAAAGGAAGTGGAAGTTCATGTAATGTATCATCCATGTCAGTACCATCTCGTGTATGCGAGCCACTACCTTCCTCACACTCCATCACTGGTCAGCTCGTGTCCACTTTGCAACCTATGACCTGAAAAATGATCGAATAACAATAGATTAGAATTGCACATAATATAAATTGATAAAACACATTTTCAAATCGAAACTTCCACCCTATAAAACACACAGTCTGGTATTTCACTCCTATGATTTCGCTTACTTTATCCCCTGATCAGAGCTGAATTATACAATCCAAAGAATATAATATCATTTCTTAAATATACTGGTACTGAAAAGCTCTGGAAACTCTATTAAAGATAAAAGAAGAAGTACATTAATATCCCTGTCAAATATAGTTCAATTGAACCTATCTATCTATTTACTCAGGCCCAATCCCCACTTTTCCTATTTATTTTTTATTTTATTTTTGTTTTTTGTTTCTTCCCAATTGAACCAACGATGCTAAACCGAAAAAGTGAAAAAGAAAATATTAAAAACCACCCTTCACGTTTACATCTGCAATAAAATTTCCCCAAAAGCTATGAAGCGAGACTTTTAGTATTTTAATCTACAGGAAATTGCGGTTCTCATGGTACCAAACATGTCTTGATGATAATTACTTCCGGGTTTGGCCCATTTTTGGCCTAATTCGCTTAGACTATCTGGGAAGGAGAAACATAAGAAACACAGCAACGTTAATATTATATCATAGCTAGTCTAGATCCTTCGGTATCTTGAGGAGTTAAACTATTATATTGTATACCTTCACAACAGTCTGGTTTTAGCTAAAAAAGTGTTGCTTCTGTTTGGGCTCTGTCTCTTGTCGGCCACCCCAAGCTATGGAACATCGTGCCTGAGTACATACAGAGTATATATACAGAATGCACAAATAGAATCCCCACCTTTCGACACAGGGCCAAAGAAAACGGACCTCATCCCCCTCTGCTGAACAAACAGAGTGACAATTTTGGGAGGAGGGTCATTGGGAGGGTCTTTTAGTGTGACAGTCCACCTCCTAGTTCCTCCTCTTCGTCCACCACCACTATGTCGATCTCCACCATCACCACCACCTTCTCCTTCACCTTTACCACTACCTAGCCACTCCACCACAACTACCACCTCTCTCCTCCACCACCACTAAACTTCTCACCTTCACCCATCACCCGCACCACCACCTTCACCACCAACTCTTCCACCACCACCATGACCTTCCCATCTCCCACCACCCCCATTGTCAGATCCTCAACCACCACCACCACCACCACCACCATTGTCAGATCCTTCACCACCACCACCACCACCTTCACCACCAACTCTTCCACCACCACCATGACCTTCCCATCTCCCACCACCCCCATTGTCAGATCCTCAACACCACCCACAACCACCACCATTGTCAGATCCTTCACCACCACCTCTTCCACCACCACCAAGACCTTCCCATCTCCCACCACCACCATCACCACCCCCATTGTTAGATCCTCAACCACCACCCACAACCCCCACCAGTCAGATCCTTCACCACCACCACCACCACCACCGCTACCACCAACACGAAGACCTTCCCATGTCCCACTATTACCACCATCACCACCACCAAAACCCTCCCACCACCACCGTCACCATCAAGACCTTTCCATTTCCCACCACCACCACCACCACCACCACCAAGACATTCCCATTTCCTACCACCACCACCACCACCACCACCAATACCATTGTCATATCCACCACCACCACCACCAAGACCTTCCCATTTATCACCACCACCACCAGATTGTTACCGCTAACGAGGCATTTACGGATGCCGCTCGTTCTCTCGCTCCTTCTTGTGATGACGCCCGGGTGACTGAGAGACTACTACTGGGAGAGAGAGAGAGAGAGTGAATGAGTGAGTGAGTGAGTGAGAGACCTTAGTTAATCGCTCGCTTGGAATTAATCGACACCTCCGTAATTAAATATATATCTTTTCTTAACTCAACCAGCCACATAACGTATAGATACAATATATACTGTCTGTATTACAAATTCAAGTCAACACGGTGAATAATGCCTATACCAAGCCAGTGGTCCGAGTAAATCTACACGCTCCATAACCATTGTGTTTACATTACTTTGAACACCGATACAATAATAGTCAGTTTGGAACCTAAACAGTAATTGGCAAGGAGGGATTAGATGGGATTGGGATTTGGAAAACAGATTAGGTGAAGTTTGAGTTGTAGAGATAGATTAGGTGAGGTTTGAGAGCTTGACATGAAATAGGCCGTTTAATTTGAACAGCGATACAATAATAGCAAGTTTGGCGATTTTAAGGGGAGATATCCTTTAATTTGTATATTTACTTATCAATTCATTATTTATTATATTTATTTGTCCTCCTTAGACCTCCATTAAGATTTAAATATTACTCCCCAGGCCCCCCTTTCCCCTGTGAAATGGGCCCATGAATCGCCGACATTCGGGATCACTAGTCGGCATGCAGTTGTCTATTCGTGATTATTCTGTTATTATCTTTTAGCAAGAGGCAATAGTCTTCATAATATGTCTGACTATATGGTGCAGTAATATTGATTTTGTGGTCAATATAGGCCTACATTATTTTGTCAGATTTCAAGCTAAATCTGTCGCATAAGAAAAATGACTATGCATAAATCTTCAACTGTCTTGATAGCGTACATGCGTAAATGCGCGGAATTTCGGTGTGAGTATCCTAGGTTCGAGTCCTTGGAGTGCCACATTTTTCATTAATTTAGTTTAGAAGTAAAGTTGGTTGGTGAAAAACCATGAATTGTTTCGTTTACTGAGGAGTTTGGACAGAGACCTTTATTGAAGGATTGTGACATGTGTTGATTCGGCCTTTAGACAAAAAGCTACACTATCACTATTACACTATCACTATCACTACAGCTTCTTGTCAACTCCGTAAACCATTCCTATACCAATCCAGTAAGGCTAGTCACACTATCACTATTACACTACCACTATCAATATTACACTATCTCTATTGCACTATTAGTATTACACTATGACTATTACTATTACACAATCACAATTACACTATGACTATTACAATATCACTATTACTACTACAGCTTGTGGCCAACACCGTGAACCATGTCTATATCAACCCAGTAAGCCCGTTCTCCATTGTGTTGGTAGTCCTTTGAAGAGCGGTACAGCCATAACCAGCCACAACTACCCTACACTCACATACACACATACACTCACTCACACACATACATACATATACAGGCTTATATCACATCACATCTCGTCACACACACACACACACACATATAAATACACAGGCTTATATTACATCACATCACGTCATACTCACACACACACACACACACATAGCCAGCACATCACGAAATACTGACCAAATACTCTATATATCTCGTGTTTTCCTTGTATTAACCGGAACAAACTACACAACTCCTCTCTCTCTCACTCACTCTCACTCTTTCACACACACACACACACACACACACACACACACACACATCTCCCCGTGGCGTAACTGATAGTGCGTCTGGCTCACAACCAGAAGGTCCCGGGTTCGAGACCCGGGCGGGGAAGAGACATTTGGGTAAGTCTCCTAACGGTGTAACCTCTGTTCACCTAGCAGTATAAATAGGAACCTGGTATAAGTGGACGAAGTTGTGACGTCCCATGTGGGGTTGGTGATCGGTTACAAGGTGAGATGGGTATCGTACTGGTCAACCTAAGCCTTCGGGTGAGACTGGTACCGTAGTGAGAATGGTACCGTACAGATTAACCCTAAGCCTTCGTTTCCAGATGTCGCCAATTGGCTAAAATACAGACTACACACACATCCACAGCCATTCAAACGATACATAAACACTTGACATGCATTTCACGCAATACATTCCCTAAGGAGGCGCGATAATAATGAGCTTAGCTCGCATTGCGTGGATTCCCCTTGACGAACAAGCAAGTGAATACACACACACACACACACATAGCCAGCACACCACGAAATACTGTCCAAATACTCTAGCTATACAGTATATACAAATACTGTAATTTTTGACAAATTCTACGACAAGGCTTTCAGCACAAATAGCCGACTAAAACATTGTGTCTGAGGGAAGAAGTTGAATTCATCAACCTCTGGGACAACTTCTACAACCAGCCTACTCTGTTCCGCAAGGATGGCACTCATCTAAACCCTGTGGGTTCAGCACGCATGGGTCGTCTCCTACACGAAGCAGTCCGCAGCCATGGATCAAAAAACGCCATCCGAGAAGAAGCAGCAGTGACATAAATCATCCAACGCCAAGAAAAAAACAGAGGCAACCGAGGACCACCAGCGATAAGGACCGGAGACAGCGAGGACCGAGGACAGCCATGAACATAAATGTAGATCCGACAAGAACCAAAAATATTATTGAAGCGCGTTCCGTGAGTTCTAAAATAACAAATTTAAAGGTTTTCTATGCAAACGCTCGTAGCATACGCAATAAATTTTCAGATTTAGAGGAGCTAGTGTTTACAGAAAATTATGATGTGATTGGCATAACAGAATCTTGGCTCAATACAGAAGATAGAGACTTTTTAGCAGAGTATTCACTTCCCGGTTATGTAATGTTTGAGAAAAGCCGAATAAATCGAAATGGAGGTGGCGTTTTACTTTATATCAAAGAAAGTCTTAACCCTACCCTCTTGTCAAAACCTCAAATTGTGAACGTCGACGCATCTTTTGTGCTAATAAAGAATAATAAAGGTACCAAAATAATACTTGCATTAATATACAGACCTCCAGCTCAATCAGTGCAAACTGACCGAGAAATTTACGAACAAATTGCAGTTTTAAGTAACTCACAAGATACCGTAATTTTTGGTGACTTTAATTTACCTGTGACCAAGTGGGGCGATACTCTTACTTCACACTCCGGACATGACTTGTATACGAACTTGCAAGAGAGTTCGCTTTATCAATTTGTTGGAACGCCGACCCGTGGTAATAACGTTCTTGACATTGTACTTGCAACAAAAGAAGAATTAATAGAGAATTTGAATGTTGGTGATGAATTCAGTAACAGCGACCATCGTACGATAACTTTCACTTTAAAGTTTACTAGTAACGAACCAAATAGTAGCATCGAAAAAGTCCCTAATTTCAAGAAAGCAAACTTCCATAAACTTAGAGCTATGTTTAAAGAAACTGACTGGAGCTTTTTAATTCACAATAACGACATAAATACATCTTGGAAGTTATTCGAAGCCACTTACCTAAAAGCAGTGCAAGACTGCATACCATCGAAAACTCGGCGTCCAGGCCATAATAATAAGCCCAAATGGTGGAATAAAGATATTTCAAACTGCCTGCTTGCTAAAAAATTTGCTAATGATAGATTAAAATCCTCACAAAATGACGAAGAACGGCTGAAATTTGTAGAGCTACGACGCAAAGCCAAAAAGTTAATTAAGCAAAGTAAAAAGACCTTAGAGTTACATATTGCGAATCAAAGTAAAACAAACCCGAAAGAATTCTATAGTTATATCAGAAAGAAAAAAGTAGTTACTTCAACTGTTGGACCGTTAGTCGATGAAAATGGAGAATACACCAAAGACGAAGAACAAATGAGTAATGCCCTCAATACCTTCTTTGCATCAGTTTTTACAACAGAAGACCTCAGTGATATCCCTACACCATCGCCGATTCAGATTGATAATTCAGATGTTCTAAGCAATATCACCGTTACAGAGAGAGAAGTATTGAATTGTTTAGATAAACTCAAGGTAAATAAAACGCCTGGACCTGATACAATCTCGCCTAGAGTTCTAAAGGAAGCTAAGGATGAGCTCTCTAAACCACTGACATTACTATTCAATAAATCCTTGCAGTCTGGAACTATGCCCGATCAGTGGAAGCTAGCCAACGTAACACCGATATTCAAAAAAGGCAGCAAATCCCTACCCAGTAACTATCGTCCAATTAGCTTAACCTCAGTTGTATGTAAAATGCTAGAAACGGTCATACGAGACAGACTCGTAAATCACTTAGAGGAAAATAACATACTTAAAGATACTCAACACGGCTTTCGTAAAAAACGTTCCTGTTTAACAAACCTCTTAGACTTCTTCCACGATATCCTCAACCTCTACGATGAGAGTAAAGCTGTAGATATTATATACCTTGATTTTCAAAGGGCCTTTGACAAAGTTCCCCACAAACGTTTACTGCTAAAACTAAAAGCGCATGGAATACAAGACGGTGTGTTGAAATGGATAGAAAATTGGCTCAGCGACAGAAAGCAAAGAGTAGTCATAAACGGTAAGGCATCAAAATGGACCAATGTAAGTAGCGGGGTACCCCAGGGATCGGTACTAGGACCAATTCTCTTTCTAATTTACATCAACGACATAGATGAGGGTCTCACCTGTACAATCTCAAAATTTGCTGACGATACAAAAATTGCAAATAGCGTACTCTCAAAAGAACAAGTTGACGATATGCAACACAATCTAGATAAATTGTCATGTTGGGCCCAAATTTGGCAAATGAGTTTCAATGCGGATAAATGTAAAGTACTACATATCGGATACCTAAATGAGAAAGCAAACTATTCGATGAATGGCACTCAGCTTAAGAATGTAAACAGAGAAACCGATCTGGGAGTAACAATATCGAGTAACCTAAAACCGAGTCAACAATGTTCAGAAGTTGTTAAGAAGGCAAACAAAATAATTGGCTTTATAGGCAGGTCATTTGAGCATAAATCCAAAGAAGTTATCCTAACCCTTTACAATTCATTAGTCCGCCCTCTTCTGGAATACTGCGTTCAATCCTGGTGCCCTTATTACCAAAAAGATATAAACAAGCTAGAATGAGTTCAACGTAGAGTTACCAAAATGATACCTAGCCTAAAGAACAAACCATACGAAGAGCGTCTTAGAGAATTAAATCTATTTCCTTTAACCCAGCGCAGATTAAGAGGTGACTTAATTCAAGTGTTCAAAATCATCAAAGGCATCGACAATATGAACTGTAGTAAGTACTTCACTATCGACCAATCTAATTACACGCGGGGAAACGGTTGCAAAATTATTGGTAAATCTTTTAACTCACACGAATCTAAGAATTTCTTCTTCAATCGAGTTGTCAACTTGTGGAATGGGCTTCCCCGAAACGTTATAGACTGCATCACCGTTGATTCATTTAAACTCCGCCTAGACAAATATCTCGCATCAAACCCGCGACTGACTGCGTTTGTAAATGAATAACTTTATTTTATCCCCCCCTCAGTTACTAACCCATCTGTCCCCTACTAACTTCCTAATCCTGCCACGGACATTAGTTCCAGGGCAGTAATTCCCCTTCCAATGTTCCCTTACCCACTCTAAACCACTGTTTGGACACTTGATCCTCAGTGTTTTGGAGGACAAGCAACCTAGAAGGGTCACTAGATCTGTTGTTGCTTGATTTCCTTTGTACTCCTTTGTACTATATACCGTGTTTTTCTTGTATTAAGGGAAGACTGACCGTTGTTGTTGTTGTTGTTCCCTAAGCTGCCTGGCCGAACAGCCCCGAGTCCCAGAGAAAGGCCATGGCCACGATCGGGCTTTCCCACAGAGCTCTCATTGAGTGTAGATTGTGTTGTTGGCGTAAGTGGTTGTGTGAAATGCAGTCTTCTATGATGTGTTTAATGGTATGGGGTGCTGTGTTACATCCCGGGCAGGTGTCGACAACGGAGTCATCCAGTCTCTTCTGATAGCTCAGGAGAGCTGGATGGTGTCCGCATCTCAGCCTGGCCAGGTGGACTCTGTCCTCGCGAGGAAGGGAGGATTCGGAAGGATGGATTTCGGGAGGTCGTGCATGCAGCTGCGTGTTGTCTGTGAGTGAGTGGATGGATCGGTGAGAGATATGAGTATGGATGTGCTTCTGGAAGTTGGTTCGGGGTGGGCAGGGAGGGAGAGAGGACAATAATTGTGTGTGATACCGTGTGCTGGGTGTTGTTTTGATATTTCCTGGTGTCTGTGGGTGTGTTGCCATGTAGTTTAGTGGGTGGTATTGGTTCGTGGAGGCTGCTGCCAGGAATTGAGTGCCTCTCATTTCCAGATGGTCTTTGACTTTGAGGATTTTGGTTTCTTGATGTAGGTGATCTGTGGGTGCAGTAGCTGTGCAGCCTGTAATGATCTTCAGGGCTTTGTTTTGAATAGTCTGTAAGACTGACCGTTTGTTTGGTCTATTAATTTATTTATACATATTTTTTTTTTTAGTTTCCTCCCTAGACCTCCTTCAAGCTTAGAACAAAAAAACCTAGACCCCCCTTCAAAATAGATTTGTAAATTTGTCTACCGAAATATGTCCCGGCCAAAGGCCGATTCCTCCTAAAATTACAGGCTCACTATCGCTCGCCAGGACAAATCGACACCGAAATGGCACGAAAGGTCCTAATATTGACAAAGAAATGGGGTGAAAGGTCATAAAATCCCCAAACTAATGGAACCAACATCTTAAAATCTCAAAACTAGTGGGGCTAAACATTAGGGAGAAGGGGGTCCAGAAAAACGGTCTGCCTCTCCTTAACCCGAACAAACGACACAACTCCTCTCTCTCTCTCTTACACACACGTCATAGTACACCACGAAATACTGACCAAATACTCTATATCCCGTGTTTTCCTTGTATTAGCATATGTATTGGTTGGTGTCGACGCTCATATCTAGAGACCCTATAGTAAGTAAGAGACCAGACAACCCAGGCTTCCCGACATTTTGTATCCTACTGAGATTAAAGCCGCTGTCACACGAGTACTTTTTTCCGTCAATCTACTATGAGCAAGTTTTCCTCGTATTATTTCGGGACTTGTTCGCACTGGTATCGGCAATTAGACTGAAGGTAGATTATTTTAGGCAGCTGAATTCTTATAAAGTGTAATTTTTTAAGCTTCCTGACCATAATTGCCTGTAAATATTGCTCGAAAATGGGCTCGTGTGACACAGGCTTAACCCCTTATGTACCGGCGACGTTTTATTAATTTTATTCTAGCTACTATTAAACGATTATACTCCGTGTAACAAGGGTCTCCATCAAATAACAGGCTTCGAACTATCTCACTTAACCCTTTTAACTGCCTTAGGTCCTTCGTTAATGGAAGCTGGGCCGTTTTTCTGGTCCCCCCTTCTTCCTCATGTTTAGCCCCATCTGTTTTAAAATTTTAAGTCGTTTGGCCCATTAGTTTGGTGATTTTTAGACCTTTCACCCCATTTCTTTGACAATATTAAGACCTTTCGTGCCGTGTACAGTAGGTGTCGATTTTTTCTTGACGAGCGATAGCGAGCCTGTAAATTAGGACTGTTTTTTTTTTTTTTTATCAACAAATTTACACATATATTTAGAAGGGGCCTGGATCTTGGGGATATTTTGTTAAGCTTGATGGAAGTCTGTGGAGGAACCAATGTATAAACGTTTCCCCCTTAAATGGAAGAAATTGTTTACAACTTAAATTTTGAAGCTGACAGACTAAAATTGCCCGAACAAATTGACAGAAAATACGTTCGTGTGACACTGCCGCCAACCCAAGAATTAGCTAATTTTCTCAGTCTTTCATCTACTCAACAAGTGAACTCTGGAACTCTCTCCCTCAGTCAATTTGTCCTTCATCCTATGAATTAGACTGCTTTAAACTTAGTGTGCCTAGAAATTTGCTCTCTGTTACTCTTTTGGATTTGGGGAGACACCCGTTACAGGCAGCCTACCTTTTGTCTCTTTCATACACATAGGGAAACAAATAAGGACAAATCAATTAGAATCGTCCCCCTCAAATTGGTTAGAAAATCCGGATTGTCAGCTTTTCCATACTAGTGCCTTTTTTCCTTTATTGAAGTCCCCCCTCTTTAATTTACAATCAGTGTTCTTGGCATTAGAGGTTATTTAGTTTGGAACATATGAATAAGACAACTTAAGGGGGTAGTACTCGCTTTATCTGGACCACCTTCTTCCTCATGTTTTGCATATTAGTTTTGAGGTTTTAAGACGTTTGTTCCGTTGGTTTGGTGATTTTGAGACCTTTTGCCTTATTTTTCTGTCAATATTAGGACCTTTCGTGCAATTTAGGTGTAAAAAAAATCCTGGCGAGCGATAGCGAGCCTCTAATTTTAAAAGGAATCGGCCTTCGGCCGGGAAATTTTCTACCGAAAAATGTACAAATTTATCTTGGAAGGGAATCTAGGGGGTGTTTTTCTAAGGTTGATGGAGGTCTAGCGAGGAAACTAAAAAAATATATGTATATATATAAATGTATATAATTATATATATAGTATATATATATACCGTATATATATATATATATATATATTTATATATATATATATGCCAAAAAAGCAGTAGCCCCTTAATGTGGTGTAACACGAGCTCCTTCTCTTTCAAATGTTATGGGTAATTGTATTCCTTTGAGATCTGTGCCCCGTAATGTGTTCTTCCCCGCACGTTCGGCAGTTGATGACAGTACATATCAATCAACCAATCAAATATATCTACAGTATCTATCTATTGTTCGTTCCTCCCAGCACGTTCGGCAGTTGATGGCAGCACCGTTCAAGGGGATGACAAGCAGGGCTCCCGAGTGTTGACGCAGAACCCACTGAGCTAAACCCCCTTCTCGTCCCTCCCGCAGTCACCCACTCTTCTCTCTCCCTCTTTCCAAATACATGCACCTACCCCTTCCCCCACCCACCTAACACCCTTCTACCACCGGGCCCATCCGTCTATCTATGTCTATCTATCCATCTATCTATCTGGCTATCTATCTATCTGTCTATCTATCTATATCTATCTGGCGTTCAAGGGGATGGCGAACACGACTCACCAGTGTTGATGCAGGGCCCACATTACTAAGCCCTTCCCTCCACATACACCCCCCCCCCCCCTTACATACACCCAATTCCCTTCCTAACCTGCGTAAAATCGTCTAATGATAGCCAGAAAGTAGAACAGAAATACGTAATCGGACCTTGAAGGTCCGACTTCCCCCCCCCACACACTTCATCCCTCGTATTCATCCCTACACCATCCCTTTCTCCTATCCTACCCCAATCCCCTTTTTTCACATACCCTCAATCCCCTATCCCTTCCCCACCCACCCACACCCAATCACTCACATCTACCCTAATACCTAACGCAGCACACACACACACACACACTCACTAACTCACACACACTAACCACACACACATTTTGATACTTCCCCACCACACACACACACACACACACACCACTCACACATACACACACACACACACTAATAACGTACACCCACTCATCCACACACACATACCCCCCTACCCCTCCCCTCACACACACACACACACACACACACATGTCAGTACTATTAACTATACCTATTTTTTTGAATCTGTATCGAAGTTCAATTAAATTGGCCGGGGTAGCAAGAATGGAATAACTGGCCTTTTGATGGAAACAATGAACGAGTGCTCATTGTTACCGGTAAACTGACCGTCATTATGTCTGTGTGAGAGAGAGAGAGAGAGAGAAAGAGAGAGAGAGAGAGAGAGAGAGAGAGAGAGAGAGAGAGAGAGAGAGAGAGAGAGAGAGAGAGAGAGAGAGAGAGAGAGAGAGAGAGAGAGAGAGAGAGAGAGAGAGAGAGAATATACAGGAATTCAAAGGAGAAAAAACTGCAACAGACCTATTGGTCCTTACGGGGCAATTTGGATATCTAAACTTACTATTCTATTGACTACGAGGTAGAGAAAAGGATAGCAAAGAAGAAGGAGTACAAATGAGTACAAAGGAAATCAAGCCACAACAGGTCTAGTGACCCTTCTAGGCTGCTTGTCCTCCAAAACACTGAGGATCAAGTGTCCAAACAGTGGTTTAGAATGGGTAAGGGAACATTGGAAAGGAAACTGATGTCCGTGGCAGGATTAGGAAGTTAGTAAGGGACAGAGGGGTTAGTAACTGAGGGGAGGATAAAATAAAGTTATTCATTTACACGCAGTCAGTCGCGGGTTTGATGCGAGATATTTGTCTAGGCGGAGGTTAAATGAATCAACGGTGCTGCAGTCTATAACGTCTCGGGGAAGCCCATTCCACAAGTTGACAACTCGATTGAAGAAGAAATTCTTAGATTCGTGTGAGTTAAAAGATTTACAAATAATTTTGCAACCGTTTCCCCGCGTGTAATTAGATTGGTCGATAGTGAGTTCATATTGTCGATGCCTTTGATGATTTTGAACACTTGAATTAAGTCACCTCTTAATCTGCGCTGGGTTAAAGGAAATATAATTAATTCTCTAAGACGCTCTTTGTATGGTTTGTTCTTTAGGCTAGGTATCATTTTGGTAACTCTACGTTGAACTCGTTCTAGCTTGTTTATATAATTTTGGTAATAAGGGCACCAGGATTGAATGCAGTATTCCAGAAGAGGGCGGACTAAGGAATTGTAAAGGGTTACGATTACTTCTTTGGATTTATACTCAAATGACCTGCCTATAAAGCCAATTATTTTGTTTGCCTTCTTAACAAATTTTGAACATTGTTGACTCGGTTTTAGGTTACTCGATATTGTTACTCCCAGATCGGTTTCTCTGTTTAAATTCTTAAGCTGAGTGTCATTCATCGAATAGTTTGCTTTCTCATTTAGGTATCCGATATGTAGTACTTTACATTTATCCGCATTGAAACTCATTTGCCAAATTTGGGCCCAACATGACAATTTATCTAGATTGTGTTGCATATCGTCAACTTGTTCTTTTGAGAGTACGCTATTTGCAATTTTTGTATCGTCAGCAAATTTTTAGATTGTACAGGTGAGACCCTCATCTATGTCGTTGATGTAAATTAGAAAGAAAATTGATCCTAGTACCAATCCCTGGGGTACCCCGCTACTTACATTGAGAGAGAGAGAGAGAGAGAGAGAGAGAGAGAGAGAGAGAGAGAGAGAGAGACTGACTGACTGACTGAGTGAATGTGTGTGTGTTTAGGTAATGTATACGCGTGTGTGTATCTGTATAAGAGCAGGAAGAGAGAGTGTATGTGTACGTGTGTATGTGTGAATTTATGATAGTTTGTGTGTGTGTTTTATAGAGAGAAAGAGAGAGAGTACAAAGGTGTGTGAGTGTGTGTATGTATATATGTGTATGTGCGTGTACGTGTCTATGTGTACCCAAGCCAACCCTTTATTTACCAGTGGAAAATTTTGCTTCTTGATCAATCAAAACCAGTATGCAAGTATGTCGGTTCTCGCGGTCACCATACAGACACAGGCGAGGTTAAGGGCAGATTTTCACTTAGGGATTTTTTTTCTTCGAATCTCCTTCTCCCTCATGTTTAGCCCCGTTAGTTTTGATATTTTATGACATTTCACCCCATTTTTTTCAATTTTAAGACCTTTTGTGCCATTTTGGTGTCAATTTGGTGCCTGTAATTTAGGACGAATCGGCCTTTGGCCGGGACATTTTTCTACCGAAAAATGTACAAAATGTTATCGATTTTTAAAATCTTGATGGAGGTCTAGGAAGCAAACTAAAAACCTGCCCTTAACCCCTTCTGTACCGGCGACGTCTTATTAATTTAATCATATTTTGTATTCAGACGATTTTGTGTAGTTTGTGTTGTGGGCGTATTTATTTTGTGTAGTTTGTGTTGTGTGCGTATTTAATTTGTGTAGTTTGTGTTGTCGGCGTATTTATTTTGTGTAGGTTGTGTTGTGGGCGTATTTATTTTGTGTAGTTTGTGTTGTGGGCGTATTTATTTTGTGTAGTTTGTGTTGTGGGCGTATTTATTTTGTGTAGTTTGTGTTGTGGGCGTATTTATTTCCTCATTTATATATCGTATTATATGTTTTTTTAGTTTCCTCCCTAGACCTCCATCAAGCTTAACAAAAAAACAAAAAACAAGACCCTCCTTCAAGATAAATGTGTAAATTTTTCGATAGAAAAATGTCCCAGCCGAAGGCCAGTAGCTCTTAAATTACATGCTCGATTTCGCTCGCCAGGAATATAGGTGTCAATTCTTTTCCTGGCAGTTTAGCCTTTTGTCTCCCTCATCCACATAGGGGGAAAAATTGCCCGAAAAAGATGACGAAAGTACGTTCGTGTGACATTGCCTTCTGAGGACAAATAAATTAGATTCGGCCCCCCCTCAAATTGGTTAGAACATCAGGCCTGTCAGCTTTTCCATACTAGTGCCTCTTCTGCTTTATTGAAGTCCCCCCTCTTTAATTTACAATCAGTGTTCTTGGCATTAGGGGCTATTTATTTTAGAACATATGAATAAGACACCTAAAAGGGGGTACCGTACTGCTTGGTTTCTGGTCTATATAATGATTTAATAATTTATTTTTATTATTTTCCTCGCTAGACCTCCATCAAGCTTAGAAAAACACCCCTTAGACCCTCTTTCAAGTTAAATTTGTACATTTTTCGGCAGAAAAATGTACCAACCGAAGGCCGGTTCCTTTTAAAAATTAGAGGTTCGCTATCGCTCGCCAGAAAAAAATCGAAACCTAAAGGGTACGAGAGGTCTTAGTATTGATAACAAAATGAGGCAAAAAGTCTCTAAATCGCCAAACTAACGGACCGAACGTCTTAAAACCTCAAAACTAATATGCTAAACATGAGGGAGAAGGGGGTCCAGACAAAGCAAGTACTACCCACTTCAGGCGGTGTAACACGAGCTCCTTTTCCGTAAATTTTTACTAGCAATTGTATTCCTTTGAGATCTGTGCCCCGTAATTTGTTCTTTCCCGCACGTTCGGCAGTTGATGACAGTACATATCAATCAACCAATCAAATCAATCTACCAATCAAATCAATCTATCCATTATACGTTCGGCAGTTCATATCAATCAACCAATCAAACCTATCTAGCTACCTATTGTTCGTTCCTCCCCGCACGTTTGGAAGTTGATGGTGGTATATATCAATCAACCAATCTATCTATCCATCTATCCATTGTTCGCTCCTCTCCTTATGTTCGGCAGTTGATGAAGTACATATCACTCAACCAATCAAATATATCTACAGTATCTATCTATTGTTCGTTCCTCCCCGCACGTTCGGCAGTTGATGGCAGCACCGTTCAAGGGGATGACAAGCAGGGCTCCCGAGTGTTGACGCAGAACCCACTGAGCTAAACCCCCTTCTCGTCCCTCCCGCAGTCACCCACTCTTCTCTCTCCCTCTTTCCAAATACATGCACCTACCCCTTCCCCCACTCACCTAACACCCTTCTACCACCGGGCCCATCCATCTATCTATATCTACCTATCCATATATCTATCTGGCTATCTATCTATCTGTCTGTCTATCTTTCTATCTATCTATCTAGTTATCTATTTATCTATCTATCTATTTATCTATCTATCTTTCTATCTATCTATCTATCTGGTGTTCAAGGGTGATGAATGAACAGGACTCACCAGTGTTGATGCAGGGCCCACATTACTAAGCCCTTCCCTCCACATACCCCCCCCCCCCCTTACATACACCCAATTCCCTTCCTAACCTGCGTAAAATCGTCTAATTATAGCCAGAAAGTAGAACAGAAATACGTAATCGGATCTTGAAGGGATTGATTCCTAGTTCTTCCCACCACATACACAAACCTCCCTCCCCCATATCCCCACGTCCCACCCCATTCCCTCAATTCCCACGCCATTCCCCAACTTCATCCCTCGTATTCATACCTACACCATCCCTTTCTCCTATCCTTCCCCAATCCCCTTTGTTTGCACACCCTCAATCCCCTATCCTTCCACACCCAATCACTCACCTCTACCACAATACCTAACCCAGCACACACACACACACTCACCAACTCACACACACGGTTTGATACTTCCCCACCACACACACACACACACACAAAAGAACATTCACTCACACACACTAATCGCACCCACAAGTCAGTAATATTAACTATACCTATTTATTTGAATCTGTATCGAAGGTTCAATTAAATTGGCCGGGGTAGCTAGAATGGAATAACTGGCCTTCTGATGGAAACAATGAACGAGTGCCCATTGTTACCGGCAAACTGGCCTTCATTGTGTGTGTGAGAGAGAGAGAGAGAGAGAGAGAGAGAGAGAGAGAGAGAGAGAGAGAGAGAGAGAGAGAGAGAGAGAGACTGACTGACTGACTGAGTGAGTGAGTGAGTGAGAGTGTGTGTGTTTGTGTGTGTAGATAATGTACAGTATACGCGGGTATGTATCTGTATACAAGCAGGAACAGAGAGTATATATATATATATATATATATATATATATATATATATAGACTTGTTTAACCAGATTCTCAAGAAATTCTTATATGATAAAGTTTGTAAAGTAGAGATGCCAAAATTTGAAGTACCCAAGCTAATAAAATATGTGAAAATGCCTTTTTATGGTCAAGTTAGCTACCAGTATAGAAAACATTTGCTGAAGCTTTTGAGTAACAATTTCCCGGCTATCAACTTTCGAGTTGTATTCACTAATGACTTTAGAATTAATAACTTTTTCCGACATAAGGATCAAATACCTAACCAATTGTGCTCGAACATTGTTTATCAATTCACATGTCCTGGTTGTCAGGCCAGGTATATTGGATGTTCAGGACGATCATTCAAGGTTAGAATGTTCGAGCACAAGGGTAAGAGTCACAGATCCGGTCAAATGTTGCAACAAATGTAATTTTCCGCCATTAGAAATGATGCGAGAGAACAAGATCATCCGTACACGATAGATAATTTTCAAATAATTGGTAGATTCAGGAGTCAAAGTGAAGCACTCATTGGAGAGAAATTGCTTATACAAAAAGTCAACCCTGAGCTTAACATTTCAAATAATTCTTAATTGTGTGTCTCTGTAGCTTAGTGATAATGTCATTTAGGGTTCATTATGATATCATTTAGGGTCTGTTGTAATGATTAGGTGTGATTTCGAAGCTTTTAGTCTAGATAGTTGCTGTTTGATAGATATTTTTCTAAATGTTTAATATATTTCTTGTGTTTCGGTGTAGATTGATCAGTTCTCACTTATATTTTTGTTAACCTTCAGTTATCCACGGCAGTTTCTTTAGTGTGGATGTATTTTATCCTTCTCTTGCTGGCTTAGTAAGTAACATTTATACGATGTGTTAGTTTTTAGGGGAATAGTATAGAAACATGTTTATTGTATTGATAAAATGTAATGGTCTTTTTAAATTTTGATTGATTATTTACGTTTATTTGTGATCTAGGATGATTTAATGTGTTCATGTGTTCATGTTTTATGCTAAACTTTAAATGTTTAATTATATTTGATCCACTTTTACTTTGCATTAATTTTAGGTTTCATTTTGTTTAAGGATCAGTTGTTTTACCTGATGATGGCTTCCCTGATGTGGGCCGAAAATTTGTAAAGAAAATTGAAAAGAAGTAAGTGAAAATAAAGATGGCGTTGAGTACAGTTTTGACTCTTTGAATATGCTTACTATGGAAATTACGGTGCCCTAGCCCACCCACGGATGTACTAATATATATATATATATATATATATATATATATATATATATATATATATATATATATATACATATATATAATGTATACGCGTGTATATGTGTGAATGTATGATAGTGTGTGTGTGTATGTGTGAGTGTGTTGGAGAGAGAGAGAGTACAAAGGTGTGTACGTGTGTATATATATGTGTGTGTGTGCGTGTACGTGTCTATGTGTACCCAAGCCAGCCCTTTATTTACTCATGGAGAATTTTGCTTCTTGATCAATCAAAATCAGTATGCAAGTATGTCGGTTCTCGTGGTCGACATACAGACACGGGCGAGCTTAAGGGAGCCGAACTCGCTTGTTTTTTCTCTTTCTCTCCCTCTCTTTGGCTTGTATCCATTCGGCCCCATTCAACCTACTGTTTTAAGACATTTACCCCCATCCAGGTGTCCATATTTTCCTGGCGAGCGGGAGCGAACCAACATATATACAGTATATTTTTGTGTTGACAGCAAGCTAAGTTTGTACATTTTTTGATAGAAAAATTTCTCCGGCGAAGCCGGATTTCTCCATACAATGCTGGCTCGCTATCGCTCGCCAGGAAGAATTCGAGATAATCTTCAAGGACACTACATCCGCCTTATTAGAAACAATTTATTAGGGAAAATAGGCACCAACAGATTCGCCATATTTTTCTCCATATATTCCGCATGGAGGATTTTCGTTATCGACAAATTGAAAAAATACCATTTTCACAGAAAAATACACCAAAAATGTGTCAAAGATGTCAAATAGCGGGGGTGTGGGGGCGGCAGCCCCCACCTATAATACTAGGATAGGTTAGGTAAGGTTGTTAGGTTAGGCTAATGTCCTTTCAAAGGGGTATAGGCTAGTAAACACTAGGATAGCTTATACCCGGTCAGAGGTAAGAAGAAGAAGAAGAAGAGTCCATGATGTATTCTCCTTGAATGCTACCGAATTCGACACCTGGATAGGGATAAACGTCTTAAAACAGTTGGCTGAATGGGGCCTAATGGATACAAGCCAGAGCAATGGAGAAAAGGAGAGAAAGAATACAAAAAGCCGTGACCCCCCTTAACCCCTTTTATACCGGTGGTGTCCTTTGGACTTTACTTTGGCTACTATTAGACGATTTTATTCAGTCTAAGAAGGGCCTTTAGCAGTTAAGAGGCTTCTAACCATCTCACTATACCATTTTTACTACCACAGATCCCTCCTAAACTGCACAAAATAGTCTAAATATAACTAGAATATAATTAAAAATACTTTGCCGGTACAGAAGGGGTTAAGGGGAGATTTTTACTTAAGGGATTTTTTTTTCGAACCTCCTCCCTCATGTTTAGCCCCATTATTATAGATATTTTCAGACGTTCACCTCGGTAGTTTGGGACTTTTAAGACATTTCACCCAATTTCTGTCAATTTTAATACCCTTCGTGCCATTTTGGTGTCAATTCTTTCCTGGCGAGCGATAGCGAGCCTGTAATTTAGGAGGAACCGGCCTTTGGCCGGGATATTTGTCTACCGAAAAATGTACACAATTATATCAAAGGGGGGTCTTGGAGGTATTTTTAAAAGCTTGATGGAGGTCTAGGAAGCAAACTAAAAACCTTCACTTAACCCCTTCTGTACCGGCGACGTCTTATTAATTTAATCATATTTTGTATTCAGACGATTTTGTGTCGTTTGTGTTGTGGGCGTATTTAATTTGTGTAGTTTGTGTTGTGGGCGTATTTATTTTGTGTCGTTTGTGTTGTGGGCGTATTTATTTTGTGTAGTTTGTGTTGTGGGCGTATTTATTTTGTGTCGTTTGTGTTGTGGGCGTATTTATTTTGTGTAGTTTGTGTTGTGGGCGTATTTTTTGTGTAGTTTGTGTTGTGGGCGTATTTATTTTGTGTAGTTTGTGTTGTGGGCGTATTTATTTTGTGTAGTTTGTGTTGTGGGCGTATTTATTTTGTGTGTAGTTTGTGTTGTGGGCGTATTTATTTTGTGTAGTTTGTGTTGTGGGCGTATTTATTTTGTGTAGTTTGTGTTGTGGGCGTATTTATTTTGTGTAGTTTGTGTTGTGGGCGTATTTATTTTGTGCAGTTTGTGTTGAGGGCGTATTTATTTTGTGTAGTTTGTGTTGTGGGCATATTTATTTTGTATAGTTTGTGTTGTGCGCGTATTTATTTTGTGTAGTTTGTGTTGTGGGCGTATTTATTTTGTGTAGTTTGTGTTGTGGGCGTATTTATTTTGTGTAGTTTGTGTTGTGGGCGTATTTATTTTATGTAGTTTGTGTTGTGGGCGTATTTAGTTTGTGTAGTTTGTGTTGTGGGCGTATTTATTTTGTGTAGCTTGTGTTGTGGGCGTATTTATTTTGTGTAGTTTGTGTTGTGGGCGTATTTATTTTGTGTAGTTTGTGTTGTGGGCGTATTTATTTTGTGTAGTTTGTGTTGTGGGCGTATTTATTTTGTGTAATTTGTGTTGTGAGCGTATTTATTTTGTGTAGTTTGTGTTGTGGGCGTATTTATTTTGTGTAGTTTGTGTTGTGAGCGTATTTATTTTGTGTAGTTTGTGTTGTGGGCGTATTTATTTTGTGTAGTTTGTGTTGTGGGCGTATTTATTTTGTGTAGTTTGTGTTGTGGGCGTATTTATTTTTTGTAGTTTGTGTTGTGGGCGTATTTATTTTGTGTAGTTTGTGTTGTGGGCGTATTTATTTTGTGTAGTTTGTGTTGTGGGCGTATTCATGTTGTGTAGTTTGTGTTGTGGGCGTATTTAGTTTGTGTTGTGGGCGTATTTATTTTGTGTAGTTTGTGTTGTGGGCGTATTTATTTTGTGTAGTTTGTGTTGTGGGCGTATTTATTTTGTGTAGTTTGTGTTGTGGGCATATTTATTTTGTGTAGTTTGTATTGTGAGCGTATTTATTTTGTGTAGTTTGTGTTGTGGGCGTATTTGTTTTGTGTAGTTTGTGTTGTGGGCGTATTTAGTTTGTGTTGTGGGCGTATTTATTTTGTGTAGTTTGTGTTGTGGGCGTATTTATTTTTTGTAGTTTGTGTTGTGGGCGTATTTATTTTGTGTAGTTTGTGTTGTGGGCGTATTTATTTGTGTAGTTTGTGTTGTGGGCGTATTTATTTTGTGTAGTTTGTGTTGTGGGCATATTTATTTTGTGTAGTTTGTGTTGTGGGCGTATTTATTTGGTGTAGTTTGTGTTGTGGGCGTATTTATTTTGTGTAGTTTGTGTTGTGGGCGTATTTATTTTGTAGTTTGTGTTGTGGGCGTATTTATTTTGTTAGTTTGTGTTGTGGGCGTATTTATTTATTTTGTGTAGTTTGTGTTGTGGGCGTATTTATTTTGTGTAGTTTGTGTTGTGGGCGTATTTATTTTGTGTAGTTTGTGTTGTGGGCGTATTTATTTTGTGTAGTTTGTGTTGTGGGCGTATTTATTTTGTGTAGTTTGTGTTGTGGGCGTATTTATTTTGTGTAGTTTGTGTTGTGGGTGTATTTATTTTGTGTAGTTTGTGTTGTGGGCGTATTTATTTTGTGTAGTTTGTGTTGTGGGCGTATTTATTTTGTGTAGTTTGTGTTGTGGGCGTATTTATTTCCTCATTTATGTATCGTATTATATGCTTTTTTAGTTTCCTCCCTAGACCTCCATCAAGCTTTAAAAAAAAAAAACACAAAAAACAAGACCCTCCTTAAAGATAAATGTGTACATTTTTCGATAGAAAAATGGGGTAGGATGTAGTGAGCGGGCGTACCGCCATCTTTGTTTACATTACGCGTAGTGACGTCCGTCAGACCTTTCCCATCATGTTCCCGTCTATTTTAACCTAACCTAACCTAACTTAACCTAACCTAGTATTCATGTAGTAATGACAGGGGGCAAATAGCAGAAAATATAGCGTCGAAATAGACGGGAACGTAAGTGGCAGCGCGGCGATCGCCCTATGTAAACAATGACGACCGTACGCCCGAACTCTACATCGATCCCGAAAAATGTCCCAGCCGAAGGCCAGTAGCTCTTAAATTACAATCTCGATTTCGCTAGCCAGGAAAATAATTTACACCTAAATGACATGAAAAGTCTTAATAATGACAAGAATTGGGTCGAAAAGACTTAAAATTGCCAAACTAATGGACCGAACGTCATAAAATCTAAAAAGTAATGGAGCTAAACATGAGGAAGAAGGGAGACCAGAAAAACGACCCATCTACCCTTAACCCACACAGTACCGGTGACGTCCTTTTCATTATATTCTGGCAACTATTAGACAATTCTATTTAGCTTAGAAAGGATGTCCACTAATTATAAGGCTACAGACTATCTCAATTAATCCGTTTAGCTACCATAGATCATTCCTACGCTTTATAAACTCGTGTAAATTTAAGTAGAATACAATTATAAAGACGTCGCTGGTACAAGAGGAGTTTAAAAGGATCTGGGGTAGTAAAATGGGTTAAGTAAGATAGTTTGAAGCTTGTTAATGGCTGGAGGCCCTTTTTTAAACTGGATATAATTATCTAATAGTAGCCAGAATAAAGTTAAAACGACGTCGCCGGTACAGAAGGGGAGACTTTTGTGCGTGCTTTTTATTCTGGACCCCTTTCTTCCTCATGTTTGGCCTTATTAGTTTTGAGATTCTATGATGTTCGCTCCATTTCTTTGCCATTATCAATTATAGACCTTTCGTGTCATTTAAGTGTCGATTTCTCCTGGCGAGCGATAGTGAACCTATAATTTAAGAGGAACTGGCCTTCGGCCTGGAATTTTTTTTTAACGAAAAAATGTACACATTTATTTCGAAAAGGGGTGTTGGTGGTTGTATTGTTAAGCTTGATAGAGGTCTAGGGAGCAAACTAGAAAATATAACAAAAGATCAATCAAAATCAGTATGCAAGTATGTCGGTTCTCGCGGTCGGCATAGGCCGGGTTAAGGGGGATGACCTGCTATTGTTCTCTCCTTTTCCTCTCTTTCTCTGAATTGTATCAATTCGGCCCCATTAAGTATACTGTTTTAAGACGTTTATCCCCATCTAGGTGTCGAGTTTTTGTACATATTTAGCATGCTGTCTAAAACATTTTTAAAAATATGCTGGCTCGTTACCGCTCGCCAGGAAACAATCAACACCTGAATGGGGATAAACGTTTTAAAACAGTGTGTTGAATGGGGCCGAATGGATACAAGCCAAATAAAGCGAGAAAAGGGAGAGAAAAAAAGGAGGTCACCCCCCTTTAACAAAATACAAATAAAAAAAAATGGTGGGGGGAGGGGTTGTACAGTCACTTATAAAAATTCGTGGACTCCAATATGATTTTCTTTATGCAATTATAACTATCTGTGTTCATTTTTGGATGGGACATGCTTTTCAATCAATAGTATGTATAGTTTTGTAATTGATGTATAGAAAATTATATTTACATAATAGTTTCCAGAGATATACTTCCATAATTAGAAACATGTGAAGTCCACGAATTATTAGGAGTGGGGTAGACACTATGGCATCCTAGTGTACCATCGCTTGCAGTGTGTAAGGGTACCTGTATTCATTTGGTTTAAGGGGGGATGGTTGTTTTCTTCTGAGCCCCCCCCCCCCCCTCCCTTCTCTCTTGTGTGTAGCCCCATTAGTTTTGAGATTTACAGACGTTTGGTCCATTAGTTTGGCGATATTAATATCTTTCGCTCCATTTATATGTCAATTTGCTGACCTTTCAGTGCCATTTAGGTGTCAAATTTTTCCTGGCGAGTGACAGCGAGCCTGTTATATGAAGAGGAACCGGCCTTCGACCGGGACACTTTTCTACCGAAAAAATTACAAATTCATCTCGAAGGGGGGTCTACGGGGTGTTCTTTGAAGCTTGATGGAGGTCTAGCGAGGACTCTAAAAAAGTAAATTCATACATAAATAAATAGACCAACAGATCACCACTATCCCCTTAACGATTGTCAAACGCTGTTGAAATATTTTGTAATATTTACATTGCCCACATTCTCAGAGACCGTAATTCTTCTTAATCAATGTTCACTCTATCAAGTTTATACAATAGTAGTTTATCAGCTATTTTTGCAGGCGATTGTACTAATAATATAAATTTGTACAATACTTTCCAGTAAAGTAGTGTAATCCTAGAAATATTGTACACTCACGTGTACTAAAAGTTGCTCAGGGGTGGGTCCTTCCTTCCCCTACTCCCAAGTCGGGTCCAAGTCTACCCCTATCTTCCACCCTCAAACTATTCCCAACTCCCCCACCTTCCTTCTCTAACTGGCAGTTAGTGATTAGCGACGTTTGTTTTCATGTATTAAAAGATGCCTATCTAACAAATATTGGATATGGAGCCACTCAAAATTTCGTCAAATACGGCAATGGCGGCCATTTTAAAAAATGGCCGCCACCGAACGCATTTTTCAACATAACTCATGCATTTCTTCACATACAATTATGATTTTTGTGTCTTTATCTATGTTTTGAAGGGTGAGGAATCCAATGGACATATTTATATTAAAGGGCGTAGCGCATGGGGTCAGCCATGGTCAGCTATCCTCATTATCGTAAATGTTGGTGTACAATATACCTCTTATGTGGAATAATAGTCGTCAGAGTTTCTTATAAATGTAAATATAAATAAATTAGTGTTTTGGACGGTGGTGGTGAGAGGCATTTCCGAGCCCCTTGTGACTTGTTTTGGGGCATTGGGGTACCCATAGAATAACACAATAGGTCAAAGAAATGCAGGAGTCAAGTCACTGGCCACCATTTTGATTCTCAGTCTCTCTGTTAAGCACAGTAAGTACTCCATGCTGTGAAAGCAGTTACAAAGATGGACAGATATCTAAACGAGGGGTATGACAAATTGTACGAGCAGCATAAGTTTAATAATGAAATTTAGAAATTAACAATAAGGAAGGTGGGGGAGTTGGGGATAGTTTGGGGAAGGAAGGTAGGGGTAGACTTGGACCCAACTCCCCCCTTCCACCTGCTCAGGGTGGAGTAGGGGATGGAAGGACCCACCCCTGAGCAACTTTTAGTATGCGTGAGTGTACATCTATCTATGTATCTATCTATTGCCAGACGCCTTACTCCCCTTAATGAGGGTGTCCATACACAAAATGCTCCCAAGCGGATCTATCCCCTGTAAGAGAGACAACCCATGCCAGTTTACTGAAGTACTTACAGGATTGACCACTCAACTTAGGGTCCGTCCGACTCCGAGGCCTTCTATGTATCTTTTTTAGCACCATTTCTCTACAGTGGTGTGCGGCTAGTCCATCCACTAACCTGCTTCACCCTCAGGTAAGCAGTACGGATTTGTATAAGGTTTACTTCCCTAGACAGGCTGCCGACCAAGGCTTACGAGTCCCATCTACCCGGATTTGTATAAGGTTTCCTCCCTTAGGTGGGTTGCCGACCAAGGGTAATGAGTCCCATCCATACATCTGTTTAGTATACACCCTGTAACCCTCCCTCCCCCCTCTAAGTGTACTTTATATTATTAATATAGTGCTAACTGCAATATAATCATAATGCTAAGTACATCTTAGTAAGTCAGAGATTATGCTCAGAAGTACAGTAGTTTAAGATAAAATTAGATAGACATATGGACGAGATGGGTTGGGTGTGAGGGTGATCTGCCGAGTGTGGGTCAATCGGCGCTCTGCAGATCTCCATTTTCTGACCTCTGAACGTTTAGGTGAGATTGGTCCTCATGGTGTTAGTGAGCTGGGCCTATAATTAGGCCTTATAATTAGGGTTGGGTGTGAGAGGGATCTGCCTTGTGTGGGCCAATCGGCTTTCTGCAGACTCCCATTTTCTTATGTTCTTATGTATATTCTAGCCTGTAACCTCCCCTCCTATCAAATTCAAATCACTTTATTTCGTAATTTAAAATTACATATGTATTACTATGCATAACTATGATGCAGTTTTACTATTATAAACTAAAATATCACAAACAATCATAGTGGCAGCTACATTACACATATTATTGTGACACATTGCCACTGGTACTCTCATGATCCTCTACCCACGATATTCGTGATCAGAATTATTGTGCAAGTTAATAATGTTATTAAGTAGAGTTCATTAACGCCAAGTGTAAGCCCAGAAGTACAGTACTAAGTATATAGGGTACTGTGTAACCTCCCCCCCCCCCCCCAAGTGCAGAGCGACTAAAGGTTTAAGGAGGGGTTCAGAGCTACCCCTTTGGGCAACCCCGGCTTAAGGGGAGGTATTTAGTGTGTTTCCTAGACTTCCATCAAACTTGAAATTACACTCCCTTGACCCCTTTTCAAGATAAATGTGTACATTTTTCTGTAGAAAAATGTCCCGGCCAAAGGCCGGTTCCTCTTAAATTACAGGCTCGCTATCGCTCGCCAGGAAAAAATCGACACCTAAATGGCACGAAAGGTCTTAAAAGTGACATAAATGGGGTGAAAGTTCTTAAATTAATTACAGATGATGAGTTAGAAATGTGCAATACTCTAAATAGTAATTTCCTTTCGGTTTTTACAAACGAAAATTTAGATCAAGTTCCTGTAGTTAACTAAGTTGTTAACGGTAGTAATGACGAAATATTGAGCACAGTTCAGGTCACTAGCTAGTGACGAAGTAATTAAGGAAATAGATAGACTAAAACCTCAGATATCTCCAGGTCCAGATGAGGTGTATGCTAAGGTATGCAAGGACGAATTAAGTTACCCATTAACTCACCTATTTAATAATTAACTAGCTTTAGGCTTAGTTTCATGGAAGATTCATGGAAGCTCGCAAATATAATTCCGATATTTAAAAAGGGTGTTAAGTCCATAGCATCAATTATAGGGAAATTGCTAGAATCAATTATTGCCAGGAAAATTAGAAATCTCTTAGAAATGTTCAAGTTAATAAAACCCTCTCAACATGGTTTCACTCCAGGACGATCCTGCCTAACAAATTTACGAATTTTTTTCTCCGAGGTTAATGAAGCGGTAGATAACGACAATTCATATGATATAGTTTACTTAGACTTCAGTAAGGCCTTTGACAAAGTTTCACATGAAAGGCTGTTAAGGAAGATAGAAGGACATGGTATTGGGGAGATGCTACTCATGTGGATTAAGTCATGGCTGATTGGTAGGAAACAGAGAGTTAGTATACATGGTGTAAAATCGGACTGGGCATTAGTTAAAAGTGGGGTCCCCCAAGGGTCGGTTTTTGGGGCCTCTTCTGTTCATTATCTACATAAATGATCTTGACTCAGGCATAAAGAGTAGGATCAGTAAATTTGCTGATGATACTAAAATAGGTAGGATAGTAGAGTCAGCTAGCGACAGGGAATGTCTTCAACATGATCTCGATCATTTGCACGAGTGGTCCATAAATGTATTTTTTACTTAGATCATTCGTGCCATTTACTATGGGTTTCAGAGTCCGTGTGGCATCGTTTTTCGGGAATAACTTATTAACAAACAGATGGATCAGTATGATATTTTGACACAGTCTATTATTCACACCGTCCCCTAATTTTTGTCAATATAGTGCATTACCAAAAGTGTAGAAATAAGCCACTTGTCCCTGTGTCATGAGCTTGAAGTCTCTCATTAATGACTAAGAAACGGACAAGGCTACCATGTCTTACCTGTGAGAACCACCAAACCATTATTGCTCCTCCTTCAAACACGGTAGTTATCAGCCACCACCCAACCCTATTATCGCCTTTAAATTCAAGTTATGTCAATATTAAGTATAAATATACAAAGCGTATGTATTTTTGTATATTTATACTTGATATTGACAGATTACTTGAATTTAAAGGCGATAATAAAGTTATTCCCGAAAAACGACGACACACGGACTCTGAAACCCATAGTAAATGGCACGAATGGTCTAAGTGAAAATAAAAATATATATATAGAAAACTAATATAGATTAAACAAGAGAAAAAGAGACGAAACGAAACGAAACCAAAATGTAACTAATCAAAACCAAAGAAGACGAAGCTAAGCAAAACCAGACAAGGCCAGACCAAGATTTGGGCCAGACGAACTAAACAAAGCGATAACCCAAGAAAACGGGCCGAAACTAAAGGAAAACGGGCGACTGTTCGTTTTACGGGTGAGATTGACGTAGATCACGGCATAATAACACGGAGCATAAAAACCCCGGATGAGTGTAAACAAGCGGTGAGAGAGAGTGTGTGTGTGTGGGGGGGGGGGGGGTAGAGAGAGAGTTTGTGTGAGGGGGGAAGGAGTGTGTGTGTGTAGGGAGGGAGGGGGGGGGGATGAGAGTGAGGTGTAGAGTGAATATATAAAATGTATAATATATGGTAGGCTAATTATGTGACAGGAGAGAGAGAGAGAGAGAGAGAGAACAAAATGGAAAAACAGTGAGAGTGAGAGTTAGTACAAGAGCAAGAGAGAGAGATGGAAAGAATAAGAGACAGAACAAGAAAGAGATATAAAAAAGATCAGACAGAACAAGAGAGAGATAGAACAAAAACAGAAGAACGAGATTGCAATGGTTGTTTCTTGCAATAGAAAGAACTTGGGCTTTTATCATCATATTTACACCTGTTAGCTGCAACAGACGGGAAAGACAAAGAGAGAGAGAGAGGTCTGACTGTTCCACCGATAAGACACCGTCAAACATTTAAGTTTTATACAGTAAATTTCAGTGATATGGATTGTAACAAGGTATTATGTCTCAGTGCCTGAATGTTGGTTTGAAACAGGGGTGTGTGATGTCCCCGTGGTTGTTTACTGTATATATGGATGGAGTAATGAAAGAAATACTATGAAGAGCAGTGGATGTTGGTGAATCGCTGAAAAGGGAGGGAAATGAGTGGAAGCTACCTATACTGCTGTTTGCGGATGATACAGTTCTGATGAGTGATAATGAATGGGAGTTGCAGGGTCTGGTAAATGAGTTTGGAACAGTGTGCGAAAAACGGAATTTGAAGGTAAATGCAGGGAAGAGCAAGGTTATGGTCTTCGAAAGGGGTGCAGTCACAGAGTGTGAGGTGAAGCTGAACGGTCAGGCTATGGAGATCGTCAGCTCTTTTAACCCTTATTTAGCGGCGAGCAACATAAGTCGAGTTAAATAAAGCTGGACTATGTGGCGGCGCTCGACATAACTCGAGTGGCAATTTCAGCACGTAATGTGGCTGAGAGAGAGAGACAAGTGGTGGCAGGAGACTAGCGAGCGTATGACTGCTCCAGACCACCGCGGCGAACCTACTGACACAAATCTCAGCTCCCTCCTCTCTCTCTCACTCGCTACATACTCAATTAGTACTGAAAGTACCGAAACCTGCTTTTTGCACTCGCGTTGCACGGTTATTGCAGAAAAACTATCCTCATACAAGGATCGTTATGGTGTCATTCGAAAGCTCTGTTTATGCCCTTTCAGGGATAGGTACTTGTTTTACGTTCTGGGTCTTATTTAGGCATGAAAATGATCACGTAAACAGCCCTATTTTGGCTAAAAACACCCCGCTGTGCGGTACAACATATAAAACCGCATAGGCCGCTCGTAAGGTGTTAAGTATCTGGGCAGTGTGTTGAGTAAAAATGGGACTATGGAATAGAAATGCGGGAGAGGGTACAACAGGGGAAGAGGAACGCTGAAAGCAGTAACAAGAAATAGGGTGGTCAGTATGGAAGTGAAGAAGTCCTTGCATGGCAGTGTGGTAATCCCGACACTGACTTACGGAAGCGAAGCATGGACGTTGGTTGAGAGACTCAGACCAAGAGTGAGAGCAGTGGAAATGAATTACTTAAGAGTGCAGTTACATGAGGGAGGACAGACTAATGAAGAAGTAAGAAGGAGGTGTTGTGTGGAGGTAGATGTGCTGGAAAGTGTGAAAAGGTACAACTTGAGATGGTTTGGCCATATGGAACGTATGGAAAGCGAGAGAATGACTAAGAGGGTGTACGAGAGCGAGGTGGAGGGACAGAGAGGGAGATGTAGACCGAGGGAGAGGTGGAAGGATGGAGTGAGGAAGTATATGAACGAAGGCGGTGCTGGTTGGGGGGAGGGGCATTGACTGACTGGAGACAGAGGTGCATGGGGGCGGTTCGTTCGTGGTCACCCCTTCGGGGATCACGGCGTCGGGCAATAGATAGATAGATAGACGAATATAATGCGCAACCATTGCATGACGTTTGAGTTAAAGAGGTTTAGCACTATACCCCGTTCCAAATAGTAGGCTAGAAATTGTGAACATTAACCTCTATAACTCTTAAACGACTAATGTTTCTACCATTTGGGAAAGGTTAACCAGGGAATATGAGTAAACATTTGCAGCTCATTTTCTCTAGCCCTTTTTGAGCTACATAGGCAAGGGTTCACGATTTCTGGCCTACCTGTTTGGAACAGGTTATAATATACACTGTGTGGAAATATCCAGATTCCACACAGGCTTTGTACTACCTGGAACATATTTCCAAAAGATGATTTAAATACTGTACCTCTTCAATACAACATGTTTTAGAAAAAAACAAAATTATAGTGGTTTGCAATGACGCAACTTGGTTGAGCCCGAGAACTTTCAGTCTTCTACTGTACTTCTCACTTCTCAGCTTGTCCTTCCT
>CM064577.1:21484464-21514464 GCA_032716605.1 Paralithodes platypus | reverse complement strand
TCTTTCGATCCACGTACCTCGCTCGTTTCTGCCTCTCCAAATCTTCATTCCCTCTACTACCCAACCACTCTCTATATGCTTTCTTCTTGTCTTCCACAGCTATTTTTACCTCTTTTGTCCACCATGCTGTACCTTTCACTTCCCTCCCTCCACACACCTCCTCACATGCTGCACAGATCTCTTCCTTAAACACCTTGCTTATCTCCTCCACTTCCTCCATATCTTCCAGGTCGAACCCACTTAGTCGTCTTTCTACTGCTCTCCTGTACTCTTCCCTGATTCCTCCTCCTGTAGCCTCTCCACCCTCCTCACCATTCCACCTTCCTCTCGCCTCCCTCCAGCTCTCCTCACCCACTTCTTTTGTATCCTAACCTTAGCTACTACTATATAATGATCAGACAGACCCCCTCCAATACCCCTATACACCCTAGCATCCATCACAGATTTCTTCATTCTTTCATCCACACATATATAATCAAGCAGTGGCTTGCATTCCACCACTGTCTTATCCTTCATCGTCCACACCACTTTCCATGTGTACCTGTGTATCATTCTGTGTCGGAAGAAGGTGTTGGCTATCCACAACCTCCTCCCCACACATACGTCCACAAGTGCACTACCATTCCCATTCACCTCTGACGGTATCCCCCACCCTCCCACCACTCCATCAACTTTCCTATCACCCACCTTACCATTCATATCCCCAATCAGAAATATTCTTTCGTTCTTGTCAAATATATCCAGGCACGCCTCCACATTCACCCAGAACTCCTCTTTCTCTCTTACAAGTTTATCCTCTGTCGGAGCATATACACATACACAATCACCCATGTTTGTATTCCTACTTTCATTCTCACCCACACAATCCTTGAACCCACAGACCCATATTCTCTTACACACTCCTTCCATTTGTTACTTACAAACAAACACGCACCTTCTCTCGCTGCTCCCTCACTCACTTCAGCACACACACCCATTCCACACTCCCACTCTCTCACATCTGTACCTTTCCATTTGGTCTCCGCCTGGCATTCACTAACACTTCCAGTACCTCTCTCTCTTTTGTGCCATCATTCATGCCACTCACATTCCATGTACCTATTCTCAGAATGTCCATAAGCTTGTCCATAGTCGGTCGGGGTTCGTCAACACAGGGTCCGTCCGCATCCGAGGCTGATTGTTCGTTTATCGTTGCTACGTATTTTTTTCCCGATCCAACCTCTTTAGTCGCCTCTTACAACTCGCAGAAGGCGCGTGGGGCATATTCTAATCCCTTACCACCAGGGCTCTATATATATATATATATATATATATATACTATATACTATATATATATATATATATATATATATATATATATATATATATATGTATACTATATATATATATCATTATAATCTACAAACTTCCTTAATACTGCGTTCAATCCTGGTGCCCTTATTACCAAAAAGATATAAACAAGCTAGAACGAGTTCAACGTAGAGTTACCAAAATGATACCTATCCTAAGGAACAAACCATACGAAGAGCGTCTTAGAGAATTAAATCTATTTCTTTTAACCCAGCGCAGATTAAGAGGCGACTTAATTCAAGTGTTCAAAATCATCAAAAGCATAGACAATATGAACTGTAGTAAGTACTTCACTATCGACCAATACCAATCTAATTACACGCGGGGAAACGGTTGCAAAATTATTGGTAAATCTTTTAACTCGCACGAATCTATGAATGTCTTCTTCAATCGAGTTGTCAACTTGTGGAATGGGCTTCCCCGAGACGTTATAGACTGCTGCAGCACCGTTGATTTTTTTTAACTCTGCCTAGACAAATATCTCGCATCAATCCCGCGACTGACTGCGTTTGTAAATGTATAACTTTATTTTATCCCCCCCCTCAGTTACTAACCCATCTGTCCCATACTAACTTCCTAATCCTACCACAGACATTAGTTCCCTTTCCAATGTTCCCTTACTCACTCTAAACCACTGTTTAGACACTTGATCCTCAGTGTTTTGGAGGAAAAGCAGCCTAGAAGGGTCACTAGACCTGTTTTTGTTTGATTTCCTTTGTACTCCTTTCTACTCCTTTTTACTAACTTCTAACCACGTCACACAAAGTACATTGTAAGGTTCATAAATTATGAATGATTGCACCTGCAGGGAATTGAACTCGGGACCAATAAACAGGACGACAGTGTTCTACCACCACTGCATGCTGATTGGAATTAAAAAGGAAACATGTTGCAGAATGATTTATAATAAGAGTAAAGCAAATTGCAGTAATAGTTCGTGCACCAATAAAGCATACTATAGGTAGCGCCAACGAACTTGACAATAATCTTGGCCCCTATCTTATAATTCAAAATAAATTAAAACCATTGGGCTGAAATTCCTCTCATTTGGGAAGAGTCCACCAGGTAATAGGTGTGGATATTTACAGCCAGTTTGCTCTAGCTCCTTTTGAGTTACGAAGAGATCAGGGATCGAGATTATTGTCAAGTTCGTTGGCGCTACCTACTGTATAGTGAACTGTGGTGCAGGATGAAGTCTTTTAAGGGGAAGGGGAGATTATTTCCACTTGACGGATTTTTTTCTGAATAATTTTCGCCCTCATGTTTAGCCCCATTCCTTTTTGGGATTTTAAGACGTTTGCCTCATTAGTTTGGCGATTTTAAGAACGTTCGTCCCATTTCTGTCAATTTTAAGACGAGCCTGTAATTTAAGAGGAACCGGCATTAGGCCGGGATATTTTTATACCGAAAAATATACAAATTTATCTCGAAAGGGGATCTAGGGGTGTAATTATAAGTTTGATGGAGGTCTAGGGAACAAACTAAAAATCTCCCATTAAGAATGAAAATTTGTTTCAATATGAATCTAATGATAACGTAACTCATTGCAGGAGTCATTGTAAGAATGAAGCATGTTTCAATACACGTCTGGGTGAGAATGAAGCGTGTTGCAGAATATAAGTCAATGAAGCCCTGTTGCAGAAAATAATTCAATGAAGCCCTGTTGCAGTTTCATGGTCTAGAGGCAGATCTTGGTTGGTCTAAGTCACGCGCAAATACTTCACTCTCCGGGTATGGGAAGACGAGCGGGAGGGGAGGGGGTGGGGAGTGTAGGGGTAGGAGAGGGGGAGAGGAGGAAAGGAAGAGAAGAAGGGAGAGGAGGAAGGAGAGTGAAAGTATGAAAAGAAGGGGGGAAGGAAGTAGGGGAGGGGAGGAGGGATGAAGAGGAGTGGGAGGAGGAGGAGAAAAAGGCAGCAAGGAAGAGGGGGGGGGGGAAGGAGTGGGAGGAGGAAGGGGAGGAGGAGGCAGAGGTAGGGGAGGGGAAGAAAGAAGAGGTAGGAGGAAGAGGAAGGAAGAGCAGAAGGGGGGGGGGAGAGATGAAGAGAAGGAATGGGGGAGGAGGACGAAAAAGGAGGGGTAGGGGTAGGGATGAAGAGAAGGAGAGGAGGGGAACGAGGAGAAAGGAGGAGAAGTAGGGGGGGGGGGGCACGAAATGAGGTGAAAGACTGAGAGGAGGAGGAGAAAGGGGGAGGAAAATAGGAAAGGGAGGGTTGGATGAAGGGATAGGAGAAGGAAGAATACAAAGGACTTACAAACTGCAACATACCTATTGGTCTTGTCGGGGCAGTTTGGATATGTACACTGCTAAGCTACTAACTACTAAGTAAAGAAAAGGATAGTAAAGCAGGGGGAAGAGGAGGAGGAGGAGGAGGAGGAGGGGGGGGGGAGGGGGAAGGAGGAGGAGGAGGAAAAAAAATGTAGGAACACCAAGGTGGGATCTTGAAGTGAGTGACTCCGATCTTCCACTCCCTAGTCTGTTACGCAAGTCAATCTCTCTCTCTCTCTCTGTCTTCCATGTTCTATAATAGGGGGTCTACATTTAATACACAGGTTTTAGAAGTAACAATAACAGTGCCATTACAAATGTACCTCCACTCCCTTACATATGAGAAGAGGTATAGCGTCACTTAAAGGGGACAGTGGTTATTTTGGGGGTCTATTTATTTATATTTTCATTTATTTGTTTAGTTTCCTCGCTACACCTTCATCAAATTTTAAAATAACACCCCCTAGACCCCCTTCTAGATAAATTTGTAATTTTTTCGATAGAAAACTTCCCTTAACATTTCAGGCTCGTGTCGCTCGCCAGGAGACAATCGACACCTAAATGGCTCGAAAGGTCTTGCTATATAAATGGGACGACAGGTATTAGAATCGACAAACTAATCGGGCGAACGCCTTAAAATCTGAAAACTAATGGGGCTAAACATGAAGAAGAAGGGGGCCCCGAAAAGCGACCCATCTCCCCTTACTTTTATTGTAGATATTATGCACTGCAATATAATCATGTTAATATTATGTATTTGGTATCTTGCAAGTGAGCGATGAATGCAACACAGCGGGAATGAAGGAGACATCGTGAGTAGTGTTTATATAATTATTCATTCTAAATATTTCGTCATTCATCCACTGAATTATTCATCTCTATTTGGGTCGTGTTTATTTGCCTATTGTTTTATAATTTTATTATTTTTAACTTTTCTTCCCTAGACCTCCATCAAGCTATAAAAAACACCCCCTAAATTCAAGATAAATTTGTATATTTTTCGGTAGAAAAATGTCCCGGCCGAAGGCCTGTTACTCTTAAAACTACAGTCACGCCATTTATTGCTAGCCAGGAGATGCTTAAATGGCACGAAAGGTCTTAATATTGACACAGAAATGGAACGTAAAGTCTTTTAAGTCGCCAAACTAATGGGCAGAACGTCTGGAAAAAAACAACAAAAAACAATGGAGCTAAACACAAGGGAGACGGTGGCCACACAGTTAGACGGTGGCCACACAGTTAGACGGTGGCCACACAGTTAGACGGTGGCCACACAGTTAGACGGTGGCCACACAATTAGACGGTGGCCACACAGTTAGACGGTGGCCACACAGTTAGACGGTGGCCACACAATTAGACGGTGGCCACACAGTTAGACGGTGGCCACACAGTTAGACGGTGGCCACACAATTAGACGGTGGCCACACAGTTAGACGGTGGCCACACAGTTAGACGGTGGCCACACAGTTAGACGGTGGCCACACAGTTAGACGGTGGCCACACAGTTAGACGGTGGCCACACAGTTAGACGGTGGCCACACAGTTAGACGGTGGCCACACAGTTAAACGGTGGCCTAGGGAGTAAACTAGAAACTAACATAATTAAGGGGAGATGGTTAACTTTTTGGGCGATTTTGCATGTATTCATTATTTTTCTAGTTTCTTCACTAGACCTCCATCAAAAAAAAAAAAAAAAAAAAAAAAAAAAAAAACAGCCTTTAGATCCCCCTTCTAGATGGATTTGTACATTTTTCGGTAGACAAATTTTTCGGCCGAAGGCCGGTTCTTCCAACATTAAAGGCTCACTATCGTTCGCCAGGGAAAAAATCGACACCTAAATAGCAAGCAAGGTCTAAATATTGACGAAGAAATAAGGCGAAAGGTCTTACAATCGACTAACTAATGGGGCAAACATCTTAACATCTGAAAACTAATGGGGCTAAACATGAGGAAGAAAGTGGTCCAGAAAACCGGCCCAATTATTCTGATCTACCATAGTGAGCTTGACAAACACTTAGCTGGTCTGTTCAAATTTAAGGGGGTAGTACTCGCTTTTTATGCACCCCCTTCTCCCTCATGCTTAGCATATTAGTTTTGAGGTTTTAAGCCGTTCGTTCCGTTAGTTTGGCGATTTTAAGAAATTTCGCCTCATTTTGTATTCAATATTAAGGCCCTTTAGGTGTCCATTTTGTATTCAATATTAAGGCCCTTTAGGTGTCCATTTTTTCCTGGCAAGTGACAGCGAGCCTCTAATTTTAGAAGGAATCGACCTTCGGCCGGAACATTTTTCTACCGAAAAATATACAAATTTATCTTGAAAGCGGGTGTTTTTCTAAGCTTGATGGAGGTCTAGCGAGGAAACTTACAAATAATTAAATATTATAAACATATAACCCAAACACAAAGTACTACCCCTTTAACATTTGTGACCTAACCATGCTATTCGAAGGCCAACATCCACTAATTTAACTTATGATAATTAACTAGTTTAATCTTGCGTAATCAAGTCGTTTATATAACACACATACGTAAATACTATTAAACTACTAATTCTTTCTTCTGTTCAACAGCTGAGCTCTGGAACTCTCTCCCAGAATCAGCCTTTCCTTCTTCCTTGACTTAAATTGCTTCAAACTCCGTATGTCCAGGCATTTTGGTTCGAACGTTCCTTGATTTTGGCCCGGTCACTTTTTCAACTCTGGGGGAGGCACTTGCTACAGGCAGTTTTGCCTTTTGTCTTCCACACTCACATAGAAAACGAAAGGGATGATATGACTAAAAATAATTATATACTACTACTACTACTACTACTACTAATAATTATATACTACTACTACTACTAATAATTATATACTACTACTACTACTAATAATTATATACTACTACTACTACTACTAATAATTATATACTACTACTACTACTACTACTACTACTAATAATTATATACTACTACTACTACTAATAATTATATACTACTACTACTACTACTACTACTAATAATAATAATAATAATAATAAAAATAATGGGCGGGTGCCCGACCCCGAAAGGGGTTGAAATAGGGGAGCTATCCCCCCACCAAAGGCGGCTTTCTAGGGCCTTTCCTAGCTGATGCTGAGAGGATTGGGTTCTAGTCATGTGGTGATGGGCTGGTCTATCAGAGTGAGAACTGAGCGATCTCTGCCATACCCATAGCTTACTCTGACTGTTCCTTTAACTTATATATTTTCTAGATCTCAAGTGACGGCGTCTTTTCCGTGGATTGACCTCCCAATCTACCAAGATTGGAAGCCAAAGCGTCACATTTTTCCCTAGCCCCTCAACTTTCTCTTCATAATTGCTGAGGGGCACAGGGCCCTGGGTGGGGCTTTGGTTTCCCGGGCGTTTCCGCACCCTCCTCAGCTCCCCGCCATGGAGTGGCTTCGGTCACCCAGGCTTTATTGTGGTCGGCAGGGAGGGTTCTGTGGGGGCGCTCGGTTATGGCCTTGGCCTTGCTAGGGGCCTTGGGGCTGTTCGGCCAGGCAGCTTGGGGAACAACAACAACAACAACATAATAATAATAATAATAATGATGATGAAGTAATATACAATATAAGTTTTATCACTTTTAAACATAATTATCAAATATAAAAATTATATAGTTTCAATATTACCCCTAAACAAATTGAGTTTACTAAAAGTTTTGAGCATAATAATGAATACATTTAATGAGCAAAATATATACCACACTTGCCAAGATGCAAAACATATTGGCCATTGAACATGGTCAAATATATGCACTGGTCCAAGAACTGCAGCTCTCTCGCTCTCTCTCTCTTTCTCTCGCTCTTTTTCTTTCTCTCTTTCTATCTCTCTCTCTCTCTCTCTCTCTCTCTCTCTCTCTCTCTCTCTCTCTCTCTCTCTCTCTCTCTCTCTCTCTCTCTCGGTGTTCAAGACAGGCATTAATTATCTTTCTTTCCAATTCTTAACGTCTAGCGTGTAATTAGCTTCTCGTCTCATTAAATTATCCTTTTTTTTTCCTTCCATCAAATGTGTTTTTCAACTTTCCTTCGCGTATTTTCATCGTGCTCTCTTGTTTGTTTGTTTTTATTCTCTATTGTTACCTTTGCAAACGAAGTTGGACGGAGATTTTGCCTCTGTTTGTCTATATACAAGATATCTAGACCAAATTATAAATCGTCTAATAGTAGAATAAACTTAAACAGACGTCGCTGGTACAGAAGGGCATTAATTCTCACTTTTCCCCAATTCCTCTCTCTAATTTTAGCGTCTGGTTGGTAATTAGGTTTTCGCCCCGCTAAATTCTTCTACACCATCTCTTTTAATTTGCTCTGCTCATTACGCCTCTCCCATCAAACACATCTTTTCCTTTTATTATTTATTCGTGTAGGCAATGGTTTATTTATTAGTCTTCTTTGCCACATATATCACCATTAGTCTTTGCAATGTGATATAATGCAGTTTTCCCTTCCACCATTCAATAACTATCTATTTATCTATCTATTGCCGGACGCCTTACTCCCCTTTATGAGGGTGGCCATACATGAAAAGCCCTCCAAGCGGACCTGTCCCCCGGTGAGAAGGACGGTCCCGTGACGCTCGGGCCGTAGCACAATTGGACCGCGTGACGTCCATGTATAGCATTCGGGCATCGCCCGCTTTGTTTACGTTACCCGTACGCTCGTGATAACATTCCCTCTATTTTGACTGCTGTGGGATACAATAATAGGTAACCCCCCCCCCTGATTTATTGTCAGTATTATATATTGTTATGCCCTGGTTTTATTCAGGATTAATTATTGCGTAGGTGAGTTCTGCAAGACTGGAATATCCGGTTTCATATACATACATGTGAGGGGTCAACAGAACACATAAATAGAATCTTGGAATGTGATTTGTAATAAAGCTTTATTTCACTTAACATGCCCGAGACTCGGAAGTGGCAGTGCATACTCTAATCCAGATCCACGATTGTGCTCGGAGAATAGAAAGACCAAGTTCTTCCTACTGACTTTACTACTCTTATCTATGTTCTCTAAAGTGAATTGACTCTTTTTCTATACCGCGAGTGTGTTAAGTGAAATAAAGCTGTATTACAAATCACATTCCAAGATTCTATTTATGTGTTCTGTTGACCCCTCACATGTATGTATATGAAACCGGATATTCCAGTCTTGCAGAACTCACCTACGCAATAGTTAATCCTGAATACAACCAGGGCATAACATTAGTGGCAGCGGTGGGATCTTGCTGTGGGTTGGAAGTTTCGCTCCCAGGAATTTTAGTTCCTGGTGTATTTCATATATAATGCCAGCATGGGAGCAAGTCACAAGTATGTCGTGGCCCAATCATACCGTGGCTCAAGCATGCCACGGTCAGATTGGAGCGCGGACTGAACTGTACACCAGGACAACCCATGCCAGTTTATTCATGGCTCTACAGTATGCGTTCATGCTCAATATTAACTACTATACCCTGTGTATTATAGGTAGGCCAGAAATCATGACTCCTAGCCTTTATAACTAACACAAAAATAACGACTAGAGTAATCCAGCTAATACTTCTACCATTTGGAAAGTGTCACACATGGATTAGGTGTGGAAATTTATAGCCCGTTTGCTCTAGCCCTTTTTGAGTTACAGAGGTTAGGGATGCACGATTTCTGGCCTACCTGTAATGAATTGACCTTAGTTCTTTTCGTTTTCTATCTTTTTACCTATTTTCCAGTTAACCCTTTCTATACTGAAGATGACATTATTCTTCGATTTCAGCTACATTTAGACAATTTTATTAAGCTTAGGGAGGATGTATGCTAGCTAAAGAGATATAATTGAGAGAGTATGTTGCTTTTCAATGGGTAAATGTCCTTCCTCACCTGAATAAAACCATAAAATAGTTGCCAGAATATAATGAAAAGGACGTCGCTGGGTTAAGCCTATTATATATATATATATATATATATATATATATATATATATATATATATATATATATATATAGTATATAAAATAAAAATCTCCCCGTACTCACAATATAATATATATTATAGATTATCGTTTAATGTAGAAAGGATTAAAATACCCCTACTCAATAACTTGATCGAAACAGGTATGCAAAATGGCCACTGTTTCCTCTTAAGTTGTCCCCAAATCTCCTTATAGACCAGCCGGCGTAAGTATTGTGGCGGGAGGCTTCTTAACCCTCTCCGACATATGACACAATGTTGAGCTTATTGGTGATACTTTAAACCCTTTGTTACCATCAGAGGTATTTAGAAACCTTTAGTTTAGTTACTTCAACCTCTGCAGTTGTCTTTGAGTTAGCTGTGGGCAGAAAATTAGTTTTGGAGAGGTAATTATATGAGTGAGATAACTCTATTTCTTATTGCTAATCTGGCAACCTCTGTGCCATTAATGCGTGAAAGGGTTAATTGCTTTTAGATTGCCGTAATAAATATGAGGCCGGTAATACACTAATATATATTTTATTTGTTGGGGGTGGAGGTTTCGTATTGTTTTTTCGCCTCTTGTTGCTGTAAATAATGGTGAGGGATCCATAAATTGGTGTTTAATGTGTGTGTGTGTGTGTGTGTTTTTTTTTTTTTTTGTGGCTGTGTTTATATTATTTCAGACTTTCTCTCACTCTCATGCTATCTGTTTCTCTCTCTCTCTCTCTCTCTCTCTCTCTCTCTCTCGTACACACACACATCTGGGTTATGTTATTAACCCAAATTGTTCCCTACTAACATCTCGTAACTCTGCCAGGGACATCAGCCTTATGGCAGTAATTCCCTGTCCAATTGTCCCTTACCCACTCTAAACCGCTGTTTGACGCTCTGAACAGTGATTTAGAGGGCAAGCAACCTCGAGGGGTCGCTAGATCTGTTGTTGCTTGACTTCGTTTGTACTCTCTCGGAGAGCGAGTGCTCTGCAATTTACTTGGTTATAGTGCAAATGCGAGATCAGTACATGTGTGTGTGTGTGTGTGTGTGTGTGTGTTTGTAGCATATTCCCACCTTTGCTCTCTGAACAAAGTCAAAGTCAAAGCTATTGGAAACTTGAACGCCTGAACAACCGCGCAAAAACATAAAATACAATATAATACAACGAAATATATACACATCGGAGGCCTACAGATTAAGAGGGAGTTATATACACATCGGAGGCCTACAGATTAAGAGGGAGTTATATACACATCGAAGGCCTACAGATTAAGAGGGAGTTATATACACATCGGAGGCCTACAGATTAAGAGGGAGTTATATACACATTGGAGGACTACAGATTAAGAGGGAGTTATATACACATCGAAGGCCTACAGATTAAGAGGGAGTTATATACACATTGGAGGACTACAGATTAAGAGGGAGTTATATACACATCGGAGGCCTACAGATTAAGAGGGAGTTATATACACATCGGAGGCCTACAGATTAAGAGGGAGTTATATACACATTGGAGGCCTACAGATTAAGAGGGAGTTATATACACATCGAAGGCCTACAGATTAAGAGGGAGTTATATACACATCGGAGGCCTACAGATTAAGAGGGAGTTATATACACATCGGAGGCCTACATATTAAGAGGGAGTTATATACACATCGGAGGCCTACAGATTAAGAGGGAGTTATATACACATCGAAGGCCTACAGATTAAGAGGGAGTTATATACACATCGAAGGACTACAGATTAAGAGGGAGTTATATACACATCGAAGGACTACAGATTAAGAGGGAGTTATATACACATCGGAGGCCTACAGATTAAGAGGGAGTTATATACACATCGAAGGACTACAGATTAAGAGGGAGTTATATACACACCGAAGGACTACAGATTAAGAGGGAGTTATATACACATCGGAGGCCTACAGATTAAGAGGGAGTTATACACACATTGAAGGACTACAGATTAAGAGGGAGTTATATACACATCGAAGGACTACAGATTAAGAGGGAGTTATATACACATCGAAGGACTACAGATTAAGAGGGAGTTATATACACATCGGAGGCCTACAGATTAAGGGGGAGTTATATACACATCAAAGGCCTACAGATTAAGAGGGAGTTATATACACATCGAAGGACTACAGATTAAGAGGGAGTTATATACACATCGGAGGCCTACAGATTAAGAGGGAGTTATATACACATCGAAGGACTACAGATTAAGAGGGAGTTATATACACATCGGAGGACTACAGATTAAGAGGGAGTTATATACACATCGAAGGACTACAGATTAAGAGGGAGTTATATACACATCGGAGAACTACAGATTAAGAGGGAGTTATATACACATCGAAGGAATACAGATTAAGAGGGAGTTATATACACATCGGAGGACTACAGATTAAGAGGGAGTTATATACACATCGAAGGACTACAGATTAAGAGGGAGTTATATACACATCAGAGGACTACAGATTAAGAGGGAGTTATATACACATCGAAGGACTACAGATTAAGAGGGAGTTATATACACATCGGAGGACTACAGATTAAGAGGGAGTTATATATACTTCAGAGGATTACAGATTAAGAGGGAGTTATATACACATCGGAGGCCTACAGATTAAGAGGGAGTTATATACACATCGGAGGCCTACAGATTAAGAGGGAGTTCTATACACATCGAAGGCCTACAGATTAAGAGGGAGTTATATACACATCGGAGGCCTACAGATTAAGAGGGAGTTATATACACATCGGAGGCCTACAGATTAAGAGGGAGTTATATACACATCGGAGGCCTACAGATTAAGAGGGAGTTATATACACATCGGAGGACTACAGATTAAGAGGGAGTTATATACACATCGGAGGCCTACAGATTGAGAGGGAGTTATATACACATCAGAGGCCTACAGATTAAGAGGGAGTTATATACACATTGGAGGCCTACAGATTAAGAGGGAGTTATATACACATCGGAGGCCTACAGATTAAGAGGGAGTTATATACACATCGGAGGACTACAGATTAAGAGGGAGTTATATACACATCGGAGGCCTACAGATTAAGAGGGAGTTATATACACATCGGAGGCCTACAGATTAAGAGGGAGTTATATACACATCGGAGGCCTACAGATTAAGAGGGAGTTATATATACATCGGAGGCCTACAGAATAAGAGGGAGTTATATACACATCGAAGGCCTACAGATTAAGAGGGAGTTATATACACATCGGAGGCCTACAGAATAAGAGGGAGTTATATACACATCGGAGGACTACAGATTAAGAGGGAGTTATATACACATCGGAGGCCTACAGAATAAGAGGGAGTTATATACACATCGGAGGCCTACAGATTAAGAGGGAGTTATATACACATCGGAGGCCTACAGATTAAGGAGTTATATACACATCGGAGGCCTACAGATTAAGAGGGAGTTATATAGACATCGGAGGCCTACAGATTAAGAGGGAGTTATATACACATCGGAGGCCTACAGATTAAGAGGGAGTTATATACACATCGGAGGCCTACAGATTAAGAGGGAGTTATATACACATCGGAGGCCTACAGATTAAGAGGGAGTTATATAGACATCGGAGGACTACATATTAAGAGGGAGTTATATACACATCGGAGGCCTACACATTAAGAGGGAGTTAGTTTTCCAGGCGTTTGACCCTTCTGAACCGGTGACGTGTTTTTTATTTGATTTCAGCTACATCCAGATGATTTGATGAAGCTTAGGAAGGATGTATGGTGTCTAAAAGGGTTAATTGATATAGTCTGTAGCCTTTTAATGTTCTTCCTAATCTGAATAAAATCGTTTAATAATAATCTATTTGTTATTCATTTCACTCCAACACCAAACACCTCCCAATGGAATTAATGAAAGCAAGCATGCGATATACCGGGATTCGAACCTGGGTTACCACATACATACAGTATTTTAAACACTCTAACCATTACACCATCAAGACAGTTTACTAATAGTCAGAACATAATGAGAAAGACGTCGCCGGTACAGAAGGGGTTAAACTATAGCCAATGGAAGGTCATTGGTAAGAGGACACCTTTGGACCAAGCACAGACTGCCGGGCCCACATTATTATCGGGACAAGGGGGGGTATCGGGTGAGCGGCGAACGGACCCAGCCTGGCTAGTGGTTTCCCTGTATTTTTACGGGGGCTACGGTCATTTCGCTACTTTAGGTGTCATTTAGGTGTCGATATTTTCCTGGCGAGCGATAGCGAGCCTGTAATAGGAACATTTAATCTGTGGACACACTTGCCAGATGTCACCAGATTCTTTAATTTGTCATGAATAAAATTATAAAATGTGAACATTGCTAATACTTACTATATCTCTTTTGTTGTGATTTCAAAACATCAAGTATAATTTTAGATTAATTTTTCTACATTATGGTGTTTAACAGATACATCTAATGGATATATATTTTATTAAATAAATTTCGATTTTTCCTTGTAGAGTAGAATATTGTATACGGAAGATGCTGATTGGTTGTTGATTGATTGTGTTGATAAGGTTGAGATATCTGTATTACTCCATATATATTATTGAAACTAAAATTTTAAGCAATTTTAATGATAATGTGATAATCTAATATTATATCCGAACCTTGAGAGCTAAAATATATCACATATAACACATTATTAATATGGATATTATAAAGTGAACACAAGCGACATAAAATTTGATAAAGCCAAGAAGTAAGCGAGATTTTTAGACTGACTGAGTCTCGGCTTACATTTCACCCGCCTTAGCCAATCACAAACCTCTGCATTTTAAACATATGCAGTGGCTTCCTAACACCAGGGTAAGTCACTACAGTGGTGGTAAGTTAGGATACCAGCCCCTGGTAGGATCCAGAACTCAGCCGTCTCGGCAGGCAGTCTGCTCTCTTGCTTAGTGATTTTTCTCATGTTATTATTTTGTCTGTGTTCACTTTATGATATCTACGTTAATAGAATATTTTATGTGACATATATTATACCACGGTGTTCGGATATCACTGTAGAACATGACTCAATTTTGAAATTGCTCGTAATTAAAGTATTTAAAAAGTAGATATGCAATAATGAAGATATCTTGATTTACTAATCATACTCCTATCCATTAGCCAATCAACAGCCTCTATACAAAATGAGCTGCTTCTCAAGTCCGGAAACTGAATGGAATGTCAATTTAATCATAAAAGCGTTGTTTAATTTAGATACCACTATTATAAATATATCATTAACATACAAACAAAGGTAAATCATATACTATTTAATTTTTGCAACCAGTATTTACCGTTTCGTAAAGGATTTTGTTCACAACACAATATTTTTTCCTGCTCTCTTATTTTAAATATACAATAAAGTCGTGAGCTAAAATATATTAGGGATTATTATAATATATATAGAGAATAATATTCTCTATATATATTATGACAAGCGGTTATATTATTATATATTATATAATAATATTACCGCTTGTCATAACACTATTAACTTCAGGTAAAAATCGATAAATAATTTAGAAACTGACACCCTTCTTAGTCTTGTTCACATTTGATTACGCTAATTGACGAATCTGATGACATCTGGCAAGCTTGTCTTTTTTTTTCTATGTGAATGAGGGAGACAAAAGGCATAAGTGCCTGTAGCGAGTGCCTCTCCTAGATTTGAAAGAGTGACAGGGCCAAAATCAAGGGACGTTCAAGCTAAAATGCCTGAACACACGGAGTTTGAAGTAATTTAAGTTATAGGAAGAGGGAAAGACTGATTCTGGGAGAGAGTTCCAGAGCTCACCAGTTGAATAGAAGAAAGTCTGAGAATAGCGTTTCACTCTTGGGTTGGAGAGTTGCACAGAGTAGGGGTGGGATTGTGCTGCAAGGCGGGTACTATGTACCCTATGTAGAGGAGGTGGTATACACTAGGAAAACTCCGAGGAACACTGATTATTGTAGTAGCGATAGAATAGCGAGAGAAATTGAACTCTCCTATTTAGGTGGAATCGTAATTTTTTCTACCGACAAATGTACAAATATGCCTTGACGGGGGATCCATTTTTTTCCCCCAAAATTTGATGGAGGTCTAAGAAGGAAACGAGTACACAAATAAATAATTGAATATTTTTTACCAAAACGTGAACTATCCCCCCCCCCCCCCCCCTTAAACTTTAGCCAATTGAAGGTCATTGGTAAGAGGACACCTTCGGACCAAGCAAAGACTCCCGGGCCCACATTATTATTATCAGGACAAGGTGTGGTATCGGGTGAGCGGCGAACGGACCCAGCCTGGCTGGTGGCAACCCTGTATTTTTACGGGGTCTACGGTAATTTCGTTACTTGACCGTTTCGCCTTGCTACTGTTTCACTTGAGAAACGCTGAATAATACTGCCGCTTCACCTCTCCATCACTTAGCTTCCTTACCACTTCGCATCACCACTTCTTTTCCTTACCTAGTCGCATCATCACCAATTTGCATCACCACCACATCGCATCACCACTACTTTTCTTTACCAAGTGGCATTATCATCACCACTTCGCTTCACCACTACTTTTCTTCAACATGTCATCTCCTCATCACTTTGCATCACCACCACATCACATCACCACCACTTCTCTACACCAAGTCGCATCATCATCATCACTTCGTATCACCACCACCGTCTTACCTCACTACCACTTCGCATCAGCAATAATAATATTAATAATAATAATGATAATAATAACGAGTCGCTTTTATCATCGTCACAAAATAATATAAACGCGGATGATACAAACAGGAATTAGTATTTCATCACCTGATTTTGTATACATTATATTTAACATCGTTCTTAAGGGGAGATGGGTCGTTTTTCAGGATCACTTTCTACCTTGTGTTTAGCTCTATTAGTTTTGAGATTTGAAGACGTTTGCCCCATTAGTTTGGCGATTTTAACACCTTTCGCCCCATTTGGTTGACCATTTACGCCATTTGCTTGTCGATTTTTTTCCTGGCGAGCGATAGCGAGCCTGATAATTTTAAGAGTATTTTCATTTAAGAGTATGTCATTTTAAGAGTATTTTCATTTAAGAGTATGTCATTTTAAGAGTAAGAACAGTATTTCATCCATGTATAGTTGGTCACGTAATTTTGAATACATTCCCTATTGTAGACTTCGCCGCCTGCAAGTCCCATCAACATGGATTTAGTATATGGCTGTCTCCCTTAGATGGGTTGCCAACCAAGGCTGACGAGTCCCATCCACTCTCATTTTATGTATGGCAGTAAAATGAGTGTGATTGGCTGACCAGAACAATTAGGTATAAAGTCGTTAATTGATCACATGTATTAACTACAGTAGTGCATTAAGAGGGAGGTAGGTGTTTATTCTCCCTCATGTTTAGTCCCATTAGCTTTGAGATTGTAAGACGTTCGTTCCACTAATTTGGCAATTTTATGGCGATTAAGCTATAAAATATATATTAAATAAATATATACATCGATCAAAATATATCCACTTGGGGCCTAATTTAACTTATAATTGAATCATGCTATTTTGCCTTCCATACATAAAATCACTGAGTGTCTGTGTTTTATGTGGCCAACTGTACTGTTGCGCCAATAAGTGATGTCTCGGCACCAAGTATGTTTCAATAATTGGTATCAGCAATATCTAAGCTTCATTGCTTCATATCGAGTGAAATATACAAACATGTTTCTACACTTAGCCACCCTATTCAACATCTGACAGACATTCATACAGCACAGAGCAAGCCAAACGTAATGGCAGCTGGGACATGACTTACTAGCGCGACCGTACTCTTATCATAAAGTCACTTCCCTCATCATCACTAAGAAATGGGAATCGGAAGATATAATGAACAAGTATATACTCTATTCCAAGTAAGTAGTCCAAAGGAGATTTTCGCTTAACCCGTACAGCCCCAGCGACGCGTCTGACGCGTCGGCGATGTATGTAACGCACAGCCCCAGAGACGCGCCTGACGCGTCACCCTAATTGCGCCGACCGTAACCTCAGGTGTAGCCACTCAAGAGGGCTCAGATTTGTATGGGAACTGTGTACGTATCCCACGCAACCGTGCCGATGGTTGAAAACTCTCAAAGTCCACGTACGTGCGCGCGAGCGCACAATAACCTGTTTTTTTGGGATAATTGCCTTCAATTTTTTACTCTTGTAAAATCCGTTTTCGGGGGCTCTGTAGGACCATTTTTTAAGCTTTTTGAGCGGTTTTTCGTGGTTTTTCCTTCATTCCTAACCCATTCGCTATTGTTTCTGGAATAAAACCATTTTTTGAAAACCGGCCGGGTTCTGGTGCGCAAACATTACAAAACTAGCCGGGGCTCCACGGGTTAAGAGGGTTTTTTCTGGACCCCCTTCTCCCTCATGTTTAGCCCCATTTATTTTGAGATTTTTAGACATTCGCCCAATTAGTTTGGAACTTTAAAAACTTTTGCCACATTTCTGTCAATTTTAAAGACTTTCGTGCCATTTAGGTGTCGATTTTTTCCTAGCGAGCGATAGCGAGCCTGTAATTTAAGAGGACCTGGCCTTCGGCTGGGACATTTTTCTAGGAAAAATGTACAAATTTATCTTGAAAGGGGGTCTAGGGGGTGTAGTTATAAGATTGATGGAAGTCTAGAGAACAAACTAAAAACCTCCCCTTAACCTCTATAACTCACAAACGACTTGAGTAATCAAGCTTAAATCTCTAACATTTGGGAAGGGTCAGCCAGGGAGTTGGTGTGGAAATGTACAGCCCATTATTTATTTCCTTTTTTTGAGTTACAAAGGTCAGGATTCACCATTTCTGGCCTACCTTATTAGAACAGGATATATAGTATAGTATGGTGAATATTTTTATCAACAGGCGTTTAAAGCGAAATGGTCTGAAAACGAACTAACCCATCACTCCATTTTATACAGCGAAGCGACTGCAAGCGAAATGGCCTGATAACGAACTAACCCATTCCCGCATTTGTATACCTCTATCCTCGGAAGATCAGCGGCACACGAGAGAGTGAGTGAGTGAGAGAGAGAGAGAGAGAGAGAGAGAGAGAGAGAGAGAGAGAGAGAGAGAGAGAGAGAGAGAGAGAGAGAGAGAGATATATGAGAGATTACAGTAACTTGCCTGGGTTGAGGAACGTAAATAAAAGCTAAGGAGGCAAATAAAAGTGAAGATTGTCTGATTAAGTTCTTGCATAAATGCTAATTAGGATAAAATTTATTTTAAATTTAACCTTGAGAGAGAGAGAGAGAGAGAGAGAGAGAGAGAGAGCATGATAGATGTGAGATACGCCAACTTGCCTGGGTAAACAAAAGTATATAAATGCGGATAAAAGTGAAGATTAACGGATTAAGAGCATACAAAATCGGTGGACTATACTAAAATATTGACGTAAATGATAGGAGTTATATAATTACGACTATTCCACGAGAGAGACGCGAGAGATTGTAAGAAATTGCCTGGACAGAGAAATATAAATATAAACTAAAAAGGTTAATATTAGTGAAGAGTGTCTGATTAAGAGGTTGTGTTTAATGGTAGCCTGAATTTTTCTCTCTCTCTCTCTCTCTCTCTCTCTCTCTCTCTCTCTCTCTCTCTCTCTCTCTCTCTCTCTCTCTCTCTCTCTCTCTCTCTATGTATATATACAGTATATATATATATATATATATATATATATATATATATATATATATATATATATATATATATATATATATATTCAGTATACTTGAAAGGCAAAAGGAAATTAATACTGAACGATTGAGAGCTTGCCAATTAAACAGAAAACAAGCCCGGCTGCTTTTTACTCTTGAAGGTGTCAGTGAATTTCGTCTGATTTCAATAATATTTGGAACACTTATAGGGGACCTAAAAAGAGAGAGATTCATGTAATCTTAATTCTCTAGGGTAATTAATTTTTGAGTTAGGTAAGAATTAGTGTGTAAATTTTATGACTTTAAATTTAATGGAAAATACAAATTTTGTTGTATGATTGTTTTATTGCATTGAGGGTACTCACAATAGGTTGAATTTCAAATGAGCATTTCTATTTTTTCTATTTTGTATCTAATCGTGGAATGAGGGCGTTTACAATTAGGTACAAATTAGCTGACATGTGTCTCGGGGTGCCGTGTCGAAATGGGAAATAAATAAAAAAAAAAAAAAAACATAGGTTTGTAGGGAATTTTATGCCCTTTACAATGACACCAGAATCATTGTTGTAGCATTTTTTTGTTAATTTCTGGCGGCGCTAACTTACGTGAGGTGCTAAGGCCAAGAGAGGGCTGGCAACCGAGCCGGCCAACCGCACCCTCACTCGCCCGCAGCTCAGTGCACACTGACTCTCTCCCCTTTGTGTGTGTACACGAGAGCTGTCACTAGGGTAGGGATAGCAGATACTGCCAGGGAAAATATCTTCGAAGGTAATGTTTATACCAAAAATGCATGGTTTGACTGTTTTTACATGTATGAAAACCATAATGCATTTCCTACTACGCTACGCGACCTGCGACCCCCACGAAAGTTTGAAATAAGTACAAAAATAAAATGTTTCCAGACTGAATATCGCCTCAGGACTTTCACTGAGTACAGAGGGATGAGTGCTGATGTCATATACCGGGTTGCTAAAAATTGCCTTTCTGAGCACAGTCACGTCCAAAAAAGCGGCCAAACCCCTTAAGTAAAAGTTAAGGCAGACGAATTAATCAGGAGCTTCCACAATAGAAAGAATTAAGGTGATTCAACTACTACGACACCGTAAAGCGAGATGGGAGAGATAAGAACTTGCCCGGACTGAGAACTGTATACAAAAGATAAAGAGGTCAATAAAAGCGAAGACTGTGTGATTAGATCATTAGGAGCTAGCATAAATGGTAACCTGAATTTAAAGCAATAAACAAAAAAGAAAAGAAAACCTTGAACGACAAAAGGAAATAAATATTGCATGATTGAGAGCTTGCAACTTAAACATAAAAGAAACTTGAGTCATATTAGAACATTATAAAAGCTTAACACTTATTCTGCGGGTATATTTGCGCTATTTAGGGCATATTCAGGCACTCCTGAATGATTAATCAAGCATCTGCATTAAATGAACTGTATTCTGCCAAAAACTAGGCGAAAATAGCTTCAAAATGAGACCAGAACGAGCTTCATAGATGGTGGGGTTCACCCGCAGCGTTGCCATAGACATTCGGGAAAACTCGCTATTTATTAGCTCTCGCTCGCTCGGCAACACTGTTGTGAAACACCCGCGCGAGACACAGTCTCCCTCAGTGAGCGGCTGGCTGCTCTGAGGGACGGAAGTGGGGCCCTCACGCTCCCGCCCACTGACACTCGATTTCTACGCCTTTTACAGGCTTTTAGAGCCTGGAAATTGCTGTAAATTATCCGTGCGTTCCGGAACGTCACCCGCAGGGAATGGGTTAAAGAACAAAAATACATTACTACTGAATGATTTAGATTTTAGAGCTTGCAAAATAAACTGAAAACAAACTTAAGTCATGGTTAAATCAGGCGAATTAAATAAGAGATTCCACAATAGACAGAATTAAGATGATTCAACAACTACGACACCGTAAAGGGAGATGGGAGAGATTGTAAGAGAACTTGTCTAGACTGAGAAATGTATATAAATGCTAAAGAGGTCAATAAAAGCGAAGACTGTTTGATTAGGAGCTGGCATATATGGTTTATGTTTTTATTTCCTCGCTAGACCTCCCTCAAACTTAGAAAAACACCTCCTATACCTCCCCCCCCCCCCTCTCCTTCAAGATATATTTGTAAATTTTTCGGTAGAAAAATTTCCCGGCCGAAGACCGATTCCTTCTACAATTACAAGCACACTATTGCTCGTCAGGGAAAAATCGACACCTAAATGGCACGATAGGTCTAAAAATTGACAAGGAAATGAAGCAAAAGGTGTTAAAATCGCCAAACTAATCGGCCGAACGTCTTAAAATCTCAAAAGTAATAGGGCTAAGCATAAGGGAGAAAAGGGTCCAGAAAACGACCCATCCCCCCTTAAGTAAAAATTAAGGAAGGCGAATTAATTAAGGCTTCCAAATAGAAAGAACTAAGGTGATTCAACTACTAAGGCACCGTAAAGCGAGATGGGAGAGATTATAACAACTTGCCCGGACTGAGAACTGTGCATAAAAGCTAAAGAGGTAAATTCACTTGAATAATTAATAAATAACCCCTTCAGTACCGGTGACGTCTTTTATATTTAATTCTAGCTATATTGAGACAATTATGTGCAGATAAAGAAGGATTTGTGGTAGTAAAGAGTGTTAATTCAGATAGTTCGAAGCATGTTGATTGTTGTAAGTCCTTTTTAAGCTTAATTAAATCGTCTAATAGTAGCCAGCGTGACGTTACAAGGACGGCACTGGTATTGAAAGAGTTAATAGCTTGCAAAGGTGGTAATCTGGACATTCAAATATATATGAGGGCTTAAAGCAAATCGAATAATTATTATGAGAGCTTATACGAACCTACTTAAGGGGCTAGTGGTTATATTTTGGTATATTTATTTATTGTTTCATTTATTTGTTTAGTTTCATCGCTAGACCCCGTCAACTATACACAAAACTATATATTGTGTGAACTTGTCTAGACTGAAAAATTAAATATAAGTAAATGGATAAATACAATTATTTGGAAAAAGAAACATAAATATATGTTCAAAAAACAGAAATTAATTAGTTTTGTATCTAGTAGCATGACAATATGAATATTAAATACAAAAACTCAAATAAGAGATACAGGTGAAAAATATTGAGATAAAACCAAGCTATAACTGTTTAATAGCATACTTAAGTCGTAGCCCGGACTTAAAACTTTAAGGGGGGATGGGCGTATATATTTGCTCATAATTATAAGATGAAAATGGAGAATTACTAGTGGAACCAGTTGAAGTGAGGAAAAGATATGCCGAGTATTTTGAATCTTTGTTAAATACAAGAGATGGAAGAGAAGCAGTGATTGAAGCAGAGGTGGATGGAGATAGGTTGCCCAGGCCACCCAGGTGGCAGGGAATGAATGAAAGGATTGAGGAAAATGAGGTGAAAGAAGCAGTGAAACAAATGAGAGCGGGAAAAGCAGAAGGTTTGGATGGTATTGCTGTGGAGTGTATAAAGAAGGGTGGAGATGTGATAATAGATTGGTTGGTGAGACTTTTCAATGTGTGCTTTGTTGTGTCAATGGTACCAATAGACTGGAAGAGTGCATGTATTGTGCCGTTGTACAAGGGGAAGGAGATCGGCAGGAGTTTTCAAGTTATAGAGGTATTAGTTTATTGTCAGTGGTTGGAAAGCTGTATGGCAGGGTGTTGATAGAGAGGATAATAAAGTGTACGGAAGTTGCAATAGGAGAAGAACAGTGCGGTTTTAGGAGGGGAAGAGGGTGCGTGGATCAGATGTTTGCAGTAAGACAGTTTATGCGAGAAGTATTTAGAGAAGCATAAGGAGATATTTTGGGCTTTTATGGACTTGGAAAAAGCGTATGATCGTGTGGACCGTGAAGCAATGTGGAAGGTGTTAAGGATTTATGAAATAGGAAGAAATTTGTTAGAAGCAGTTAAGAGTTTTATGAAGGGAGCAGAGCATGTGTGAGAGTAGGAAATGGTGAGTTGAGTGAATGGTTTGAGGTAAAGGTAGGTTTGCGACAGGGTTTGTGTAATGTCACCATGGCTGTTTAATATGTTTATGGATGGTGTGGTGAGGGAGGTGAAAAGGAGAACTATTGGAAGAGGATTGGGTTTAGTAGGAAAGAATGGTAGAGATTGGGAGTTGAATCAGTTGCTGTTCGCTGATGACACAGCATTGGTGGCGGATTCTGATGAGAAACTGCAGCGGGTAGTCAAAGAGTTTGGTGTGGTTTGTGGAAGGAGGAAACTGAAGGTGAACGTCAATAAAAGTAAAGTAATGGTGTGTAATAGGGGAGAGCATAGGGTGAATCTAGATGTGAGGCTGGATGGGGAAATATTGGAACAAGTAGAGTGTTTTAAATATCTAGGAGGAACGATAAGCAGGAGTGGAGGTACAAAGGAGTACAAAGGAGTACAAAGGAAATCAAGCAACAACAGATCTAGTGACCCTTCTAGGTTGCTTGTCCTCCAAAACACTGAGGATCAAGTGTCCAAACAGTGGTTTAGAGTGGGTAAGGGAACATTGGAAAGGGAACTACTGCCCTGCCACTAACGTGGCAGGACTAGGAAGTTAGTAGGGGACATATGGGTTAGTAACTGAGGGGAGGATAAAGTTATTCATTTACAAACGCAGTCAGTCGCGGGTTTGATGCGAGATATTTGTCTAGGCGGAATTTAAATGAATCAACGGTGCTGCAGTCTATAACGTCTCGGGGAAGCCCATTCCACAAGTTGACAACTCGATTGAAGAAGAAATTCTTAGATTCGTGCGAGTTAAAAGATTTACCAATAATTTTGCAACCGTTTCCCCGCGTGTAATTAGATTGGTCGATAGTGAAGTACTTACTACAGTTCATATTGTCGATGCCTTTGATGATTTTGAACACTTGAATTAAGTCGCCTCTTAATCTGCGCTGGGTTAAAGGAAATAGATTTAATTCTCTAAGACGCTCTTCGTATGGTTTGTTCTTTAGGCTAGGTATCATTTTGGTAACTCTACGTTGAACTCGTTCTAGCTTGTTTATATCTTTTTGGTAATAAGGGCACCAGGATTGAACGCAGTATTCCAGAAGAGGGCGGACTAAGGAATTGTAAAGGGTTAGGATAACTTCTTTGGATTTATGCTCAAATGACCTGCCTATAAAGCCAATTATTTTGTTTGCCTTCTTAACAACTTCTGAACATTGTTGACTCGGTTTTAGGTTACTCGATATTGTTACTCCCAGATCAGTTTCTCTGTTTACATTCTTAAGCTGAGTGCCATTCATCGAATAGTTTGCTTTCTCATTTAGTTATCCGACATGTAGTACTTTACATTTATCCGCATTGAAACTCAATTGCCAAATTTGGGCCCAACATGACAATTTATCTAGATTGTGTTGCATATCGTCAACTTGTTCTTTTGAGAGTACGCTATTTGCAATTTTTGTATCGTCAGCAAATTTTGAGATTGTGCAGGTGAGACCCTCATCTATGTCGTTGATGTAAATTAGAAAGAGAATTGGTCCTAGTACCGATCCCTGGGGTACCCCGCTACTTACATTGGTCCATTTAGATGCCTTACCGTTTATGACTACCCTTTGCTTTCTGTTGCTGAGCCAATTTTCTATCCATTTCAACACACCGTCTTGTATTCCATGCGCTTTTAGTTTTAGCAGTAAACGTTTGTGGGGAACTTTGTCAAAGGCCTTTTGAAAATCAAGGTATATAATATAGGTATGGAAGTGGAGGTAAAACAGAGAGTGTGTGAAGGAAGGAAGGTTTTCGGAGCAATGGAAAGTATGTGGAAGACGAGAAATCTCGGAGTGAAAGTAAAAAGTGCACTGTATCAAGGAATTGTTGTGCCAACAGTGATGTATGGGGCTGAGACATGGGCTCTGAAGAAAAAGGAGAAAAGAGGGTTGGATGTGATGGAGATGAGCTGCTTGAGGAGTATGTGTGGAGTTACTCGTAGAGACAGATTGAGGAATGAAGAGATACGTAGGAGAGTGGGGCAGCAGGAACATTTGTCAGCCAGAGTGGACAGAAGGGTGCTGAGCTGGTATGGTCATGTTGAACGAATGGGAGATGAAAGGCTTACAAAGAGAATATGTGAGTCAGGTACAAGGGGAGATAGAAGGGCAGGAAGACCCCCATTGAGATGGAGAGACTGTGTAAGAAAAGCTTTGGATGATAGAGGAATGACTATAGATCAGGCAGGGGAAGTGGTGGTGGACAGGAGTGAATGGAGAATGCTTGTGAATAGTTGAGTGAACACGTGGTCATTTGGAGTAAGGGGTCGGGCGCAAGTTCGACTAGATAATAGTCCATCAGGCCCGGGGGGACGATTAATATGAAGGGTGTGCCTGGAAGTGTGGTGGGAGGGCTTGTGGCTTTGGCTCCGCTGCATGTCTGCCTGCCGAGATCGGAACCTCTCCGGGTGGTCAGGGGCCGGGGGAGTGCTGGAGCGACCTGGGTAACCCTGGTCTCTGGGTCTTCTCCTGGGTGACCTGGATGTGTGTGAGTTTGTGTTTTTTATCTGTGTTTATTTTTTGTTTTATGTTGTTTTTGTGTTTTCCCTGTTCTTGCTCTGTCTTGAGTCGGCTACCCCCAAAATGGGGATTGGGCCTGAGCATATAGATAGATAGATAGATTATTATACAGTATGTATAGTTGTACTATTTTTTTAGTTTCCTCCGTAGACCTCTATCAAGCTTATAAAAACACCCGCCCAAGACCCTTCTCCAAGGTAAATTTGTACATTTTTCGATAGAAAAATGTCCCCGCCGAAGGCCGATTCCTTTAAAATTACAGGCTCACTATCGCTCGCCAGGAAAAAAATCCACACCTAATTGGCACGAAAGGTCCTAATTTTGATAAATATATGGGGTGAAAGGTCTTAAAATTGCCAAACTAATGGGCCGAACGTCGTAAAATGTGAAAACTACTGGGACTAAACATGAGGGAGAAGGGGGACCAGAAAAACGACCCATCTCCCCTGAAATACATAAAATGAGTTCACTAAATTCGACTAAAACAAGAGAGATGTGAGAGTATAAGAAGTTGCCTATAGTCGGTTTAATTTCAACTGGCGGTAAATTGAATCCCTTAACAACTAATTTATCAATACTTAATGGACAAATATGAAACAACTATGTCTCTGCAGCATATTAAAGACCAAGTTTATATAATTAGCACTATATTTCACTACACAATCTTCAAATTATCTAAGAAATCTTGATGGGAATGTTGCATTTTACAGTCAGTTGAAATGAAACAGACTATAGATCGAAAAATGTCAATATATGTTACAAGACACATAAGAGATAAAATAGAATTATTGAAGGCTTGCTTATATAGTTGGCTATATTATGAAATATAGATAAAACTAAACAGATACAAATATATTTGTGTTGAATGATGAAGAGCTAGCAAATTAGAATGTTCCGTGCACAACAACAAAAATAGCATATTCTGAAGGGAAAAATTAAATAAATGAAAAAAGGAAAAAGGAATAATAGTAATAATAACAGTATTATTGATTATAATACTAATGATAATTATATAATAAATATTAATAATAATATTAATAACAATAATATAAATTATAATAATAATAATAATTATAATAAAAATAATAATGATAATGAAAACAAAAATAATTATAATTTAAACATACGAAACAAGTTCTCCCATTATAATTGAACCATTGTAACGCAAAGAGAACCGATAATAAATGTCAGATTTCAGATTTTCTACCAAGTCGATTTAAATTTTTAAGGAATGTAAATTATCGGGGATTTAAGGGGAGATGGGTCCCCCTTCTTCCTCATGTTTAGCCCCATTAGTTTTCAGATATTCGTGTAATTTAGGAGTAGATTTGTTCCTAGGGAGCGATAGCGAGCCTGTAATTTATGAGGAACAGGCCTTCGACAGGGAAATTGTTCTTTAATTTATTTTACAGATTTATCTTGAAGGAGGTTCTTGGAGGGGTGTTTTTTAAAGCTTGATGGAGGTCTAGGTAGGAAACAAACAGAACAATATAAATATTCATAAATGAGCAAAAATATACGCCCATCCCTCCTTAACTTATTTGGTCCCTTCCTGTGGGTAGGTAGGTAGAGTTAGAGGGCACACAGGCAATTAACCCTGTCACCCAGAATGGCCTCAAGAAAATCGTGTGGAAATAGCTATATACATGCGTTTGTAGAATCCTTTCCTCTCACTTAACCATAGGCTATTCATAAGTGCAGTTGGGTGTAGTACATGATTAGATTAATGTCCAGTATTCGATAAATGTACATTAATCGTACCCATGTTTAAAACAAAAATATATATATACAGTATATACAGTATAGTATATATATATATATATATATATATATATATATATATATACAGTATATATAGATATATATATATATATATAATATATATATATATATCTATATATATATACATATATATATATATATATATATATATATAAAAATATATATGTATATATATATATATATAGATATATATATATATATATATAATTATACAGTATATAATTATATATATATATATATATATAATATGTATATATATATATATATATATATATATATATATATATATATATATATACAGTATATATCCTACAAATACACAATACACCATCGACAGTCAGAACGCCGTGGTGTAGTGAAATAAAGCAGGGACACTTCGTCCTGACTGTCGGTGGTTCGAGTCCGGTTGGGAGTATGAAATATATATATATATTGTCACTTCCAGCAGATATGTCAGCTGTAAGTGTTTGTTTTAAATTGTATAATTCAGAGATCTATTATGGAGGGCCTTGGGAGAGGCTAGTTGCTTGCTATCCCTCTTCCTATCTTCCCTCGTGGCTAGCAGGACGGCGCCTGTAGGCTGTGTGGCGGGTTGGCTAGTACTATAACTAATTAGTTTATTTAGCCTTTGTGCAATTATTTCGTTTATCATAAGTTTACACAAGGTTGTCTTATGTTTTACTTGATTACTTTGTATTGCTAGTGAGAGCCCAGGCTGCCTAGTTAATTGTATGTTCTGGCGATGCCTGGCGCTCCCCGTTTCCATCCCTCGCTTGGCTGTGGGCCGCGAGTATGGCAGTATATTGGGGTCACCTGCTCCACGGAGCCTAACTGCTTCCGCGGAAGGTTTGCTATTTTCACCACTATTATATATTTATTATTAGCAACCTATGCTACTTCAATCAACGAAAATATGATAATGTGTATTTTTATTAACCTTTTTATGTATTAAAGCCGAATAATTAACGTTTAGCAATACATTCGGTGCAGTCAGGGACTAGGGGTGGAGCTTGTTACTAGGTGAGGTTGTCCCCATTGCACTCGTTTGGATTGAGCTAACCCCAGATGATGTAAGGGTTATGTCATTAAAGTTGTTTACCCCTTACAACACCACCGCCGTGCTGTGCTGAAGAGAGCCACTCGGTGTATTATTAGGACATAGGCTAGGGATAATAGGCTTGGCACAGGGGTTTATTGTACTGGACTTTCCATGGGTTTTTGCTCTGTATTGTTCTCAATTCCTAAGCGATTGGGTATGATATAGATTGTTCTGGGAGTCTAGTAGTGGTATGGTTAGGTAATATTGTTCTGGTCTTAGTATGGTTAGGTAATATTGTTCTGGGAGTCTAGTAGTGGTATGGTTAGGTAATATTGTCGTGGGAGTCTAGTAGTGGTATGGTTAGGTAATATTGTTCTGGGAGTCTAGTAGTGGTATGGTTAGGTAATATTGTTCTGGGAGTCTAGTAGTGGTATGGTTAGGTAATATTGTTCTGGGAGTCTAGTAGTGGTATGGTTAGGTAATATGTTCTGGGAGTCTAGTAGTGGTATGGGGTAATATTGTTCTGGAGTCTAGTAGTGGTATGGTTAGGTAATATTGTTCTGGGAGTCTAGTAGTTTATGGTTAGGTAAATTGTTCTGGGAGTCTAGTAGTGGTATGGTTAGGTAATATTGTTCTGGGAGTCTAGTAGTGGTATGGTTAGGTAATATTGTTCTGGGAGTCTAGTAGTGGTATGGTTAGGTAATATTGTTCTGGGAGTCTAGTAGTGGTATGGTTAGGTAATATTTGGGCAGTTTAGAATAACCTTAGAAGTTCTCTGGCATACTACATGCATTGTGGACTAGACTCGGTGACAATATATATTTTTGTGTCTCCTTGTTACTGCTTTACTAGAGCAAAGAGGAAGATAACCATTTTTCCTAGATAACCTGCGTGTCTTGGTGTTTGAGTCAGATATTAAGAGCGTGTCTGTTGCAGGGTAGTACGGTGCTGTGGGCTAGACTATTAGATCATCTGGTTGCCCCGGCTCCCCTCGTAATAATATATATAATTATATATATATATACATGTATTTACTCATGCCGCCAAACATGTAATAAATGAATATAACGAGGTATTACCCATGCACTTAATTTTCTCTGTACATTGGGGTTGGGCGTAATGAACAGGTGATAAGGCCATATTGATTATCTTCAAGGCAAGGTAAAATTATAAAATATTTAATTTTCCCTCCCTTCGCTGTCAGAAAATTACGAGACCCCTGGCCAATTATAGGTCAGGTCTGAAGAGGGGGGGGGGGGGGGGTGAAAGGGGGGCAGAAAAAGAAAGTACCTCCCCCTTCAACACCATTACGTAATTCTCATCATATTCTGGTGACCATTAGTTTAAAATCTACTTCTATACGACTCAAATGGGTAAATGTGACCTCAATAAACCCTCTCAA
>CM064577.1:21407856-21484364 GCA_032716605.1 Paralithodes platypus | reverse complement strand
TACTATTTTTTAGTTTCCTCCGTAGATCTCTTATCAAGCTTATAAAAACACCCGACCAAGACCACTTCTAAAGGTAAATTTTTACATTTTTCAATACAAAAAATTCCCGGCCGAAGGCCGATTCCTTTAAAATTACAGGCTCACTATCGCTCGCCAGGAAAAAATCCACACCCAATTGGCACGAAAGGTCCTAATTTTGATAAATATATGGGTGTGAAAGGTCTTAAAATTGACAAACTAATGGCGCGAACGTCTTAAAATGTCAAAACTAATGGTACTAAAAACATGAGGGAGAAGGGGGGGGACCCAGCAAAAAACGAACCAGAAAACGACCCAATTTCCCTGAAATACATAAAATGAGTTCACTAAATTCGAACTAAAACAAGAGAGATGTGAGAGTATAAGAAGTTGCCTATAGTCGGTTTAATTTCAACTGGCGGTAAATTGAATCCCTTAACAACTAATTTATCAATACTTAATGGACAAATATGAAACTACTATGTCTCTGCAGCATATTAAAGACCAAGTTTATATAATTAGCACTATATTTCACTACACAATCTTCAAATTATCTAAGAAATCTTGATGGGAATGTTGTATTTTACAGTCAGTTGAAATGAAACAGACTATAGATCGAAAAATGTCAATATATGTTACAAGACACATAAGAGATAAAATAGAATTATTGAAGGCTTATATATATAGTTGGCTATATTATGAAATATAGATAAAACTAAACAGATACAAATATATTTGTGTTGAATGATGAAGAGCCAGCAAATTAGAATGTTCCGTGCACAAAAAAAAAATAGCATATTCTGAAGGGAAAAATTAAATAAATGAAAAAAGGAAAAAGGAATAATAGTAATAATAACAGTATTATTGATTATAATACTAATGATAATTATATAATAAATATTAATAATAATATTAATAACAATAATATAAATTATAATAAAAATAATAATTATAATAAAAATAATAATGATAATGAAAACAAAAATAATTATAATTTAAACATACGAAACAAGTTCTCCCATTATAATTGAACCATTGTAACGCAAAGAGAACCGATAATAAATGTCAGATTTCAGATTTTCTACCAAGTCGATTTTAATTTTTAAGGAATGTAAATTATCGGGGATTTAAGGGGAGATGGGTCCCCCTTCTTCCTCATGTTTAGCCCCATTAGTTTTCAGATATTCGTGTAATTTAGGAGTAGATTTGTTCCTAGGGAGCGATAGCGAGCCTCTAATTTATGAGGAACAGGCCTTCGACCGGGAAATTTTTCTTTAATTTGTGTTACAGATTTATCTTGAAGGAGGCTCTTGGAGGGGTGTTTTTTAAAGCTTGATGGAGGTCTAGGTAGGAAACAAACAGAACAGTATAAATATTCATAAATGAGCAAAAATATACGCCCATCCCTCCTTAATTTATTTGGTCCCTTCCTGTGGGTAGGTAGAGTTAGAGGGCACACAGGCAATTAACCCTGTCACCCAGAATGGCCTCAAGAAAATCGTGTGGAAATCGCTATATACATGCGTTTGTAGAATCCTTTCCTCTCACTTAACCATAGGCTATTCATAAGTGCAGTTGGGTGTAGTACATGATTAGATTAATGTCCAGTATTCGATAAATGTACATTAATCGTACCCATGTTTAATATATATATATATATATATATATATATATATATATATATATATATATATATATATATATATATATATATATATATATATATATATATATATATATATATATATATATAATTATATAGTATATATTATATATATATATATATATATATATATATATATATATATATATATATATATATATATATATATATATATACAGTATATATCCTACAAATACACAATACACCATCGATAGTCAGAACGCCGTGGTGTAGTGAAATAAAGCAGGGACACTTCGTCCTGACTGTCGGTGGTTCGAGTCCGGCTGGGAGTATGAAATATATATATATATATTGTCACTTCCAGCAGATATGTCAGCTGTAAGTGTTTGTTTTAAATTGTATAATTCACGAGATCTATTATGGAGGACCTTGGGAGAGGCTAGTTGCTTGCTATCCCTCTTCCTATCTTCCCTCGTGGCTAGCAGGACGGCGCCTGTAGGCTGTGTGGCGGGTTGGCTAGTACTATAACTAATTAGTTTATTTAGCCTTTGTGCAATTATTTCGTTTATCATAAGTTTACACAAGGTTGTCTTATGTTTTACTTGATTACTTTGTATTGCTAGTGAGAGCCCAGGCTGCCTAGTTAATTGTATGTTGTGGCGATGCCTGGCGCTCCCCGTTTCCATCCCTCGCTTGGCTGTGGGCCGCGAGTATGGCAGTATATTGGGGTCACCTGCTCCACGGAGCCTAACTGCTTCCGCGGAAGGTTTGCTATTTTCACCACTATTATATATTTATTATTAGCAACCTATGCTACTTCAATCAACGAAAATATGATAATGTGTATTTTTATTAACCTTTTTATGTATTAATAAAGCCGAATAATTAACGTTTAGCAATACATTCGGTGCAGTCAGGGACTAGGGGTGGAGCTTGTTACTAGGTGAGGTTGTCCCCATTGCACTCGTTTGGATTGAGCTAACCCCAGATGATGTAAGGGTTAAGTCATTAAAGTTGTTTACCCCTTACAACACCACCGCCGTGCTGTGCTGAAGAGAGCCACTCGGTGTATTAATAGGACATAGGCTAGGGATAATAGGCTTGGCACAGGGGTTTATTGTACTGGACTTTCCATGGGTTTTTGCTCTGTATTGTTCTCAATTCCTAAGCGATTGGGCATGATATAGATTGTTCTGGGAGTCTAGTAGTGGTATGGTTAGGTAATATTGTTCTGGGAGTCTAGTAGTGGTATGGTTAGGTAATATTGTTTCTGGGAGTCCATGGTTAGGTTTTGTTCTGCTCTGTATGGTTAGGTAATATTGTTCTGGGAGTCTAGTAGTGGTATGATTGTTCTGGGAGTCTAGTAGTGGTATGGTTAGGTAATATTGTTCTGGGAGTCTAGTAGTGGTATGGTTAGGTAATATTGTTCTGGGAGTCTAGTAGTGGTATGGTTATTCTGAGAGTCTAGTAGTGGTATGGTTAGATAATATTGTTCTGGGAGTCTAGTAGTGGTATGGTTAGGTAATATTTGGGCAGTTTAGAATAACCTTAGAAGTTCTCTTGCATACTACATGCACTGTGGACTAGACTCGGTGACAATAGATATTTTTGTGTCTCCTTGTTACTGCTTTACTAGAGCAAAGAGGAAGATAACCATTTTTCCTAGATAACCTGCGTGTCTTGGTGTTTGAGTCAGATATTAAGAGCGTGTCTGTTGCAGGGTAGTACGGTGCTGTGGGCTAGACTATTAGATCATCTGGTTGCCCCGGCTCCCCTCGTAATAATATATATAATTATATATATATATACATGTATTTACTCATGCCGCCAAACATGTAATAAATGAATATAACGAGGTATTACCCATGCACTTAATTTTCTCTGTACATTGGGGTTGGGCGTAATGAACAGGTGATAAGGCCATATTGATTATCTTCAAGGCAAGGTAAAATTATAAAATATTTAATTTTCCCTCCCTTCGCTGTCAGAAAATTACGAGACCCCTGGCCAATTATAGGTCAGGTCTGAAGAGGGGGGGGGGCGGGGGGGGGGGGGGGGGGGGGGGGGGGGGGAAAGGAAGCAGAAAAAGACAGAAAAAGAAAGTACCTCCCCCTTCAACACCATTACGTAATTCTCATCATATTCTGGTGACCATTAGTTTAAAATCTACTTCTATACGACTCAAATGGGTAAATGTGACCTCAATAAACCCTCTCAACAACTGAATAAAATCGTCTAATTCTACACATAATCAAAGGTAAAAGGACGTCATGGTGCTGAAAGGGTTGAAGACAGAGAAATGGGGTGAAATGTCTTAAAATCTCAAAGCTAGTGAGCCGAATGTCTGAAAACTAATGGGGTTAAACATGAGGCAGAAGGGGGGCCCAGAAAAACCAACCATCCTCCCTTAATCAGTATTTGGTTAAGTCTCGCAGTTATGGGCTTACTATTGCTTTTATCTGGTGTAATCTGGCAAACTGTGTTCGATGATAGGGTATTGTCAAATAATACATATTTACCCCCTGAAATGCACGGATGCCAGTATTATTATTACTTGTTTTTATAGTTGTGCATTTAGGACAATTTATTTAACTTATTCATTTAAAAATAGTTTTCTTTAAGCAACTATTTAAAGAAAACTGAAGAAGTTAAGGGTAGCTAAAATACAATTTTCAAGATGCTTCTGGGCTGTTTCAAGGTTTTAAATATGCTACAATTCATGTGAATCGCGTTCTACGTCTCAGAGGGATTAACAGTATCATATTAGCTAGATTTCATACAAACTTACCATCCTATGGCTCTAGAAGTTCCTTTACCCACATCATTACAAACTGCTCATAAGAAAAGTTACGTTCTGTAAGCAGCTGTTGGAGTTCTGTTTGTTCGTAATAGTTGCTTTAGACTATGTATGTGTAATAATATTTTTAACAATATTTTTTTAACACAAGTTGCCAGATATGCAATGTAAACGTGGAATAGTGTAAATAATTATCTTGAGCCAATGCACATTTTGCAACAAAAGTTATTTTCCTCTCCGTGACATTATACATGAAAATATAATGCACATGATTGAATTACGAGTGTAGTTTCTTAAGCAGTGGTTAACTCATCTGACTAGTTCACTGATAATTAAAAGAAACCACACTCGTAATTTGTTCATACTATTTTGCTTTCAAACATAAGATCACGACGAGGAACAAAACTTACAATTAGGGAGATTGTTGGCACAAATCGAGTAGGGCAGTACCTAGGGGAGGCCACATAGGCATACGATAAGGAGTTGCTGGTACTCCTGTTTCATTTGTCTGGTTTCCCTCACTGTTTCTGCTGTGCCTCATCTACACAGAGAGTAATCCAGTTAACTCTCACAAACGCCTCCTTCTCTTATTCATTTCACTACACATTACAAGCACTACACACTTCTTTCCAACACACCTAAATTACCTCTAATGTACCTTGATTTTGGCTCTCTATAACTCTTTCAACCTAAGGGCGTGAGGGGGAGGGGAGGGCCCCCCCCCCCCCCCTCCCCTCCCCTATAAGATCAGGTGAGGTGTGGGGACTATAGCTTACGGTGATCACAGAGAGATAGGAGAGAGAGAGAGAGAGAGAGAGAGAGAGAGAGAGAGAGAGAGAGAGAGAGAGAGAGAGAGAGAGAGAGAGAGAGACTGAGACTAGAAGATCAGGTGAGGTGTGGGACTATATCTTACGGGAACTACAGAGATACGATGGGGACAGACGAGAAGGGTGGTTGGTGAATGTGTGTGTGTTCTGATAATCAGTGACCTAAAGTTTTCTAAGCAGTGCATTGAAGTAGAGAAGAAAGCTAAGAAATTAGTGGGCTATATTAAGAGGCAATTAAAGTATAACAATATGGAATAGTCCTCACACTTTATAACTCCCTGATACGGCCTCTCCTGGAATATGGTGTTCAATTCTGGTCATATAGAGCGACTGGAAACAGTTCAAGCTAGGGCTACAAAGCTTATTCCATCTCTTAGAAGAATGAGCTATGAGGACCGGTTGAGAGCTCTTGATCTCTTTCCGTTGGAGACAAGCAGTTTACGAGGTCAGCTAATTGAAGTTATTAAAATACGTAATGGGTTTGACAATGTGGATTATAGCAAGATGTTTAGAATCAGTATGGATACAACACACAACCATGACTGGAAATTGGAATTGAAAATAATCAGCACTAGTATTTTGTGGAAATCTTTTCACATATAAGTTTTGTTCTACCTGGAACAAACTTCCTTCACAAGTTGTAAAGAGTGCTTCAGTAGAGCAGTTCAAGCAGAGAGTAGATAGTATTTTGCAAACTGTAATGAGTGCAGTGCACTAAACAATCTCTCTCCTTCCACTTCGAGTATCTCCCCGGAATGGACCGTAAGGTCTCCGAGATACTAAATACTCCTTGTAACTCCTTGTATCTCTCTCTCTCTCTCTCTCTCTCTCTCTCTCTCTCTCTCTCTCTCTCTCTCTCTCTCTCTCTCTCTCTCTCTTATCATTTTCATTTATCCCTAGAACTACTACTCTTTGGAATTCACTTCCCTCGAGTTGCTTTCCACAAACTTACAATCTACAAAAGTTTAAATCCAGTTGTTACAAACATTTTATGAATGGAGGATGCCTTTAGGCACATGGACCTTTTTGTTTTATCTGTTTTTCCTTCCTCCGTTCATTGTCTCTTAAAAAAAAAAAAAAAAAAAAAAAAGTAATACAGTCTGAAATATGTTGAAATCGCTATTTGTACGGTCGCGCTAATAAGTCATGTCCCAGCTGTCATTATGTTTGGCTTGCTCTGTGCTGTATTTATGTCTGTCAGATGGTGAATAGGGTGAGTAAGTGTTGGAACATGTTTATATATTTTACTCGATATGAAGAAATGAAGCTTAGATATTGCTGATACCAATTATTGATCAAAACATAATTATTTGGTACCGAGACATCACTTATTAGCGCGACTGTACGGGAGGCAGGTGTTTTGGTCCAACTTATGTGATGTATTATACACACATACCATATGTTACACTGTGTTATTACTAATTATTGATCGAAATATACTTGGTGCCGCGACATCACTTATTTGGGCTACTGTACAATCCATGTAATATATTAACGCTTTGAGTACCAGCGACGTGTGTTATATTTTATTCTAGCTATAGTTAGACGATATTATGCAGCTTAGGAAGGATGTGTGGTAGTTGAAAGGGATGGTTGAGATAGTTTGAAGTCTTGTTAGTGTTCGAGTTCCTTCCTAAGCTGAATATAATCGTCTATTAGTAGCCAGCATAAAGTTAAAAGGACGTCCCTGGTACTGGAAGGGATAAAACACACCCCATATGTTACAGTGTTATTACTGTCACTGTAAATCTCCCAGCGTGTCGCCTGAGAACGTTGGTTGATTTGGAAATAACCCCTTCTGTGTCGTCTGTCTGTCAAGTTGTCCGGGAGATATCTTGACAATGAATACATTTGTTCTGGAAGTCAGTGAGAAGTAGTAAGGTACGGTTATTGTGGTTACCATAAACAACAAAGAAAAGAAGACAATATAAACATTGCCTTAGATTTGTTTAAGTGTGTATTAATCGTATCGTATCTAGGAGGAACGATAAGTAGGAGTGGAGGTATGGAAATGGAGGTAAAACAGAGAGTGTGTGAAGGAAGGAAGGTTTTCGGAGCAATGGGAAGTATGTGGAAGACGAGAAATCTCGGAGTGAAAGTAAAAAGTGCACTGTATCAAGGAATTGTTGTGCCAACAGTGATGTATGGGGCTGAGACATGGGCTCTGAAAAAAAAGGAGAAAAGAGGGCTGGATGTGATGGAGATGAGCTGCTTGAGGAGTATGTGTGGAGTTACTCGTAGAGACAGATTGAGGAATGAAGAGATACGTAGGAGAGTGGGGCAGCAGGAACATTTGTCAGCCAGAGTGGACAGAAGGGTGCTGAGCTGGTATGGTCATGTTGAACGAATGGGAGATGAAAGGCTTACAAAGAGAATATGTGAGTCAGGTACAAGGGGAGATAGAAGGGCAGGAACACCCCCATTGAGATGGAGAGACTGTGTAAGAAAAGCTTTGGATGATAGAGGAATGACTATAGATCAGGCAGGGGAAGTGGTGGTGGACAGGAGTGAATGGAGAATGCTTGTGAATAGTAGAGTGAACACGTGGTCATTTAGAGTAAGGGGTCGGGCGCAAGTTGGACTAGATAATAGTCCATCAGGCGCCTGGCCCGGGGAGACGATTAATATGAAGGGTGCGCCTGGAAGTGTGGTGGGAGGGCTTGTGGCTTTGGCTCCGCTGCATGTCTGCCTGCCGAGATCGGAACCTCTCCGAGTGGTCGGGGGCCGGGGGAGTGCTGGAGCGACCTTGGTGACCCTGGTCTCTGGGTCTTCTCCTGGGTGACCTGGATGTGTGTGAGTTTGTGCTTTTTATCTGTGTTTATTCGTTGTTTTTATGTTGTTTTTGTGTTTTCCTTGTTCTTGCTCTGTCTTGAGTAGGCTACCCCCAAAATGGGGGTGGTCCTGAGCATATAGATAGATAGATAGATAGATAGTGTATTAATCCCTGAAGTACGATGACGCCTCTATCCTTTTATTTGGCTAAAATTAGGTGATTGTATCAAGCTCAATTTATATATCCTTTGTTTTGTATTTGTAAATAATTTATCTTAATTATCATATAATGAATAACTTAAATACATTACTAACATTCAATGGTTATGCATGTATAATATAAAGCTACGAGGCTCCCTAATATCTTTAACGAGTATTTTATACAATAGTGGTGGTATTATATATATATATGTACTGTATATATATATATATATATATATATATATATATATATATATATATATGTGTGTGTGTATTTTGGTATACGGTATATTCTTTGTATATATGGGCAGGAGATTTTCTCTTAAACATATTTCATTGAAGGTTATGGCAAGTTGGTTGTTGCAGAGCTTCTTGTCAATCTTTTCTCTTTTTTTCTGAGAGCATTCTTGCCTTCCATAGGAATTTGTCTGATAATCTCTCCAAAAGTGATTTTGGGTGGTACTACAGGATTGTATGTACATAGTAGTTAGCTAGAACGCGTTTTCGTACCTCCTAGTACTTGTTCAGTACTCCTCTCTCTCTCTCTCTCTCTCTCTCTCTCTCTCTCTCTCTCTCTCTCTCTCTCTCTCTCTCTCTCTCTCTCTCTCTCTCTACTAAAGGGCTTCAACGTCATGATCAATCAAATAAAAATGGCTCTGAAGTCAAATGAGGGTAAATTGGCTGTGACATTGCTTGGTGGAACTTCTTTATCTCTCCTACTCGTGTTCCAGTCGGCCCACATACCAGACCTTGCTCATCCTAAGTTTCATTTATTTATATTATTTTCTATTTTCGTTTTTCCCCATGTGAATGAAGGTGACAAAGGGTAGGTTGCTTGTAACGAGTGTCTCCCCCAACCCAAAATAGTGATAGAGTCAAATTCATGGGACGTTGGGGTCAAAATGCCGGGACACGCGAAGTTTATAATAGTTAACGTCATAGGATGAAAGAAAGATTGATTGAGAAAGAGTTCAGAGTTCACTTGTTGAGTAGAAAACTGAGAAAATTTGTCAATTCTTGGGTTGGAGGGCTGGACAGAATAGGAGTGGGACTGTGTTGAAAGGCGGGTGCCTCGCACTCGCCGCAAGGGAGTGGGTATGCACTGAGAGAGCTCTGAAGAACACTTGAGGTAATAATTATGAAACAAAAAATTACAAATGACAACAACAGACAACATTAAGGGGGTACTACTTGCATTTTCTGGACCTCCTTCTCCCTCGTGTTTAGCATATTTGTTTTGATATTTTAAGTCGTTCCTTCCATTAGTGTGTCGATTTTAAGACCTGTCGCCCCATTTCTTTGTCAATATTAAGACCTTTCGTGCCATTTAGGTGTCGATTTTTTTCCTGGCGAGCGATAGCGAGCCTGTAATTTTAAGAGACACCGGCCTTTAGCCGGGACATTTTTCTACCGAAAACATTTATAAATTTATCTTGAAGGGGGGTCTAGTGGGTATATTTCTAAGCTTGATGGAGGTATAGCGAGAAAACTACAAAATAAATAAATAAATGAATTAATAGCCCGAAGAAACCGGCCACTACCCCCTTAAAACAAATAAGAATAAACTGGGTCATCAGTCATGATAGTTTTTATTGCTACAAGAATATACGGGTTCCCGGACATCTCAACCAGTAGATCATATCAACCAGTGCCAAATCAACCAAAACCAACCTAACCAGAACCAAAATCTAGTACTAACCTAACCTAACCGTATTGGTTAATTTGGTACTGGTTGAGAGCTACTGGTTGAAATGGTCTACTGGTTGAGTTGTCCGGTCACCGAATATACGTTGTAGGTCCACTAATTTTATAAGTTCGTGTATGTGTTTGCTTGTATTATGTTTCCTCTATTATTTTTAACCCCTTCTGTGCTGGCGACGTCTTTTAACTTTATTCTGGCCACTGTTAAACGATCTTATTCAGTTTTATAAAGACCTCCCACAATTGACCACTTGCGAGTTTCGTTCTATAAGGAAGTTGGAGTTGTAGACATCGATATTTAACAGAATTACCAGCTAGATTAAGGTTATAGTTCATTTATAAACACATAACACCCAATTCAACATACACTTTAGCCATCAGAAACATACACTATTATTGCATTTCTGTTTACTATCGATGTCTAGTGATCCAACTTCCTTATAGAACGAAACTCGCAAGTGGTTAATTACCAGGCTTCGAACCGTCTCACTTAATCCTTTTTACTACCACAGATCCTTCCTAAACTGCATGAAATAGTCTAAATATAGCTAGAATAATCACATTAATCGTCTAAATATAGCTAGAATAATCACATTAATATAGCTAGAATAATCACATTAATCACATTCTCTTTATTTCTCATATCTTTGTTTCCTTGTTTAAGGGGAGGAAGTTGTTTTTTCGAGTCCTCCTCCTCCCTCATGTTTAGCTCTATTAGTTATGAGATTTCAAGACATTCGCCCCATTAGTTTGGCGATTTTCAGACCTTTTGCCCCATTTCTTTGCCAATAATAAGACCTTCGTGCCATTTAGGTTTCGATGTTTTTCCTGACGAGCGATAGCGAGCCTATATTTGAAGAGGAATCGGTCTTCTGCCGGGAAATTTTCTACCGAAAAATATAAAAATTTATCTTGAAAGGGGATCTAGGGGGCGTTTTTTTAAAGCTTGATGGAAGTCTAGCGAGGAAACTAAACAATAAAGGAATCTGTCTTACTTTTCCATCTTCATTGTTTTTCTTGCTTCTTTTTCTCACCTATTTCCTACCAGCGACGTGTGTTATATTTGATTATAGCTATATTTAGACGATATTATGCAGCTTAGGAAGGATGTGTGGTACTTTAAATGGTTGGTTGAGATAGTTTGAAACCTTATTATTGCTAAAGGTCCTTCCTAAGCTGAATAAAACCTTTTAATAGTTGCCAGAATATGATGAAGATTACGTCCCTGGTACTGTATGGGTTAATTTATATAATACTCTCATTCTCTATTCTCATTTACTTGCTTCCTTCATTTCTCACATTTTTCTCCTTTGTTTTATAATTATTATTTCCTTTCCCTGTATTTTCGTTCGTTTTATCACATCTTGTTTTCACTGTTTTTCTCTTTCTTGGTTTTCGTTTTTCCTTATATTCTCGGCCGCTACGCCCTCTGATGTAACTGCTATATCGAGTTTTTTGTGTTTCATTCATTTATTCTTTCTTTTTTACCCAATTTTCATTTATTTCTGTTATACTCGTCTCTGGCATTCTTCTACCTCTCTCCCACTCCTATATTATGCCGCTTACTCATTTATTTCTGTTATACTCGTCTCTGGCATTCTTCTACCTCTCTCCCACTCCTATATTATGCCGTTTACTCATTTATTTCTGTTATACTCGTCTCTGGCATTCTTCTACCTCTCTCCCACTCCTATATTATGCCGCTTACTCATTTATTTCTGTTATACTCGTCTCTGGCATTCTTCTACCTCTCCCAACCTATATTATGCCGTACTCATTATTTCTGTTATACTCTCTCTGGCATTCTTCTACCTCTTCCCACTCCTTATGCCGCTTACTCATTTATTTCTGTTATACTCGTCTCTGGCATTCTTCTACCTCTCTCCCACTCCTATATTATGCCGCTTACTCATTTTGATTTACAAGTTTCTCTCAACCTTTCGTGCATTATCATTATTTAGTTTACAGTCTTCTCCCTCTGACTCGCACGCACTCTTTCAATCTCACTCTTTCACACACACACACACACACACACACACGGAGAGAGAGAGAGAGAGAGAGAGAGAGAGAGAGAGAGAGAGAGAGAGAGAGAGGAAAGGGAGAGAGAGAGGAAAGGGAGAGGGAGGGATACAAGTCAGATGCTGCACTGACTGACAGGGGGCTAACAGGTCCAAGTGAAAAATGTGTGCGTATTATTGTGTACGTGTGTGTGTGTGTGTGATGCGAGTGTGTATTATTCCCAAGTTCCTCCCTCTTATGTACGTTTGTGTATCTGTGTGTGTGTGTGTATTATTGCCAAGTTCCTCCCTCTTATGTACGTTTGGGTGTGTGTGTGTGAGACCTTCTCAACTAGTTTATACATTCTTCTCTATTCTGTCTACTCATAATTGATTTAGCCCACAATATAAAAGGTAGCTTGGAATTAAAGGGTTGAACCATTCTTATTATAATCCCATGAATACGAAAGAGGATACCAAACTTAAATATAGAAACACTGACTATTATAATACCCTCTGACATTTTCTCTCTCTCTCTCTCTCTCTCTCTCTTCCACCTGCTCCCCTGACATTCACTCTCACACACACACCATCATATTTCTCTCTTCTCTGCATGTTGACATCACTCTCACACACACACACACTCTATCTATCTTCTCTCTCTCTCTGCCACCTGCTCCCCTGACATTCACTCTCACACACACACACACTCTATCTATCTTCTCTCTCTCTCTGCCACCTGCTCCCCTGACATTCACTCTCACACACACACACTCTATCAATTATCTCTCTTAGCCACCCTGTTGACATTCACTCTTACACACACACACACTCTATCTATTTCTCTCTTCTCTGCCACCTGCGCCCTGACATTCACTCTCACACACACACACACTCTATCTATCTTCTCTCTCTCTCTGCCACTGCTCCCCTGACATTCACTCTCACACACCACACACTTATCTATATTCTCTCTCTCTCTGCCATGCTCCCTGACATTCACTCTCACACACCATATCATCTTCTCTCTCTCTGCCACTGCTCCCCTGCCATTCACTCACAGACACCCCCCCCCCCTCTCTCTCTCTCTCTGCCACCTGCTCCCCTGACATTCACTCTCACACACACACACACTCTATCTATCTTCTCTCTCTCTCTGCCACCTGCTCCCCTGACATTCACTCACAGACACCCCCTCCCCCCTCTCTCTCTCTGCCACCTCCTCCACAGTTGCTCACCTAGTCTTAGTAGCTAGAATATTAACTGCAAAAAATAGTCATCCGATAGAAATGGGTCAAGAGATTATAATATGGTCTTCTCGCTTCTACTGTACATTCTTCATGGCTTAGGTATTTTCGCCAACAGTCACTTCGTTTATTTTCAGAACAGAGCTTAATTAAGGGGGGAGGGATTTATTAAGGGGGGAGGGATTTATTAAGGGGGGAGGGATTTATTAAGGGGGGAGGGATTTATTTAGGGGGGAGGGATTTATTTATCGGTCGATATATTCATTCTTGTATTGTTTTTTTAGTTTCCTCCCTAGACCTCCATCAAGATTAAACAAAACATCCCCAAGACCCCCTTTCGAAATAAATGTGTACATTTTTCCAATGGACGAGAGAGAAAGAGCGCAAGAGCAAGACAACAAGAGAGAAAGAGCGAGAGATAAGAGAACGAGAGAAAGAGAACGAAAGGAAGAGAGCAAGAGAACGAGAGCGAAAGAGAGCAAGAGAACGAGAGAAAGAGAACGAGAAACAGCTAGATAAGGAACGAGAGATAGAAACCCAGAACGAGAGGAAGAGAGCAAGAGAACGAGAGAGATAAAGAACGAGAGATAAGAGAGCAAGAGAGAGAGAGAGAGAGCAAGATAACGAGAGATAAAGAACGAGAGAGAGAGAGAGAGAGAGAGAGAGAGAGAGAGAGAGAGAGAGAGAGAGAGAGAGAGAGATAATAGAGCAAGAGATAGAGGTCCCTGGGAGAGAATTAGGTTTTGCCCGAGGTGTCAGTCACTCAGATTGGCCTTTCACACTAAACAGGCGCCGTGGTTAGGGAGGGGGGAGGAGGAGGAGGAAGAGGAGGAGGAGGAGGAGAAGGAGGAGGAGGAGGAGAGGGGGGAGAAGAAGAAGAAGAAGAAGAAGAAGAAGATGAGGGGGAGGAGGAATACAATCGAATACAAAGGACTTACAAACGGTAACAGGGAGGAGGAGGAGGAGGAGGAGAGGGGGAGGAGGAGGAACACAATCGAATACATAGGACTTACAAACTGCAACAGGAAGGAGGAGAAGGAGAGGGGGAGGAGTACAATCGAATAAAAAGGACTTACAAACGGCAACAGGGAGGAGGAGGAGGAGGGAATATGAGACAATAGGAAGAGAGTTGTTAGAGAAGACGGAGGAGGAGGAGGGAATTTGAGAGAAGACAGGGGAATACAAAGGAATACAAAGGAGAACAAACTGCAACAGACCTATTGGTCCTTACGGGGCAGTTTGGATATCTAAAACTACTAATCTATTGACTACGAGGTAGAAAAAAGGATAGCAAAGAAGAAGGCTCCTCCCCACCCAGCTAATGGAATCATTGGAAAAATAGCATGTAGTATTGAAAAACTGACACAGAAATTCGGATACGACAGGGAGAAAAAGAAGTTGATTTGTAATCTAAGCTAACTCTATTACTACAATTCTAAAGGGGAACAGATATGTATGAATATCAATATACATTTCGGCATGCATTGACACTTCGTTGCGCGTTATTCTGAAAGAAACTGTGTTAATTGGGAGTTATTTGCCAAGTGTTTATCCAGATGGTTCTTGAATGTTTCGACAGTATTACAGTTTACAATGTTCGAGGGTAGTCTGTTCCAATTATTCACAACACGGTTGAAGAAAAAATGCTTCCCCTCCTGAAAATAAAAACGCTTGCCTATAATATCTTATAACCATTGTTTCTTGTGTTTGCGTGATTGGTTGTAAATAATTCGCTTACATTCAGGTTGCTGAATCCCTTGAAGATTTTGAACACCTCTATTAGGTCACCTCTCATTCTGCGCTTTGTTAAGCTAAACAAATTTAGTTCTTGTAAGCGCTCTTCGTACGGTTTATTACGCAATCTAGGTATCATTTTAGTGACTCTGCGTTGCACCTTTTCAAGTTTATTTATGTCCTTTCTGTAGTACGGTGACCAGAATTGCACGCAGTATTCGAGATTGAGACGCACCAATGAGTTGAATAGAGTAGGTATGATTTTTTCTGATTTGAATTTGAATGTTCTGCCGATGAAACCCACCAATTTATTAGCAGTTTTTATTACCTCTGTACACTGTTTACTCGGTTTCAGGTCACTTGATATTATAACTCCCAGGTCCTTTTCATTATTTGTATTTGATAGTTGAATGTTGTTCATTAAGTAATCTTTTTTAGCATTGTTACTACCAATGTGTAATACTTTGCCTTTTTCTATGTTGAATTTCATTTGCCATTTTTCTGCCCAGTTAACTAAAGTGTCTAGGTTACCTTGTAGTGTTTGCCAATGTACTGTTGAGGTTACTTTATTAGTAATTTTTGTATCGTCAGCAAATTTCGAAATTTTTGCATTCTATTGCTTCGTCTAAGTCGTTTATGTAAATTATAAAAAGAATAGGACCCAATACCGAACCCTGGGGAACACCACTATTTACTTTGCACCAATCAGATTCCTCACCATTTATTACAACTCGCTGTTTACGGTCTGAGAGCCAATTTTCGAGCCATTTCAAAGTTTTTCCTGTTATGCCATGAGATTTTATTTTGTCAATTAATCGCTTGTAGGGTACGGTATCGAAAGCTTTCTGAAAATCGAGATATATTATATCAACTGCTCTATCCTTATCATATGATTTGTAAACATCATTGAAGAAATCGAGTAAGTTTGCTAAGCATGAACGTTTATTTCTAAAACCGAGCTGGGAATCTTTTATTAAATTATTTTCTTCCAAATGTTTTACTATTTTGTCCCTTATAATGGTTTCCATTAACTTACCAGTTACCGATGTTAAGCTAATTGGTCGATAATTGCCGGGAGAGGACTTATTTCCTTTTTTGTATATGGGCGTCACGTTAGCTAGTTTACATTGTTTGGAACTATCCCAACATTCAATGATTTGTTGAAAAGATTTGTGAGTGGGTTTAATAATTTGTGTTTTGCTTCTTTTGGGATCCTTGGGGATGTTTTATCAGGGCCTGGGGTTTTATTAACTTTCAAATTGTTGATTGCGAGCAGGATATCGTCTTCATAATAGGAGGAGGAGGAGGAGGAGGAGGAGGAAGCGAAGGAGTAGGAGGAAGCGAAGGAGTAGGAGGAGAAGGAAATGTAAGACAAGAGGAGGAGATTGGCTATACAAAAGACTTACAAAAGACCTATTGGCCCATTACGGGGCAGTTTGGATATATACACTGCTAAGCTACTAACTACTATATAAAAAAAAAGGATAGTAAAGCAGAAGGAGGAGAAGGAGGTTAATGAGGAAGAGGAGGAAGAGGATAGGGAAATGTTAGATGAGGAAAGCAGTTAGAGAAAGAGAAACATGAGAGAGTTACATAGATACACAAAGCACACGAATACATACTATAATAGTTGGTCGCAACATTAACCCCTTCAGCACCATGATGTCTTTTTAGCTTTGATGCTGGCTATAATTAGATGATTGTATGCAGTTTAAGAAGGACCTACTGTATGTAAATAAGAAGGTTTATCGAAATCGTGTTTACCCATTTGGGTCGTAGAGGAAGATTATAAACGAAAGGAATCGTCTAATGGTAACCAGAATATGATGAACATTACTTAATGGTGGTGAAGGGGTTAAGGAGAAATTTGTATTTATTTATGTATTTGTGTATTTGTTTATTTACTTATTATTTATACAGTATTATTATTATTATTTATACAGTATTATTATTATTATTTATACAGTATTATTATTATTTATACAGTATATTATTATTTATACAGTATTATTATTATTATTTATACAGTATTATTATTATTATTTATACAGTATTATTATTATTATTTATACAGTATTATTATTATTATTTTTTTTTCCTCCCTAGACCTCCATCAGTCTTTAAAATATATCCCCCAAGACCCTCGTGTGCGAGATAAATTTGTCCAATTTTGAATAGAAAAATGGCTCGGCCGAAAGCAGATTCCTCTTAAATTGCAGGTTCGCTATCGCTCGGCAGGAAAAAATTAATAATTTTAAACATCGATTTTTTTTTTTTTTTTTTTTTTTTGCCCTTGGGCCATGCAAAATATCAGTCCTCTACCTCCCCTCCTTCCCCACTTTCCTCCCCTCCTTCAGTTATCACCTATTTTCCCTGTTATTCCCTTATTCTGAGGTATATTTTCGTGCTAACATTAGCGAGTTGCAAGCAGGGCATTGTCATCACTGTTAGCAAGCGAGTGCAAGAGAGAGAGAGAGAGTATCGATCGACAGTGTCTCAGTGGCCATGGGGGAAATTGGCGGGAAAGGAGGTTGCCTCACCCATACATTATGTAACTCGTGGCCTGTATCGCCGATTTTGACCATCCAAACGCTGTTTTCACTCGTTTTATTGTTGTAACAGGTTAACACCTTACGAGCGGCCAATGCGGTTTATTTATGTGTACCGCACAGCGGGGTGTTTTTAGCCAAAATAGGGCTGTTTACGTGATCATTTTCATGCCTAAATAAGACCCAGAACGTAAAACAAGTACCTTTTTTTTTTTTTTTTTTTTTTCTATGTGATTGAGGGAGGCAAAAGGCATAACTGCCTATAGCGAGTGCCTCCCCCATAGTTGAAAGAGTGACAGGGCCAAAATCAAGGGACGTTCGAGCCAAAATGCCTGGACACACGGAGTTTGAAGCAATTTAAGTCATAGGAAGAGGGAAAGACTGATTCTGGGAGAGAGTTCCAGAGCTCAGCTGTTGAGTAGAAGAAAGTTTGAGAGTAACGTTTCACTCTTGGGTTGGAGAGTTGCACAGAGTAGGGGTGGGATTGAGTTGCAAGACGGGTACCACGTGCCCTACGTAAAGGAGGTGGTATGCACTGGGATAGCTCTGAGGAACACTGATTATTATAGTAGCGATAGAATAGCGAGAGAGATGCAACATTGCGGCGGAGAGAGAGAGAGAGAGATTGCAGAGAGTTGGTGAGTGGACGGGAGTTAATGATACGAAAGGCCTTCCTTTCAACTTTGTCTAGGAGAGCAGTGTGAGAGGAACCTCCCCACACATGTGAACAATACTCAATACAAGGGCGCACTATGCCCCTGTACAGAGCAAGAAGCTGTGCAGGGGAAAAGAACCCCCTAAGGCGGTTGAGCACACCCAGCTTCTGGGATGCTGCCTTAGCAAGACTGGTAATATGGTCCTTCCAAATGAGAGCAGAAGAAAAAGAGACACCAAGAATATTGAGAGAAGATGAAGGGTTGATTTTTGTATTGTTGAAGAATAAGGGATAGTCCGCTGGGAGATCCTGACGGGTAGATAGATGGAGAAATTGGGTTTTGGAAGCATTAAAGTTAACAAGGTTTTCTCTGCCCCAATTGGAAATAGTATTTAGATCAGAATTTAAGAGTTCTATGGCTTCATTACGTTTGTCGTTGAGGGATTGCTGGCTGGGGCGTTCTGAAAAACTAATGGAGTAGTGCAAGGTTGAGTCGTCTGCGTATGAATGGATGGGAATTAAGGTACAGTTAAGGAGATCATTTATAAAAATTAGAAAGAGAATAGGAGATAGGACAGAGCCCTGAGGAACACCGGAGTTTATAGAGTGAGGAAGTGAACAATGGCCGTCCACAACCGCGGCTATGGAACGGCCGGAAAGGAAATTAGAGACAAAGGCACAGATGGAGGGATAGAAACCGAAGGAGGGTAGTTTAGAAATTAAAGATTTATGCCAGACTCTATCGAAGGCTTTCGATATGTCTAGTGCAATAGAAAAAGTCTCACCGAAGTCCCGAAAGGAGGATGACCAAGAGTTAGTAAGATATGAAAGAAGATCACCAGTAGAGCGACCCTTAAGGAAGCCATACTGGCGATCTGAGAGCAGATTATGAGAAGAGAAATGCTTAAGAAATTTGGAAGCAAGAATAGTTTCAAAAACTTTAGAAAGACAAGAGATAAGAGCAATTGGACGATAGTTGGAGGGTTGAGAGCGGTCACCCTTCTTTGGGACAGGTTGAATGTGAGCAAACTTCCAGCATGAAGGGAAGACGTTAGAGGATAGACAGAGACGAAAGAGTTTGCCTAGGCAGGGAGTCAGCACGGAAGCACAGTTTTTGAGAACAACAGGAGGAACACCGTCCGGACCGTACGCCTTATTAGTGTTAAGCCCAGAGAGGGTAGAAAGTACATCTTTAGAAGAGATTAGGATATTAGGCATAAGTAAGAGAGAGGAGGGCGGAGAGGGAGGAATAGCACCGGAATCATCCAAAGGTGGAGTTTCTAGCAAAAGTTTGAGCGAAGAGTTTAGCTTTGTCAGAGGAAGAAGTGATGGTTGTGCCATCAGAGTGGGAAAGGGGAGGGAAAGACGAGGAAGAGAAATTGTTGGAGAGGTTTTTGGCTAGATGCCAGAAAGCTTGGGAAGAGCTAGAGTTGGATAGTTCAGTGCATTTATTATTGATGAAAGAGTGTTTGGCAAGTCGAAAAGAACAGATTTGGCTTGATTCCGGGCAGAAACATATGAAGAATGAGAGTCTTGAGTTTTAAGGCGTCGGTACCGTTTGAATGCTTCCTCCTTATTGCGGACAGCAGTAGAACAGGCGTGAGTAAACCAAGATTTTTTAGCATTAGTCTGAGAGAAGGAGAATGGAATGTATGCTTCCATGCCCGATAGGATTACCTCGGTAATGCGTTCAGCACTCTCCGAGGGTCCTCGGCCATGGAAGCAGAAATCATTCCATGGGAAATCAAAGAAGTACTGCCGAAGAGCCTCCCAGTCGGCAGCGCCAAAGTGCCACAAGCGCCGCCGGCTAGGAGGATCGGGTGGCTGTACTGGAGAGATAGGACAGGTGACAGAGATAAGTTTATGGTCGGAGGAGCCCAAAGGAGAGAAAAGATCGACAGTATAAGAAGAAGGGTTAGAAGTTAGAAACAGGTCAAGAATGTTGGGCCGATCTCCGATGCGATCCGGGATACGGGTGGGTTGCTGAACTAACTGCTCTAGGTCATTTAGGATAGAAAAGACGTAGGCTTGTTCACCAGGTGGATCAGTAGTGTGAGAGGAGAGCCAATGGCGGTGGTGAACGTTGAAATCTCCTAAGATGGAGATTTCTGAGAAAGGAGAAATGGATAGAATGTGTTCCACTGTAGAGTTTAGATAGTCAAAGAATTTGGGAAAGTTGGTAGAGTTAGGGGAAAGATAGACAGCACAGAAATATTTAGTAAGAGAATGACAGGAAAGTTTGAGCCATAAAGTTGAGAATTCAGAGGAGTCGAAATCGGGAACACGAGAGCAAGTGAGTTTGTTGTGCACATATGCACAACATCCGCCTTTGGCTTTGAAACTAGGATAGAGAAAGTAGGAGGATACAGAGAAGGGGTTGCTGGATGTTGCTACAGACACCTGAGTTTCGGTGAGGAAGAGAAGATCAGGTTTGTAGGAGGAGAGAGATGGTGCTCAACAGAGTGAAAGTTAGAGGAAAGTCCGCGAATGTTGCAGAAATTAATAGAAAGAGTAACAGGCCGAGGTCCAGGTAATTGTGTGGGGTCGTCAGGGGATGGTCGGTCGGGTGAGGGGGCATTTATGGTCCCCCCCCCTGGGGACTCCGAGGCTGGGCTACAATTCATCATTTTTTTTTTTTTAATTTTGGTGTGGAAGAATGAAGTGTGGTGTGCATGTTTAGTGTAGTGAAGTGGATAGGAGGAGGAGGTGTTTGTGAGAGCTAGCTGGATTGCTCTCAGTGTAAATGAAAGGGCATAAACAGAGCTTTCGAATGACACCATAACGATCCATGTATGATGGATAGTTTTCTTGCAATAACCGTGCAACGCGAGTGCAAAAAGCAGGTAATTCGGTACTTTCGGTACATAATTGAGTATGTAGCGAGTGAGAGAGGGAGGAGGGAGCTGAGATTTGTGTCAGTAGGTTCACCGCGGTGGTCTGGAGCAGTCATACGCTCGCTAGTCTCCTGCCACCACTTGTCTCTCTCTCTCAGCCACATTACGTGCTGAAATTGCCACTCGAGTTATGTCGAGCGCCGCCACATAGTCCAGCTTTATTTAACTCGACTTATGTTGCTCGCCGCTAATTAAGGGTTAATACCTTTATAATCAACCTATAATAGGCGCATATGGATAAGTATTAATGCTATTTATGGTAAAATGAATATTTTAGTGATGGAAACAGCTCAAATACATGCGCACAGGCAGAGGTGTCTAATTACTCCCATGCGCACTTAAGAGGTTAATGCCGGAGTCAGACAAGGGTGTGTACTGGCACCAGTCCTTTTAAAAAAAAATTAATATGCATTATAACACTTCTTCATAGGACTATAGCAAACAGAAGCGGAATCAACATAGACTATTGACTAGATGGCAACCTCTTTAACATTCGTAGATTTCAGGCAAGAACAAAAGTCTCTATGGAAAATATCCTGGAACTTCAGTATGCAGATGATTGTGCTCTTCTAGCTCACTCGCCAGAGGAACTAGAAGTCGCGCTTGAAGCTACAGCAAGTGCTTACTCCAGAAAAGGGCCTGTCAGTTAACATCCAAAAAACACAAATAATTTCTCAGTGGTCAGCTCAATAACCACCTGTGCAGCCAGTGTTCAGATTAGCAGGAGAGGAGATAGCACAAGTTCCTACGTTCAAGTATCTGGGAAGCTTCCTGTGTGAAACGGCCAATATTGACGATGAGGTACAACACTGACTGAGACAAGCTGCAGTATCTTTTGGCCACCTACATGATAGAGTTTTCCAAAATAACCACCTGACTCTTTGAACCAAAGTGGCTGTATATAACGCTGTGTGTATAACCACTTTGCTCTATGGTTGTGAGACATGGACGACATATGGACGCCATATACGACCCTTGGTGGCTTCCCACATCAGATGCCTCCGGAAGATTATGGGCATAACCTGGCAGGACCGTGTTCCTCATAATTATAACAATACTTGAAAGAGCCAACAACACCAGTAGTGAGACCCATATCATCAAACAACAACTCAGATGGGTTGGGCATGTCATCCATATGCCAGAGGAGAGACTGCCTCATTAAATACTATTTGGACAGCTGCATGAAGGCCGCAGAGCAGCTGGAGGACCAAAATTAAGATACAAAGACAGTATAAAGAAAATACTAAAAAGGTGCAATATACAGTACAACCAACTGCACTTGAAAACTTAGCATCAGACAGACCACTATGCCGCTCACACTGCCAGCAAGGAGCGAAGGAACTGGAACGTCAGAGGAAACACCACCAGCAGGAGAAGAGGGCCCGTAGACATGCACGCCGGGAACAACCAGCACCGTCTAACCCAGACTACCAGTGCCCAGACTGTAGTCTGATGTAGACTAGTAGTCTAGATGAAGCCTGAAATTAGATGAAGCCTACAACAAGATCAACGTCCTCACCATGAAGCTGGAATCACTCCAAGAGTTTGTAACACTCAACGTTGGAGTGCCACAAACTTCAATTGTCACCGCAACTCCAGCAGCCACCAACGCCCCAACGTCAACTGCCAACAATTCAACGCCTACAGTAGCCATTTCAGCTGATGTTTCCGATACTCAAGATACAAATAGCGACTCTCTTCCCCCTCAAGACAACTTCCGTGTCGTGAGGAACAACGTTTGCCCCAAGACCAGGAAACACATACCGATTACCGAGTGTCAAAACCGTTTCCAGATATTCGCAGACTCAGATGACGAAGAGGAAATAGAAGAAGTCCGGCTCGTGGGAGACTCGATGATACGTGGTCAGCTCACAGAGTTTTGCGCCAGGGCACCTAAGACCAGGAAGCGTTTTTGTATCCCTGGTGGTGGTGTGGATGACGTAGTTGCAGCAGTTGACGAAGTATCAAAGCTGGCCCCTGCAAATACAATGTACGTCATCCACGTTGGATCCAACGATATACAGCGAACCCGGTCGGAAGATTTGCTTTTAAAGTACCAGCAGCTGATCAAGTCGTTTAAGGAGAAGTCATCAAGGATCATCGTCTCAGGAATCGTCCCCCGGCTCGGTGTAGAGAGCCGATTTTACAACATAGCCACCAGCACAAATCGTTGTCTAGCAAACCTCTGCAGGAAGGAGAACGTGGGATTCGTCGACACCTGGGACAATTTCTACTACGATGACTATTTGTTTTCGGATGATGGAGTTCATCTGAACCAGGTGGGAGCAGCGCGTTTTGGGCGTCTTCTCAACGATGCGGTGAAGGATTTTCGGAGAAGAAATCGACTCAGCACAGGACAACCAGGAAGGAGGACCGAAGACAGCGAGGACGGCAATCTACAAAGGAATTAAATACTAATCCGTCAAGAACCGCGAATTTGGATAAAGCTCCACCAACACGACCCAAATTCAAAACCGTCAGGGATAACGACCGAGGACCGAGGACAGCCATGAATGTAAATGTAGATCCGACCAGAACCAAAAATTCGATGAAAGAACGATCTGCGAGTTCTAAAACCGCAACTTTAAAGGTTTTCTATGCAAACGCTCGTAGCATACGCAATAAATTTTCAGATTTAGAGGAACTAGTGTTTACAGAAAATGATGATGTGATTGGCATAACAGAATCTTGGCTCAATACACAAGATAGAGACTTTTTAGCAGAGTATTCACTTCCCGGTTATGTAATGTTTGAGAACAGCCGAATAAATAAAAATGGAGGTGGCGTTTTATTTTATATCAAAGAAAGTCTTAACCCGACCCTCGTGTCAAAACCTCAAATTGTGAACGTCGACACATCTTTTGTGCTAATAAAGAATAATAAAGGTACAAAAATAATACTTGCGTTAATATACAGACCTCCAGCTCAATCAGTGCAAACTGACCGAGAAATTTACGAACAAATTGCAGATGTAAGTAACTCACAAGATACCGTAATTTTTGGCGACTTTAATTTACCTGTGACCAAGTGGGGCGATACTCTTACTTCACACTCCGGACATGACTTGTATACGAACTTGCAAGAGAGTTCGCTTTATCAATTTGTTCGAATGCCGACCCGTGGTAATAACGTTCTTGCCATTGTACTTGCAACAAAAGAAGAATTGATAGAGAATTTGAATGTTGGTGATGAATTCAGTAACAGCGACCATCGTACGATAACTTTCACTTTAAAGTTTACTAGTAACGAACCAAATAGTAGCATCGAAAAAGTCCCTAATTTCAAGAAAGCAAACTTCCATAAACTTAGAGCTATGTTTAAAGAAACTGACTGGAGCTTTTTTAATTAACAATAACGACATAAATACATCTTGGAAGTTATTCGAAACCACTTACCTAAAAGCAGTGCAAGACTGCATACCATCGAAAATACGGCGTCCAGGCCATAATAATAAGCCCAAATGGTGGAATAAAGATATTTCAAACTGCCTGCTTGCTAAAAAATGTGCTAATGATAGATTAAAATCCTCACAAAATGACGAAGAACGGGTGAAATTTGTAGAGCTACGACGCAAAGCCAAAAAGTTAATTAAGCAAAGTAAAAAGACCTTAGAGTTACATATTGCGAATCAAAGTAAAACAAACCCGAAAGAATTCTATAGTTATATCAGAAAGAAAAAAGTAGTTACTTCAACTGTTGGACCGTTAGTCGATGAAAAAGGAGAATACACCAAAGACGAAGTACAAATGAGTAATGCCCTCAATACCTTCTTTGCATCAGTTTTTACAACAGAAGACCTCAGTGATATCCCTAACACCATCGCCGATTCAGATTGATAATTCAGATGTTCTAAGCAATATCACCGTTACAGAGAGAGAAGTATTGAATTGTTTAGATAAACTCAAGGTAAATAAAACGCCAGGACCTGATACAATCTCGCCTAGAGTTCTAAAGGAAGCTAAGAATGAGCTCTCCAAACCACTGACATTACTATTCAATAAATCCTTGCCGTCTGGAACTATGCCTGATCAGTGGAAGCTAGCCAACGTATCACCGATATTCAAAAAAGGCAGCAAAATCCCTACCCAGTAACTATCGTCCAATTAGCTTAACCTCAGTTGTATGTAAAATGCTAGAAACGGTCATACGAGACAGACTCGTAAATCACTTGGAGGAAAATAACATACTTAAAGATACTCAACACGGCTTTCGTAAAAAACGTTCCTGTTTAACAAACCTCTTAGACTTCTTCCACGATATCCTCAACCTCTACGATGAGAGTAAAGCTGTAGATATTATATACCTTGATTTTCAAAAGGCCTTTGACAAAGTTCCCCACAAACGTTTACTGCTAAAACTAAAAGCGCATGGAATACAAGACGGTGTGTTGAAATGGATAGAAAATTGGCTCAGCAACAGAAAGCAAAGGGTAGTCATAAACGGTAAGGCATCTAAATGGACCAATGTAAGTAGCGGGGTACCCCAGGGATCGGTACTAGGACCAATTCTCTTTCTAATTTACATCAACGACATAGATGAGGGTCTCACCTGCACAATCTCAAAATTTGCTGACGATACAAAAATTGCAAATAGCGTACTCTCAAAAGAACAAGTTGACGATATGCAACACAATCTAGATAAATTGTCATGTTGGGCCCAAATTTGGCAAATGAGTTTCAATGCGGATAAATGTAAAGTACTACATGTCGGATACCTAAATGAGAAAGCAAACTATTCGATGAATGGCACTCAGCTTAAGAATGTAAACAGAGAAACTGATCTGGGAGTAACAATATCGAGTAACCTAAAACCGAGTCAACAATGTTCAGAAGTTGTTAAGAAGGCAAACAAAATAATTGGCTTTATAGGCAGGTCATTTGAGCATAAATGCAAAGAAGTTATCCTAACCCTTTACAATTCCTTAGTCCGCCCTCTTCTGGAATACTGCGTTCAATCCTGGTGCCCTTATTACCAAAAAGATATAAACAAGCTAGAACGAGTTCAACGTAGAGTTACCAAAATGATACCTAGCCTAAAGAACAAACCATATGAAGAGCGTCTTAGAGAATTAAATCTATTTCCTTTAACCCAGCGCAGATTAAGAGGCGACTTAATTCAAGTGTTCAAAATCATCAAAGGCATCGACAATATGAACTGTAGTAAGTACTTCACTATCGACCAATCTAATTACACGCGGGGAAACGGTTGCAAAATTATTGGTAAATCTTTTAACTCGCACGAATCTAAGAATTTCTTCTTCAATCGAGTTGTCAACTTGTGGAATGGGCTTCCCCGAGACGTTATAGACTGCAGCACCGTTGATTCATTTAAATTCCGCCTAGACAAATATCTCGCATCAAACCCGCGACTGACTGCGTTTGTAAATGAATAACTTTATCCTCCCCTCAGTTACTAACCCATATATCCCCTACTAACTTCCTAGTCCTGCCACGTTAGTGGCAGGGCAGTAGTTCCCTTTCCAATGTTCCCTTACCCACTCTAAACCACTGTTTGGACACTTGATCCTCAGTGTTTTGGAGGACAAGCAACCTAGAAGGGTCACTAGATCTGTTGTTGCTTGATTTCCTTTGTACTCCTTTGTACTCCTTTGTACTGTGGCAGGAGATGTGCATCACGGATAGGACTCTACAGTCATCTGAGAACTCACAACAGATGAATGCATGAAGGGAACGTCATCATTGGACTACTACGATGGACTACCATAAACGTGTGTGATTGTGTATGTGTGTGTTAGGAAAATGTGTGAAGTGCCCCATCTAGATATGACAAAAAAAATAATATGATTAGTTAATTTCACTCCCAACACCAAACACCTCCCAGTGAAATTGATAAAGAAGGTTGAAAAACGAAAATGGGAGAGAGAGAGATTTACATACATTTACATAGATACACTGGCCACACAGACCTTACGATCCAAACGAGGTGGTCAGGACTTAATTCTAGTAGAGATGGCATATCCGATAGAAAAGGAAAGTTGAAGGAAAGGATAGAAAAGAGAGAGAGAGAGAGGGGGGGGGGGGGACAGATAAGACACATTTGGGTTATTAACATAGCGCCATTACAAAACAAAGTGGGTATCTGTGTCTATATTAGTTTATGTTCTTGGCTCTGGTGAGAGAGAGTGAGTGAGTGAGTGAGAGAAAGAGAGAGAGAGAGATAGGTGATACAAAGAGAGAAGGAACGAGAGAGAGAGAGAGAGAGTGTGTGAGAGTAATGTATATTAAGTTGTATTAACATCAGGTGAGAGAGAGAGAGAGTGTGTGAGAGTGAGAGAGCTGTAAGATGAGTTCCCGTTGTTCTAAGTTGTACATCAGGTGAGAGAGAGAGAGTGTGTGAGAGTGAGAGAGCTGTAATATGAGTTTCCGTTGTTCTAAGTTGTATTAACATCAGGTGAGAGAGAGAGAGAGAGTGTGTGTGAGAGTGAGAGAGCTGTAATATGAGTTTCCATTGTTCTAAGTTGTATTATTATCAGGAGAGAGAGAGAGAGCTGTAATATCAGTTTCCGTTCTAAGTTATATTATTATCAGGTGAGAGAGAGAGAGAGTGTATGTGAGAGTGAGAGAGCTGTAATATGAGTTACCGTTGTTCTAAGTTATATTATTATCAGGTGAGAGAGAGAGAGAGTGTGTGAGTGAGAGAGCTGTAATATGAGTTTCCGTTGTTCTAAGTTATATTATTATCAGGTGAGAGAGAGAGAGTGTGTGAGAGTGAGAGAGCTGTACTATGATTCGTTGTTCTAAGTTGTATTATTATCAGGTGAGAGAGAGAGAGAGAGTGTGTGAGAGTGAGAGAGCTGTAATATGAGTTTCCGTTGTTCTAAGTTGTATTATTATCAGGTGAGAGAGAGAGAGAGTGTGTGAGAGTGAGAGAGCTGTAATATGAGTTTCCGTTGTTCTAAGTTATATTATTATCAGGTGAGAGAGAGAGAGTGTGTGAGAGTGAGAGAGCTGTAATATGAGTTACCGTTGTTCTAAGTTGTATTATTATCAGGTGAGAGAGAGAGGATGTGTGTGAGAGTGAGAGAGCTGTAATATGAGTTTCCGTTGTTCTAAGTTGTATTATTATCAGGTGAGAGAGAGAGAGAGTGTGTGAGAGTGAGAGAGCTGTAATATGAGTTTCCGTTGTTCTAAGTTGTATTATTATCAGGTAAGAGAGAGAGAGAGAGCGTGTGAGAGTGAGAGAGCTGTAATATGAGTTACCGTTGTTCTAAGTTGTATTAACATCAGGTGAGAGAGAGAGAGAGAGTGTGAGAGTGAGAGTGAGAGAGCTGTAATATGAGTTCCCGTTGTTCTAAGTTGTATTAACATCAGGTGAGAGAGAGAGAGCGAGAGCTGTAATATGAGTTCCCGTTGTTCTAATTTCTATTAACATCAGGTGAGAGAGAGAGAGAGAGAGAACTTTAATATGAGGTCCTTTGTCCTTCTAAGTACTATTATTATCAGGTGAGAGAGAAGATAATAATTACAGAGAACTATATAGACAATAGAGAGAGAGGGTGCAGGTGTCATAAGTAGACTAAGAGAGAGAGAGAGACGTACGTGTTTTTGTATGTACAGTATGTAATGACATATTAATATATGTTTTCGTATAGCATCACAACACACCATCAGCTTTTATTGATAACAAAACTATAAAGCAATTGATATATAAATGACAACACAATACCTCTCAGGCAAAATTAATAACAACACACTGCACTACAATATAAATATAGTTACAATGATACACACGGTAAATTAATAACAACACACTGCACTACAATATAAATATAGTTACAATGATACACACGATAAATGAAATCATTACAACGCAATATACCATACGAACAATAAATTACAATTCAGCATCAATATCAATCACACTAACAAATTATGAACCATTTGGAGAAATATAAGTTACTAAGCATCACATCATAAGATAAATTAACTCAACACACCACCAGGAAAGATAAACTACAATACAAAAACACAAATGCAACTCAACATTTTGCTGGCCAAGAGTTCAACACCCCATGGACCTACGAGAGCTACTTAGATACACAGACCACACAGACCTCAAGGTCCTTACTAGGCAGTCTGGCCTTACAAACTATATATGCATATATGCACATGCATATACATATATATATATATATATATATATATACATACACATACATATATACATATATACACCGGTACATACATATACACACATACACACACAAACATATACACATACATACATACATACATATATATACATATATATACATACTGTACAGTGCACACACATACACATACATACATTTTTTTTTTCTTTTTTTTCATATCACCCCAGCCCTCTGCAGATAGAGGTCAAGCCTTCCCTTGAAAGCGTTTATTGTGTCGCTCTCCACCAATCTCGCTGGTAGTTTATTCCACTCTGTCGCCACACTGTAGGTGAAGAAACTCTTTGTGACATCTAGGTTTGCCTTTTTGGTTTTTAATTTCATTCCATTTCCGCGAGTTTGATTAGTATTGTTTAATGTGAATAGTGCATTTACATCGACTTTGTCGAAACCTTTTAGTATCTTAAAGCACTCAATAAGCTGACCCCTCAACCTCCTCTTTTTTAATGAGAACAGGTTCAATCGTTTAAGTCTTTCTTCATATGGTTTATTTCTTAATGAGGGTATCATCTTCGTCGCTCTACGCTGTACTGACTCGAGTCTTACAATGTCCTTGATCAGATAAGGTGACCAGAACTGCACACCATATTCAAGGTGGGGCCTCACCATACTTTTGAACAGTGGCACTATTACGTTTTCATGTTTATATGTAAATTTTCGTTTAATAAAGCCCAATGCTATGTTTGCCTTATTTGCAGCTGCTATACATTGGTCGGTAGTTTTTAGGTTTTCAGATATTAGTACCCCTAGGTCTTTTACTACCGTTGCAGTTTTTATTTGTTTGCCATTCATTTCGTATTTGTATTTCATATTTCTGCTACCAACCTGCAGCACCTGACATTTATCGACATTGAAGGGCATCTGCCATTTTTTCGACCACTCTGATATCTTGTTTAAATCAGATTGCAACGCATTTCTATCATCTTCGTTCAGGACTGTATTTCCTATTTTTGTATCGTCGGCGAATTTGGAAATGGTGTTGTTTACCCCTACATCAATATCGTTAATGTAAATGAGAAACAGGACCGGTCCAAGGACTGAACCCTGTGGAACTCCACTTGTGACAGGCTCCCACTCCGATTCCACTCCATTTATCACCACTCTCTGTCTTCTGCCTGTAAGCCAATTTTTATCCAAGAATGAATTTCACCTTTGATACCTATCCTCTCCAGTTAGCCAATAGTTTTCGGTGAGGCACCTTGTCGAAAGCTTTTTGAAAGTCCAAGAAGATTATATCTAGTGATTTCGTCATGTCGTTATATGTGAATAGTTTGTTATAAAATTCAATCAAATTTGTTAGGCATGACTTATTTGATCTAAAGCCGACTATTTTTGATTAGGTTGTTTGATTCGAGGTAATCTACTATCTATCTTATCTCTAAGGATTTTTTCCATGATTTTTCCTACAATTGAAGTTAGACTAATTGGTCTGTAATTACTCGCTTTGGCCCTGCTACCCTTCTTGTATATCGGCGTAATGTTCGCATCTTTCCAATCACCGGTACAATCCCCTGTAGTAATGATAAGTTAAATAGTTGTGTCAGGGGTTTTGCTATTCGTCCTTAACATTCTTAATTATTTCGGGTGGAGCATGTCGGGTCCCGGGGTCTTATTTACATTTAAATTACTCAATTTGCTTTGTACTTCGCTAACACTGATGGTGAAATCTTCTATCACATGAGTTGAGGTGTTATTTTCAAGGGTATGATCGATAATTTCTTCTGTGAAAACTGAGCCAAAATATTTGTTGAGCAGATTTGCCGTGTTTGTGTCACCTGTTATTGTCTGGCCATCTTCTATTAGCGGTCCGATTCCGCTTTTGATCTGTTTATTTTTATTTACGTAACTGTAGAATTTGTTGGGGTTTGTGGCACTTTCTCTGGCAATAGTATTTCGTAATTTTGTTTGTTCGCCCTAATTATTTTTTTCACTTCCCTTCTACTATTTTTGTACAAGTTTTTAATTACTTCAGTGTTTGTGTTATTTTTTACAAGTTTGTGGAGTTGATTCCTTTTCCTTATTGCCTTGCCAATGTCTCTACTGTACCAAGGGGGCATACTTGATTTCGTATTACGTTTTGGTTTCATGGGTACAAATTGTTTATGCGCCTCTGTAATTGTAGACTTAAAATGTCCCCATAGTTCATTTACTTCGTTTATATTTATGAGGTTTGAGTGTATGTTTGATAGCGATTCCTTAAGTCTGTCATAATTTGCGTTTTTGAAGTCCGAAACCATTCCTGTTGTTTTTACTGAGGAATATTTGCTTATAACGTTAATCTTAAGATTTTATGATCGGACGTTGCCAGATGTTCACCTACATCCAGGTTTGATAATAGATTTTCTTGGGTAGTGATTACGAGGTCTAATATATTCCTGTCTCGCGTCGGCTGTTTTACGTGTTGAGTCAAAAAAATTGTCCTGGATGAAGCTTGTCATTAGGCGTGACTCAGCATTTTTTCCGGTCGTGGTATTCCAGTCAATTAGGGGGAGGTTATAGTCACCTAGTAAAACTGTTTCGTCGGAATTAAGGGTTTTCTCTAGTATTTCATAAAAAATTGTATCATCGGCAACAGTTAGTCTCGGTGGTCGGTACGCTGTAGTGATATTTAAGTTCATGTTTTTTGTATTTATTTTGACGCACACTATTTCTGCATTACTTTCGGGGAGAGTCACCTCAACTTGGTTTAAGTAGGTTGCAACGTACATTGCAAACCCCCCTCTTTGTTTTCCATTGTTACGGTCTTTATGAAAAAATGTATATGGCTCTATGTGATATTCATGAAGTAGATCTTTATTTTTAAGGTTCAGATGTGTTTCCGTTATACAAATAACGCCAACTTTCTCATTTAATAACAGACATTTGAGTTCGTCTATTTTGTTTCTTATTGAGCAGGCATTTATGGATATTATTTTTATATCATTTCTCTCAGCATGCGCTGGATTTGTTTTTCTTATTGGTGGGGATGGGTATGGGGTTGTGACTTGAAGCCACGGCGGGTTGTCAAATTCATTCAGTTGGTTGGGTTGGCTTGGATGGGGATGGGTGGGGTTGTTTAGTTTGTTTTGTGGTTCAGGTAGGTAAATTTTCGCAACTTGTGGGCCATTGGGGTTGACGGTTTCGTTTAAATGGTTGTGATGGACTTGGAAGGCTTGGGCGGGGTTATTTATTTCTCTTAACTGTGCGGGTGGAGTTTGATTGGGTAGGGTTGTGGGAGGGTTTTTCCGGGGGTAGCGATGTCAATACTCAGAGGAGTCTATTAGCATAGTTATCTCTCGGTCCTGACTGGCGTTGTTTTCATGGGCAATGTAGGTTGCTTGATTTAGGGTGTCACTCATGTGCTGAACGCCTTTTTCTGATAAATGAATGCCATCTCCGCTGTACAGGGACGAGTTCCCTACAAAGGTGGTCCAATTGTCCACATACAGTACCTTCTCTTGTTCGCACATGACCTTGACTGCGTTGTTAATTTCTATGGCTCTATTTTGTCCGTATGAGCTTGTTTTAATCCGGGGTATGACGCCGCTTACCACACATTTCGTGGTCTTCCTTTTCATGACTTTAATTAGGTTCTCGAAATCTTTTTCTATGGTCTTGATTGGGGCCTTACCTCCGTCAAAGCAGTCATTTGAGCCAACATTGACGACTACACAGGTGCCCTCTGGTATGGCGGAGTTAGTTATGTCTTTCAAGATATGTTCGACTTTACCGCCTGGGATGACCTTTACTGACCTTTTTCCTCTGTTCTTGGTGGCAAAGGCAGCTCCTTGACCTCGCATGAGACTGTCACCATAGACTAGGGTGAGTTTCTCCTTCCCGCTGACTCCGTGATTTGATGGTTTCGTTGTTTTCCTGTCAGGAATTTTTCTTGCCTTTCGAGCTTGCTTTCACGTGGTCAGTTACCTCGTGTGCAAAATCTGTTTTTGATAGGGTTACCTGGTGTCGCTTTTCCATTCCCATTCCCATTCACGTGGTCAGTTACCTCGTGTTCATTGTTTTCGGCGAGAACAGCAAATCTGTTTTTGATAGGGATACCTGGTGTCGCTTTCCCATTCCTTTGGGATTTGTTCTTGTTACGCCTGTTGACTACTGTCTGATATAGATCATTGGATGGGTTTTCTTTTTGAAGATTTTTAACAACGTCGACTTGCTTACTCTCTATGTCCTTTACTCGCTCTTTTAGTACGAAAATTTGATGCGAAAGTACACCTACAGTCTCCTTTAGTGTGAGATTATCTCGCTTCAGTTCGTCAGCCTGTGCCTTGTGTGCTTCTAATGTGCACTCCAAGAGCACAAAGTTTTCACCAGTTAAACACATAAAACACTTGGCATTTGGATACCCATGACGCGGATACCATTCCTTGTAGTAGTTCTTGTTACAGGAGGGGCATTTAATTCTGATCGGTGCCATGATTTGGGGTTAGTGAGGGAGAATTTGCAGAAACGAAAGGTACACAATGTTGGAGTGGTCACTTCCCTTAAAAGTTGTTCCGATGTTGATGATGCAGGTTGCAAGGTGTTGGTGGGGGGTGAGGGTAGTTTCTGTTACGTCGGCACTTTAAAAAGAAATTTGGGACGGGTTTTGGGGGTGGGGGGGATGGTCCTAGGGCCCTTATTTTATACCCCTATTTCCCCTCATAAACCGGGGTTTGAAGGGGGGGGTGGTACTTGTTGACACTTGGCGGCAGCGGGAAATGAATTGGGAATGAGAGGAAAAGAAAGAGAGAGAGAGAGAGAGGGGGGGGGAGAGTGAGTGAGAATGAGAGAGAACGAAAGGGAGAGGAGGAGGGAGGAGAGAGAGAGAGAGAGAGAGAGAGATGAGCGAGCGAGAGAGATATATGAGCGAGAGAGAGAGAGAGATATGGGCGAGAGAGAAGAGAGAGAGAGAGAGAGAGAGAGAGAGAGGGAACGAAGGGAGAAAGAGATGGAGAGAGAGAGAGAGAGAGAGAGAGATATGAGCGAGGAGAGAGAGAGAGAGAGAAGGGCGGGGGGGGAGAGTGAGAAAATGGAAGTGAGAGAATGAGAGAGATAGAACGAAAGGGAGAGAGAGAGAGAGAGGATTAGTTTATTGGGGGGTGGTATTCACCCTGGTGGGGCACTCCTGGTAAAACCGGAAGTCGTTGGGGGGGAGAGAGGGGGTGCCTTTAGTTGGGGTTGGGGGGGGGAGGGGGAGTTGGGAGGAGAGGGAGAGAGAGAGAGAATTAGTTTATGGGGGGGCTGTATTCACCCGGGTGGGGCACTCCTCGTAAAGCGGAAGTTGTTATGGGGACGGCGGTGCCTTTTGTTGGGGTTGGGGGGGGGGGGAGGGGGGGGGGGGGGGGGGAGTTGGGAGGGGAGGAGAGGGAGAGCAGGGATCAAAGGAGAGAGAGAGAGAGAGAGAGAGATATACACACGCACACACAAACTTACACAGACAAGCAGGCCCCCCCCCCTCTCCACACTGACAGGGATAATCTTTTATGTATTTTAATGTGTAATCTTTGCCATTTATGAGTACGTTCATATAAAGGAATGAGAGAGAGAGAGAGAGAGAGAGAGTACAAAGGAGTACAATGGAAATCAAGCAACAACAGATCTTGTGACTCTTCTAGGCTGCTTGTCCTCCAAAACAATGAGGACCAAGTGTCCAAACAGTGGTTTAGAGTGGGTAAGGAAACATTGGAAAAGGAACTACTGCCCTGGAACTAATGTCCGTGGCAGGATTAGGAAGTTAGTAGGGGACAGATTGGTTAGTAGCAAATAAAATAAAGTTATTCATTTACAACGCAGTCAGTCATGGGTTTGATGCGGTATATTTGTCTAGGCGAAGTTTAAATGAATCAACGATGCTGCAGTCTAGAACGTCTCGGGGAAACCCATTCCACAAGTTGACAACTCGATTGAAAAAGAAATTCTTAGATTCGTGAGTTAAAAGATTTACCATTAATTTTGCAACCGTTTCCCCGCGTGTAATTAGATTGGTCGATAGTGAAGTACTTACTACAGTTCATACTGTCGATGCCTTTGATGATTTTGAACACTTGAACTAAGTCGCCTCTTAATCTGCGCTGGGTTAAAGGAAATAAATTTAATTATCTAAGACGCTCCTCGTATGGTTTGTTCTTTAGGCTAGGTATCATTTTGGTAACTCTACGTTGAACTCGTTCTAGCTTGTCTATATCTTTTTGGTAATAAGGGCGCCAGGATTAAACGCAGTATTCCAGAAGAGGGCGGACTAAGGAATTGTAAAGGGCTAGGATAACTTCTTTGGATTTATTCTCAAATGACCTGCCTATAAAGCCAATTATTTTGTTTGCTTCTTAACAACTTTTGAACATTGTTGACTCGGTTTTAGTTTACTCGATATTGTTACTCCCAGATCGGTTTCTCTGTTTACATTCTTAAGCGAGAGAGAGAAGGCACGAAAATTAACACCATAAAATCTTAATCCTCCGCAGATTTTTGGAAATAAATATCCACCCGAAAATTTGCATGCATAATATTTTAAAAGGCGTAAAAATAAAACGGGTAACCTTTGACGTTGCATACATAATGTGATGGTCGCTCTTTTGTTATTAATATTTTATATAACGAAATTGGGTTTTGCCTATTTAGGATATGATGGTAGTGATGATAGTGGTGGTGGTGATGGTGAGTGGTGGTGGTTGGTGTGGTGGTGGAGGTGAAGATGATGGAGAGGGAATCTTGGGGATGTTCTTTTAGTGGAGGTCTAGGGAGGAAACTAAAATAATTATAATTAAGTGAAATAATCGACCAAAAATACACCCTCCCCCCTTAAGTGAGTCTCCCCTGCAAACAGATCAACTCACTACCTCAGAGTAATTTTCCACCAACCTTCAATAGACAACAGCTCACGTTTAGGGGTAACAACTTCTCATGACTTAATTTTCTATGATATTTTGTTTTCTACTTGATGCAATACAAGGAAAGATAACAAACAGACCGAGAGAGAGAGAGAGAGAGAGAGACAGACAGGAGGTGAGAGGCAAATTACACCTCAAGGTTCATATTATACGGTATGTAGACAAAATAATGGTAAAAATTGTGTAGGGGGGTGTGAGTGTGTGTGTGTGTACAATGTAACCTGTCTAGCTGATACCCCACTAACCTGCCAGACGTCAAAGAGAAGGAGGAGGAGGAAGAGGAATACAAAGGACGTACAAACTGCAACAGACCTATTGGTCCTTACGGGGTAGTTTGGATGTCTGCACTGCTAAGCTACTAACTACTGGGTAAAGAAAAGGATGGTATAGCAGAAGACTCCTCCCCACCCACCACTCCCGGAAACAGTTGTACAAATATATCAAGCAGTGTGGACTAACTATAAATGACCCTAAACAACCCCCCTCCTCTCCCGCTTCCCCTCCCATACCTACCCCCATCTCTATTATTACCCCCCCCCCCCCCAAAAAAAAAAAAATAATAATAATAATAATAATAATAATAATATAACGAATACCCCTCTCCCCCATCTTCTATATATGTTTTGTCTTCTCTCTCTCTCTCCCACCCAACATTTGTCTAACATTATCACCTTGTTGAAACCCATCCACCTCTCGGAAAAAATATCTCTTTGGTTCCTGGGTATATAAGGGCGATTACACACACACACACACACACGGCTTTATCTAGATGGGAGAGATAAAAGAGAAGGGCTTGTTGGGAGATTATTATAAGCTGCTTGAGGTGGTAGAATATATATATATATATATATATATATATATATATATATATATTGTTACGAATCTGGACCTCAGTTGCTTACAGACGGTATGCGAAAATAATTACTACTGCAAATGCACCTTGTCTCTCTACCAAGCAACACCACGACGCAACAGGTAAGAGCACTATAAACGCTTCCAGGCTCTTCTCAGGGCTTAAGGTGCACACTGCCCGGCTCCTATTCTGAATAATATGTAGAACAGAAATAATCATGTAACTTACTAGCTACGAGAACTCGAAACCAACACCGGGATTAGCAATGCTGGGTTGGATAATCAAAACAGTTAAATACACAGGCTACCAGCAGACATCAAAGAAAAAAAAGAGTGTAGGTGTACTTAATCGAGCATAACAGGCTATGCGCGCCCTCGACAATACTAAACCGTGCGCAAACCAGCCAACGGTAATCCACTCTCAACCCAAGAGAGTTGCACATAATATTGTAAACATATAATAATGGTCTAACAATACAAGGCAGTGTCCTATTATGACTACTAACCTCGGGGTGACATTAGTGGAGGCAAGGTGCCCTGACCACCTCTAATATCACACCAATATATGAACTCTTAGAGAGTCCACCTCCTACACTCACTTAACTATGGGGGAGGGGGTGGGGGGGTTCCAGACTGAAGCTGGATTCCTAATTACTATTAAACACTCTGTTGCCTCAGTTCGAAACCCGAGATTGGGAACAAACAATTGCTTGGGCAGAACCGTCAAGGGCGGGTCCTAAGCACAAACACGGGGAAAATACGTAGGGGTTATGGATGTGTGTGTGTGTGTGGACTGTCTATGGGATTAACGGTGCTTATTCTTAACCTGACAAGCGCTAAATAGACCTAGGGCTAGGGTAGTTATTTGTGCATTTCTAGCCTTGGATTCTGACAGAATTAGTTATATTTACAATATAGAGCATTATTTGTTTTCGGTATGCTTTTATTTTACATATATGATGTATATATGAACCTTCAAGAGTGCTAAAATAAATGGGAAAAGCATTTGGGTGGTGAAAAACGAAGATATTGGCCACCCGGTCATAATCTCAGGCGAGAGAGAGCCACAGGCAACCCTCCTCTCTCGCTGTCTGTGAGGTAACTGAGACGAGCGGGGCGGTGTGGGCCGGTGTCTGGGTGTTGCATAACGATCTTTCTGCAACCCGTGCTACATTATCGCGGGAGATAAAACCGATAAATGATGATAATAAGAGGAAAAAATAGGTGATAATTGAGGATGGGAGGGGGGAATAAGGTGGGGAAGGAGGGGAGGGGGTGGGTGAGATTTACATGGATGAGTACTGGAGGGGAATTATCTCACCTAGAGACAAATTCCTTTGTTTTGATAGGCCCTTTAGTTTTTGGAAGGCTTTTTTTATGGTCTTGCTTCCGTGAGGCCTATCGCGTTCCCTATAGGAAGCCTTCCGTGAGGCCTATCGCACTTGCCGGGTTAAGGACCCTGGCAAGCCTCCCAGCTCTCCGCTATCACGGATCCCAAAGTAAGCCACCGGAGGTACAGAACATATGATACAAATGGAAATATAATAAATGCTGATCAGAGGAAAAGAAGAATTAAAAGAATATATGAATGTCTAGGATTCTCTGTTAATTACGTTAAGTTACTAGTATGCAAGCAAGGACAAACAAAAGGGGCAGGCTGATGTGCAACAAGAGAGAGCTAGCACCACCTCTACTGTCTGACCGCCTACCAGAGAATGATGAGGCCTGGCGTGGCTAGTGGGAGCCAGCCTCAAACTAAGGGGTTGCAATATATTACCACACGATATGATAACACTAAGACACTTCACAAGAATACCTCATACTAGCGTATTCCTGTGTTAACATATTGGCTAAAACAGTGTGGCAGATAAAATAAAATATATCTCAATATTGCAACACAACTGAACTTGCAATGGTCACATAATTAAATGAAACTCGTGGTGCTGGCACGATCGCCCCCCCCCCCCCCCCCCCCAAGACGAGAGCAACATTCCTCCCTCACCTACCCACCTCTAGCCTGCAAATTACAATGTTGCCACTAACTAACAACTTCATATACGAAACTAATAACACTCTATTGGTTCATTCTACACAAATGTTTATTGAGACAAAAATGCTTAGAGGTACGGTAAAACTAGTCATGAGCAATTGGAAGGGTATCGGAATGAAACTCAAATACCAGGTCTTTCTAATAGACTTGGCACACCTGCTTTCATATGTCTGGCGCCACTCGAGTCTAGCTACTCCTAAAAGGCCCTAAAAGACCCTGGTCATTGTGACAATGTATATATATATATATATATATATAGTAAATATATATATATATATATATATATATATATATATATATATATATATATATATATATATACAGTATACTGTATATATATATATATATATATATATATATATATATATATATATATATATATATGCTATGCCGGTTTGTAATCGAACAGGCTTCAGTATTATTTATAATCAATCCGAATTTAGGATATTTAGATTTGTAATATTCCTCGACAGGAACACATCAAGCACAGTACATATGATAATAGTAAACTCAATCAGGCAACAATAAACACACAAGGTAATTTACACTGTTATTTATTGACAAACATAAATAGGTTATAGATACACTAAACTCGACTGTTATATGGGAACAGGGAGCAAGTAATAACTATAGTGGAGAGAGTTAAGAATCTTAATCTCAAATGGAGTACTAGAATTAATCATATGACAATCATCAAGGAAGGAAAAATACGCATAGGATACAGATACATATATAAATAAAATAAACACCTTGATAATAATATCTATGGGAATCAAGTGTCCCCCTGGGGGTTAGGGAATAGAATATGCCCCACGTGCCTTCTGCGTGTCGTAAGAGGCGACTAAAGAGGTTGGGTCGGTGGGCTTGCGACCCCCACCCGGAAAAAATATCTAAGCAAAGAAAAACGAACGAACAGCCTCGGATGCGGACGGAACCAACGTTGACGAACCACGACCGACTAAGGACATGCCTTCGGACATTCTGAGAATGGCTACGTGGAATGTTAGTGGCATGAATGATGGCACAAAAGAGAGAGAGGTCCTGGAAGTGTTAGTGAATGCCAGGCTGGATGTATGTGGAATGACAGAGACCAAATGGAAAGGTTCAGATGTGAGAGAGTGGGAGTGTGGAATGGGTGTGTGTGCTGGAGTGAGTGAAGGAACAGCGAGAGAAGGTGCATGTTTGTTTGTAAGTAGCAAATGGAAGGAATGTGTAAGAGAGTATGGGTCTGTGGGTTCAAGGATTGTGTGGGTGAGAATGAAAGTAGGAATACAAACGTGGGTGATTGTATGCGTGTATGCCCCGACAGAGGATATACTTGAAAAAAAGAAAGAGGAGTTCTGGATGAATGTGGAGGCGTGCCTGGAGAAGTTTGACAAGAACGAAAGAATATTTCTGATTGGGGATATGAATGGTAAGGTGGGTGATAGGAAAGTTGAGGGAGTGGTTGGAGGGTGGGGGGTACCATCAGATGTGAATGGGAATGGTAGTGCACTTGTGGACGTATGTGTGGGGAGGAGGCTGTGGATAGCCAACACCTTCTTCCGACACAGAATGATCCACAGGTACACGTGGAAACGGATGTTGACGATGAAGGATAAGACAGTGGTGGAACGAAAGTCATTGATTGATTATGTATGTGTGGATGAACGAATGAAGAAATCTGTGATGGATGCTAGGGTGTATAGGGGTATTGGAGGGGGTCTGTCTGATCATTATGTAGTGGTAGCTAAGGTTAGGATACAAAAGAAGTGGGTGAGGAGAGCGGGAGGGAGGCGAGAGGAGGGTGGAAATGGTGAGGAGGGTGGAGAGGTTGCAGGAGGAGGAAGTCAGGGAGGAGTACAGGAGAGCAGTGGAAAGACAACTAGGTGGGTTCGACCTGGAAGTTATGGAGGAAGTGGAGGAGATGAGCAAGGTGTTTAAGGATGAGATCTGTGCAGCATGTGAGGAGGTGTGTGGAGTGAGGAGAAGAGGGAGGGGAGTGAAAGGTACAGCATGGTGGACAGAAGAGGTAAGAATAGCTGTGGAAGAAAAGAAGAAAGCATATAGAGAGTGGTTGGGTAGTAGAGGGAATGAAGATTCCGAGAGACAGAAACGAGCGAGGTACGTGGAGAGTAAGAGGGTGGTGAAGAGAGTAGTGAAGGAAAGTAAGAGAAGAGTAGATGAGGAATTTGGAAGGAATCTGAGTGTAAAATGGAGGGAGAGTAAGAAACTGTTCTGGAAAGAAGTCAAGAAAGTTAGGGAAGGTAGCAAGGGAAACAGTAAGGGTGTGAAAGATAAGAATGGGAGAATGCTAGCCGAGAAGCAAGAGAGACTCGAAAGATGGAGGGAGTACTTCAGTGAGTTGCTAAATGAAAGGAATGAAGAGCCAGCAAACATAGCTGGATATGGTATGGGAGGGAGAAGAAGAGAAGTAGTGGAGGAGGAGGTGGGGATCAGGAGGTCAGAAGTGTGGGAAGCCATGAAAAGAGTGAAGTTGGGGAAAGCACCAGGAACAGATGGAGTGTGTGGGGAAATGTTGAGGTATGGTGGTGAGATAGTGATAGAATGGGTATGGAAAATGTGCAAACTAGCATGGGAGAAGGGGAGTGCACCCGATGACTGGAAGACTGGCATAATAGTCCCCCTATATAAGGGCAAAGGGGAAAGAGGACTGTGTGGTAACCACCGAGGAATATGTCTTCTAAGCGTAGTAGGGAAGGTATACAGTAGGGTAGTGATTGAGAGAGTGAGAGTGAGAACGGAGAAATGGATAGGCGACGAGCAAGGAGGTTTTAGGAAGGGAAGAGGATGTGTAGATCAGATTTTTACCCTGAATTGTGTTGTGGAGAAGTATCTGGAAAGAAACAAAAGGTGTATGTTGCCTTTATGGACTTGGAGAAGGCCTATGACAGAGTGGATAGAGAAGGTTTGTGGAAAGTACTTAGAATATACGGAGTAGAGGGCAAGTTGCTGAAAGCAGTGAAGAGCATGTATGAGGGTGCAAAGGCGGCAGTACGTGTGGAGAGTGAGCAGAGCGAGTTCTTTGACCTGAATGTTGGTTTGAAACAGGGGTGTGTGATGTCCCCGTGGTTGTTTACTGTATATATGGATGGAGTTATGAAAGAAATACTATCAAGAGCAGTGGATGTTGGTGTATCGCTGAAAAGGGAGGGAATTGAGTGGAAGCTACCTATACTGCTGTTTGCGGATGATACAGTTCTGATGAGTGATAATGAATGGGAGTTGCAGGGTCTGGTAAATGAGTTTGGAACAGTGTGCGAAAAACGGAATTTGAAGGTAAATACGGGGAAGAGCAAGGTTATGGTCTTCGAAAGGGGTGAAGTCACAGAGTGTGAGGTGAAGCTGAACGGTCAGGCTATGGAGATCGTCAACTCTTTTAAGTATCTGGGCAGTGTGTGAGTAAAGATGGGACTATGGATGAAGAGGTGCGGGAGAGGGTACAACAGGGGAAGATGGTTGTAGGAACGCTAAAAGCAGTAACAAGAAATAGGGTGGTCAGTATGGAAGTGAAGAAGTCCTTGCATGACAGTGTGGTAATCCCGACACTGACTTACGGAAGCGAAGCATGGACGTTGGTTGAGAGACTCAGACCAAGAGTGAGAGCAGTGGAAATGAATTACTTAAGGAGTGCGTGTGGAGTTACATGGAGGGATAGACAGACTAATGAGGAAGTAAGAAGGAGGTGTGGTGTGGAGGTAGATGTGCTGGAAAGTGTGAAAAGGAACAACTTGAGATGGTTCGGCCATATGGAACGTATGGAAAGCGAGAGAATGACTAAGAGGGTGTACGAGAGCGAGGTGGAGGGACAGAGGGGGAGAGGTAGACCGAATATGAGGTGGAAGGATGGAGTGAGGAACTACATGAACGAAGGCGGTGCTGGTTGGGGGGAGGGGCGTCGACTGACTGGGGACAGAGGTGCATGGGGGCGGTTCGTTCGTGGCCACCCCTTCGGGGATCACGGCGTCAGGCAATAGATAGATAGATAGAAGTGTCTAACGTGAAGTATTCTGAAATACTACGCAAAACAGTGGAATGTATCGTTCACTGCGCGGGGTGAGTATGTGGCGGGGGGGGGGGGGGGGGGGGGGGGGCGGCTATTCCGCGCTCAGGTAAAAGATCAAACGTACCGCTTGTAGGGGTATAGCTAGAAGGTACTGTGGTCACGGAAAATAGTAATATAAATGAATGCGATCTTAGTTTAAAGGTTCAAGGTAGATGGATAATTTAAGTCTAAAAGGGAGGACAAACTAAATTATAAGTTGACCCTCTTAGAATAAATATGAAAATCTCTCTAATTCGACACAAAAAATACTTTGATCAGAGATTAAATCAAATCACACGAATGGAGGAATTCCGATGCACTAAGAATTAATGTGATGGGAGGTAAATGGACAATCCGAAATAATACGATTGGAATAAATTAACTGAGTAATTTATGGGCGCAGCTAAAATAGCTTACAATAGAATAGCTATATGAAATGGCGTACACGACAAAGTTGTACTAATTAAATACCAAAACTTGACATGAAAGGAGCTCTGAATAAATTAACAAATTCCTATATTAAAACCCAGAACTATAGTAGCGTTATATTATAACCTTGAAATGATTATAATAAATAATTACTCAAAGTAATCGAAGGTAAGTTAATAGCCAAACGTAGGCTAAATAGACATAGGAATATTCGAACGGGATCCCTAGATACGTGTGCAAAGAATTATAAGGTCTGTATAGCGTATATTATCAGATTATTCACAAGAATTAATAGAATAGAACTTGGAAATAAATAAATACTAATTCAACGAAAGGGGTCTTGACTTTCAAAATAAAAGTGGAGTAATATGATAAAGCTCTCTGGGTAGTAATTAAGTAGATAAAAAAATCTTAAAATTGGGCATAGGTTTTAGGTAAATAGAAGGGTTAAGAAGGGAATTAGTTCACGTTATACACTTTGACTTCAACTTCGTTACACACAGAATAAATGGACACAATATAGGAAAATCTGCTAATATTCTGGCTAAGTAACACTTGTAAAATATGAAGATGAAGTGTGTGGTTAATTTAAGTTTATGACAAGTAAACACAGATTAACAAGGCAATATCTCGTACTTATAAATCACTTGTACAGATCAAAATTTAATGTTTCACACGGGTAGCAAAGATTCACGATAGATCCTTGGCACAGATCTAGAGTTAATTATAAAGGGAATATTCACATGTTTTACCTTACCTTCACAACTAATAGCCACAACTTAATATACTCAGAGACACTTAGGGTAGGGGAGGAGGGAGCCGTGAACGAGAATCTGGTCGACGTGGTCTCGTGGTTCTGCAGGGCTGGACGTCAGGGGGAACTGCCTCTCGTAGTACTGCAGGGCTGGGCATCAAGGGGAACTGCCTCTCTCCCAGGTACAGGTGAAGGGGTTCCGGACTGGACGTCTGGTGAAGCGGTAATACCAATGTTTGTTCTTCCGGCGTAACCAGGCGTAACCAGACAAAGGAGACAATCGTATTTGCTTAATTTCCTTCAGTTAAAGTCAGGCTATATTTGGGCTCTTTTTAGGGTTCAATTTGGTGTCTTTCGAGTTCATAGGGACATGTGGATATTGTTGTTATGGCTATGGTGAAGGTAATACTTAATCTTAAAAATACATGGGGGTTTGTGGAAAATACTTAGAATATACGGAGTAGATGGCAAGTTGATGATAGCAGTGAAGAGCATGTATGAGGGTGCAAAGGTGGCAGTACGTGTGGAGAGTGAGCAGAGCGAGTTCTTTGGCCTGAATGTTGGTTTGAAACAGGGGTGTGTGATGTCTCCATGATTGTTTACTGTATATATGGATGGAGTCATGAAAGAAATACTATCAAGAGCAGTGGATGTTGGTGTATCGCTGAAAAGGGAGGGAATTGAGTGGAAGCTACCTATACTGCTGTTTGCGGATGATACAGTTCTGATGAGTGATAATGAATGGGAGTTGCAGGGTCTGGTAAATGAGTTTGGAACAGTGTGCGAAAAACGGAATTTGAAGGTAAATGCGGGTTAGAGCAAGGTTATGGTCTTCGAAAGGGGTGAAGTCACAGAGTGTGAGGTGAAGCTGAACGGTCAGGCTATGGAGATCATGAACTCTTTTAACTATCTGGGCAGTGTGTTGAGTAAAGATGGGACGATGGATGAAGAAGTGCGGGAGAGGGTACAACAGGGGAAGAGGGTTGTAGGAACGCTGAAAGCAGTAACAAGAAATAGGGTGGTCAGTATGGAAGTGAAGAAGTCCTTGCATGACAGTGTGGTAATCCCGACACTGACTTACGGAAGCAAAGCATGGACGTTGGTTGAGAGACTCAGACCAAGAGTGAGAGCAGTGGAAATGAATTACCTATGAAGTGCGTGCGGAGTTACATGGCGGGATAGACAGACTAATGAGGAAGTAAGAAGGAGGTGTGGTGTGGAGTTAGACATGCTGGAAAGTGTGAAAAGGAACAACTTGAGATGGTTCGGCCATATGGAACGTATGGAAAGCGAGAGAATGACTAAGAGGGTGTACGAGAGCGAGGTGGAGGGACAGAGAGGGAGAGGTAGACCGAAAGAGAGGTGGAAGGATGGAGTGAGGAAGTATATGAACAAAGGCGGTGCTGGTTGGGGGGAGGGGCGTCGACTGACCGGGGACAGAGGTGCATGGGGGCGGTTCGTTCGTGGCCACCTCATCAGGGATCACGGCGTCAGGCAATAGATAGATAGATAGATTATTTATTGGTACGAATAGAAATTCTTAATCTCTTGATCTTGATCCCCTATTTTTAGAGGGCCTTGTGGTGATTTAATGGATTATTTTCTATCCATCGTGGTATCTGTCTTTTCTTATTCTGCCGGCCACAAGTTTCTTATTTGACACTGCATTTGTTTCATTCCCAGTCTTCCGGGAAGGTACTATAGGAGGGGTACTGAGGGTCCCACTTATTTCTATATTGGAAGGGTTCTTGGTGCTTAACTTCCATAAAACATTTCTTCATTGTATCGTAAATTGGGCTGGAGCTGATGATATGCCTCGGGCGGTGGTTCCTGTCTCTGCCATTGGAGGAGCTAGGGCCCCTGTGAGTTCCTTTTCCGGACAGACTGACCTATTTCTCCGGAATTTAGAGCATGGGTAGTTCCGGAAAAAATATTAGACTCATGTATCCGGGCCGAAATTAAAACCTGGGAAGTTGGTTGGGTCTCATTTCTGCTCGTCTTCTCCTATTGTTCCTGTTGTCTTGGATGACTGCTATTCTTGCTTTGGTTTAGGGGTGGCCGTTCAACCCCGTCATCTCACCACCTTCGTCCAGGACAAAATCTCGACCGCGAGATCTTAACCCTCTCCGACATATGACGCGATTTTGAGCCTATTGTAGATACTTTAAAGCCTTTGTTACCATCTGGGGTATTTAGAAACCTTTAGTTTAGTTACTTCAACCTCTGCAGTTGTCTTTGAGATAGCTGTGGGCAGAAAACTAATTTTGGAGAGGTAATTATAAGAGTGAGAGAACGCTATTTCTTATTGCTAATCTGGCAACCTCTGCGTCATATGTGCGTAAAAGGGTTAAATTGTAGGTCCTGAGGGTGTGTGAGAGAGGGTGTCAGGTTCTGGAGTATGAGACACCAGATGGTTGTATGAAAGTTGACAGGGCTGGTGGTGTCTAAAGCTAGGGTCAGTAGTAGAGGGGTTTTGGAGTTCTTAGCTGTGTGCAACAGATGAACAGGAGTCTGTATGACAGTGCTACCCTCGTCGGAGGACACAACCAAACTGTTAATCTTCATGATGAGGGCAGGATCTGTAGGAGCTGTGGCTGCTGGAGGAGATGGTGGTGCACTAGTCTGGTTTGGTGCTGTAGAGTAATTTTGCCCAGGTGGGAGGGGCTTGTTGAGGATAAGTTGAGTATCCCTGGTCATGGCTTGGGGGGCAGGTTGAGGAGTTGACCTCGCACTAAGTGTGGCGGGGACCCTTTGAGGTGGCGAGGTGGTGGCTCTGGTGGTAACCGCCGCTTGTAGGTCGGCTTGAAGGTAGGCGCCCATCGTTTTGGTGGTGTCACACGTCGGCCAGATCTTCGACAGGGTGGAAAGAGGTTGCATTAAAGATTTTGACCTCCATGGTATTTTTGGCATTATTGGAACAGGATGGGGGGAAATATAGTTAGAAGTAGAAGTGATGGAAGGATTAGGTGACAGGGTAGGTGATTTATGAGAAGAGGTAGAGGGTTGAGGCTGTCTAATGAGAGGTATAGGTAGTTGAGCAGAAAGTGTAGGATTAGTTATAGTCGGACTAGTGGTTTGATGTGCAGATTGATGAGGGGATAACATTGATGACGTTTTGGATAGAGAAGAAGTTTGACAGTCTAGGGAGGGAATGTTGCGAATGGCTGGAGTGGTAGGTAAAGTACCTGGTCATTCAGAAAAATTAGGTAAGCTGGCGGCAGGTGAGGAAATGGGAGGATTTGACTTCAAGTTGGAGACAGTTTGGTTAGATTGAGTAGGCAGTTGAGGAGGTGCAAAGACAACTCGCATATGAGGTGGATGGTTAATTTCAGGGGTAATGTTGTGTGAGGGAAAAAATATTGCTAGCAGAGGTTGTTTGATAGGGGGTTTAGGTATTTGGTGCAGGGGTGGGGCAACAAGGTTTGGTTGTGTCAAAGGTAGAGGAGAAAGGGGTAGAAGAATGGGAGGTGTCAATGGTTCTGAGGATCCCAATTTGTCGTCATCAGATGCAGGCAATGTGTCTTTATCTTTGGGATCTGCAAGCATAATCATATTCTCATCAATGGGTTGAAATCTACATATATATCTATTTCGGTATGTGCGTGACTCACCAAAATAGTTGACTGTAACCTGATAACAATTTGGAACAGTTAGGATTTCAAAAGGACCTTGATATCTCGGCTTGAGTTTGGATGGTATTGGTAAATGAGCAACCATGACAAGATCGCCGACATGGTGGGGACTAACTTTTGCAGCTTCGTCAGGTTGGAGGTTTTGGAGGTATTGTAGTTGTCAGAGGCGGTTCTTGAGATAAACGAGGGCTTGGTCAACATTTGAGGAGGGTTCATACGGGACAGCTAGATTACGGAGAGGTAAGAGCAGAGGTGGTACTCCAAATACACGTTCGTGGGGTGATATTCCGTCTTCTCTGGGGCAAACATTTATCCCCCATTGGACTATTTTCACTTGGCTGGGCCAGTCTTTGGTGTTCATTTTGTTGCAATCTTGTTCTTATTTGATTTGCGATGGTTCGGTGGCTTCTTTCGCAGATTGAGTTACCTGAGGCCAGTACGGGGACGAGTGACCAAATGTGACTGGTAAACTCAGGTGCATTGTCTGAATGAATAGCTTCTGACAATCCAAAATATGGGAACACATGTTGTATTAGTGCTTCTGCTACTGCTATGGCTGAGTGTTCTTTTGCTGGACACACGAACACATATTTGGAGTAAGTGTCGACGAAAGTGATGATGTATTTGTAGCCTTGGTTTCCCTCCATTGGTCCCATTACATCTACTGCAAGAAGTTGCCACGGTTTGGATGCTACTAATTTTCCTGTAGGTCCGGCTGTGCGGGTTCTGTCTTTGCCCAACGCACAGGCTCTGCAGGCTTCGGTAGCCCTTTTTGCTGTTATATATGGAGAAGGTGTCCAATAAACCTGTTGAAACATAGCAGTCAATTTTCTTTGGGCTACATGGATGTTACATCTCAATATTTTACTATTTATTATGAAATCATTATAACCATCTATCATATATTTGTATACTATTATACTTCTATGATTGATCTATTGAAGGCAACTGTACAATCTCGAGGTTATCCATTGTAACTCCCTGTCAGAATGTCATGAGTCAATCTCTGCTTACAGCCTATAAAGCTTGCCTCAACACTCCTGGTACCTCTCCACTCTGTTATCATGCGATAGAATGGGTCTTGGTAAATTTCCATGATTCTGAAGGGTGTGGCAGAGCAGCAGAGCTAAGAGGTAGTGAGGAGTTTGGAGAACAGATAGACATTAGCCACGAGCGAGAGAACATAGCTCAGAGATTCCTGTAAATATAGGGAATTCTCTAGTTACTTATAAGTAGTACTCTGTATATTATTTCAGTTTGTACTTGAATATATATCAAAGCGGTTTTGGACCAGAGATCTTTATTTTTCCCCTTTACCTATATATAATATGTATAGAGTATAAGTGGGATGGTGGCAGCGATACAATATCTACCTAATTATTATAATCTATCAAACTACAAGCAGAGAGAACTGAAAGCTGAGATCAACATCTACAATCAACCTTTAACTAAAATAATATATATACATCTCTTAAGGCCATCGACACCTTCAGTCAGTCTTATATAGAGTCAACAGTTAACCCTATGAATACATTTAACTACCCCATAACAGTCATTATGTAACATGGATGCCATTATGCATGTGAATGGATTGCATGGTGGAGAGAGCTGCTTTTGGGGTTATTACAATTTTTCCTTCTGGTATGAATAAATTATCTCCTCTTCTGGTGAGTTGAGAGAAAATACTTCTTGGCATCCAGTCTGGTTTCTCTTGTCGTTGAAATTGTTTCAATAGATCTTGTTGATCTTGGCTTAAGGAATCTTGATGGTGTATGGCTAATATTGGTTGATTTTCGGTGTTCGGGGGTGAGGTATCTTTGGTTGTGTTGGTTGGAAGTCTTGATAAGGCGTCAGCGTTGGTATGGAGTTTTCCTGGTCGATAGGCAATTTCGAAATCAAACTCCTTTAGTGATTCTCGCCATCTGACTGTAAAGGCATTTTTTGGTGTCTGATTTCCGAAGCCATTGAAGGGCGTGGTGATCCGTGATAATGGTGACCTTTACACCTGTTAGGTATGCCTTGAAGTGTTGCAAGGTCCAAATAATGCCTAGACATTCTCTTTTTGTTACTGGATAATTGATTTCTGCTGGATTTAAGGTTCGGCTGGCACAGGCGATGATATGTTCCCTTCCTTCTCGAGTTTGTCCTAGAACGGCACCTATTCCGAATTGTGATACATCCGTGTATAGGCAGAAAGGTTGGGTGTAATCCGGGAATGATACTACAGGTGAGGCTACTAGTAGGTTTTTTATTGTGTTAAAAGCCTGAAGGCACTGTTCTGTCCATACGAAGGGTTCATCTTTTCTGGTTAGGTCATGAAGGGGTTTGGCAATGGTGGCAAAGTTCTTCACAAATCTGCGGTAGTAAGAAGCTAATCCGAGGAAAGCTCGTACTCCTTTTACATTTGTGGGGGGAGTGATGGTGTTAATGGCATCCAGTTTGTCAGGGTCTGGGGCAATTCCTTCTTCTGACACGACATGTCCGAGAAATTTTACTTCCTTTTTGGCTAGAGTACATTTTGATGGTTTGAGTTTTAGATTGGCTTCTCGAATCCTCTGGAATACTTGTTTTAATCTCTGTAGGTGTTCCGCCCAGGTTTTTCCGAACACGATTATGTCGTCTAAGTAGGCCAGGCATGTCTCCCAGGTTAATCCTTGTAATACAGATTCCATTAACTTGGAGAAAGTGGCAGGGCCGTTACCTAGACCAAAGGGTAACACTGTAAATTAATAAAATCTCCCTTGACTGGTGCAAAATGCGTTCTTCTGTTGATGTTCTGGGAGGACTGGTACTTGCCAATATCCTGCTTGTAAATCCAGGGTAGTGAACCATATCGTTCCTAATAAGAAGTCTAGGGAGTCATCTATTCTGGGTAGTCGGGTAGCGTCCTTGATGGTGACGTCGTTCAACTGTCTGTAGTCAATACAAAACCGGGTGGATCAGTCTTTCTTACAGACGAGTACTACCGGAGAAGACCAGGGGCTGGTGGAGTGTTTTACAACTCCTGTGGCTAACATATCGTCAACTTGGGATTCTTCTTGTCTTTGGATTGGGTTTTTTCTCCGGATAGGTTGTTTGATAGGTAGTCCGACAGTATGTATAGGGTGGTGAAGTATGTTAGTTTTCCCGACGGTTCGGTTGGAAATAGCAAATATGTCTTGGTAGGTGGTCATTATATTCTTTAGATCGGTTTTTTGTTGAGGGGTAAGATGGGAAGGCATATCAGGTAGGGGAAGAGGAGTGTGGGGGGTCTTGTCTGTAGGTACAGAAAGTTCTTCCTCGTAAGATTCAAGTTCCCCAATGGCTAACCCTTTGGGTAAGGTAATCGGTTGATCTGAAATATTGGCTATCTTGATGCAGTTAATTTTACTTGAGATGAGGCTTGGAGCGGTCAGGCAGTCCCTATCAAAGGGGCTTTGGAGGTGAGGGGTCAGTATGGCATCTCCAGGTGAGGTGGGTACAATGGGTACCCATCTTTCAATGTGAGGGGGCTGTGTCACTAGTTTGGATGTAACAGCTTGAGTGGTGTGGAGAAGACAAGTGGTAGGTTTACTCAAGTTTTCCTGCTTGGGCACAACTTGGGGACTAGGTTTTGAAGCCTTGGTTGTTTGAGGGGAAGTTAATACTCTGGACTTTGGTATGTTTTGGTTATTCTGGATGGCTTGGATGGGGCGAGTGGTAGGGAGGTTGGGCTTGGCTAAGGAAAGCTTTGTTTTGTGTGGTATGGAGGGTTTTGGTTTTTGTGACTTTTTTTAGGGTAATTTTTTTTTTTTCTGGAGGGGGTTTGAGAACGTCAGTGTTCTCTTCCCGCAATCTATGGAGGCGCTCAATGCAGTGAGCAGATCGAGCCCCAAGTATCCATCGTAATTGGTCTCTTTGGGATCATAAATCATGAATGCATGATCAGTTCTATGGTATGGGACAGGGGTACTAACATATAAAGGAAGAGTCTACCCGAAATTTGGAATGATATCATCATTTTCACTTACTAATACTATGGAAGAAGGTTGGTTTTCTGAGTACGTGTTTGTAAAGAAAACGAGGAGACAACCCACTTTATGAAAAGGTTATTTAAATAAAAATGTTTCTTGACTTTTAGAGAAAAATTACATGCCATAGATTGGGGTTCTATTCTCAATACAGAAGATTGTCAGTGGGCGTACTCTAAATTTCATCAAATATATACTGAAAGTTTTAATGAGTGTTTTCCTATTGTAATGGAAGATTAATTACCGTAATCGCAAACCCTGGCTGACTTCTGGATTGAAAAACTCTATAAAAGTGAAAAATCTATTATATGTGCTGTCATTAAAACAAACAACTACGCACAATAAAGACAAGTATGTTAACTATAAGAGAGTCTTACAAAAAATGATGTGTAATGCAGAACGAGAACACTACAATGATCTATTCCAGCAAAACGTATCTAATATGCATAAGTCCTGGGCGCTGATACAAAAAATTATTAACAAACATAAAAACAGAAATCACAAAAAAAAAAATAGTAAGATTTTGGTGAATGGACAACTGTAGAACGATAAAAGCATCATAAGTAATAGCTTTAATCAATATTTTGTTAATATAGGACCTACTTTGAGTAGATCTATACCACGGTGTAATAAAGAATATTCGTCATATCCTATTATATGACATACCGGAATCAACACTCAATATTTCTGAAACCAGCTACTTGTAAAGAAATTTAAGATATAATCTTGCAACTAAATAACAAATCTCCCGGATGGGATAATGTAACCATGAATACCGTCAAGGAAACATACACCATTTATATTCATGTATTAACCCATATAATCAATTTATCTCTTGTTCAAGGTGTGTTTCCGGAACAATTCAAAATAGCAAAAGTGTTACCAGTGTACAAGGGTGGAGATGATACCAATATGTCCAACTATCGTCGTATCTCAATCTTACCGGTTTTTTCAAAAATATTTGAAAGGATTATATATTATACACGATTGTTGTCATTCGTCAATAAGCATAAATTGTTGTATAAAATGTCAATTTGGTTTTAGGGAGGGTCATGGCACAAATTCTGCATTAATATATTTATTTGATCCAATTAGCAACTCGCTAGATAATGGGGAATACGTTTTGGGACTCGTGTATCCGGGCCGGAATTAAAGCCTGAGAAGTTGGTTGGTGTCATTTCTTCTCGTCTTCTCCTGCTTCTGTCTTCTCCTATTTTTCCTGTTGTCTTGGATGACTGCTATTCTTGCTTTGGTTTGGGGGTGGCTGTTCAACCCCGTCATCTCAATATATCTCAACTCTTGGTCATCCTCCTTTCGGGACTTCGGTGAGACTTTTTCTATTGCACTAGACATATCGAAAGCCTTCGATAGAGTCTGGCATAAATCTTTAATTTCTAAACTAGCCTCCTTCGGTTTCTATCCCTCCATCTGTGCCTTTGTCTCTAATTTCCTTTCCGGCCGTTCCATAGCCGCGGTTGTGGACGGCCATTGTGTCACTCCTCACCCTATAAACTCCGGTGTTCCTCAGGGTTTCTGTCCTATCTCCTATTCTCTTTCTAATTTTTATAAATGATCTCCTTAACTGTACCTTAATTCCCATCCATGCATACGCAGACGACTCAACCTTACACTACTCCATTACTTTTTCAGAACGCCCCAGCCAGCAATCCCTCAACGACAAACGTAATGAAGCCATAGAACTCTTAAATTCTGATCTAACTATCTATTTTCCAATTGGGGCAGAGAAAACCTTGTTAACTTTAATGGTTCCAACACCCCAATTTCTCCCTCTATCTACCCTCAGGATCTCCCAGCGGACTATAGCCCTTATTCTTCAACAATACAAAAATCAACCCTTCATCTTCTCTCAATATTCTTGGTGTCTCTTTTTCTTCTGCTCTCATTTGGAAGGACCATATTACCAGTCTTGCTAAGGCAGCCTCCCAGAAGCTGGGTGTGCTCAACTGCCTTAGGGGGTTCTTTTCCCCTGTACAGCTTCTTGCTCTGTACAGGGGCATAGTGCGCCCTTGTATTGAGTATTGTTTCACATGTGTGGGGAGGTTCCTCTCACACCACTCTCCTAGACAAGGTTGAAAGGAAGGCCTTTCGTATCATTAACTCCCGTCCACTCACCAACTCTCTGCAATCTCTCTCTCTCCGCCGCAATGTTGCATCTCTCTCGCTATTCTATCGCTACTATAATAATCAGTGTTCCTCAGAGCTATCCCAGTGCATACCACCTCCTTTACGTAGGGCACGTGGTACCCGTCTTGCAACTCAATCTCACCCCTACTCTGTGCAACTCTCCAACCCAAGAGTGAAACGTTACTCTCAAACTTTCTTCTACTCAACAGCTGAGCTCTGGAACTCTCTCCCAGAATCAGTCTTTCCCGCTTCCTATGACTTAAATTGCTTCAAACTCCGTGTGTCCAGGCATTTTGGCTCGAACGTCCCTTGATTTTGGCCCTGTCACTCTTTCAACTATGGGGGAGGCACTTGCTATAGGCAGTTATGCCTTTTGCCTCCCTCAATCACATAGAAAAAAAAAAAAAAAAAAAAAATACTGTATAATATCATTTTTCGTCAATGTACAGCAGAATACATCAAATAACCCTGTTATTCCTTTGAATACTGAATAAAATAGCAAATATGTAACCATGATTATATTATGAGAAATAGCCCCACATGCGACTATAGAAGTAAAATCAGACATAATATACAACCACACAACATCGCTATTAACAACCTCCCTGAACCCCTATCTCTCCCATGTATGAAAGACCTTGTGTGTGTGTGTATGAGAGAGAGAGAGAGAGAGAGAGAGAGAGAGAGAGAGAGAGAGAGAGAGAGAGAGAGAGAAGGCTGCATATACTGTATTAGAAATTGATGTATGCTAAGCCGATGATTGTGTTTCCCTCTAAAGCCCCTTTCACACATTCACGATGTTGAGCACGACGTACCCCAATTTGAATATCAGGACACAACGTGGTGCAATCGCCAACGTGTGTCGGGGTCATCGGGGAGCGGCTGGTTACCCACGGGGCGGGACGTGGCAAATTGTGCTTGGGGACGATGTGTTTGGGGGTGTTCAAACAAATCGCACGAGGGAATTTTGGCGTGGTAACATCGGGTACATCGTGTCGATGTCGTGGGTCTGGCGTGTCGGCATCGGGTACCATCGGCATCGACGTGGCGGCGTCGGGGTACATCGTGAAAGATAACGGCCATTTTCAAATCCCCCGCCGCCACCACGACAGGCCCTGATGTTGCCACGTGTACACCCGATGCCACCACGCTGCACCCACGATTATCGAGTATTGACGTGTGGTCCATGTGAGTCCACGTGTCATACAAACTTTGGAAGCACGTTGGCAACACGTCAGCGCCAAGGCAACAACACGCTGGCAACACGGCAACAACACGAGGTGCACGATGGCGGGACGATGTGGCAACTGCACACCACACTCAGGCCACGCCGCCTGCCGCGCACTCCATGCCGCCTCCACGTGTCGTGCTTCTCCACCAGTGGGCCAACACGTTCAAGCAGCTCTCGGAACATGACTCTATCCACCCGCAGGAAGTTTTTGTAGGAGGTGGTGTCTTCCAGAGCCAACTCCTTCAGCAGGTTGTCATAGTGGCCGTACTGCTCTCGCCTCAACAGCCACTTCCGGGTCCAGACCTGCCTTCTCTGTCTCCTGGGTGGCACCTGGGCATCCTGCAAGGCCTTGTAGAGGTCAACATTTAGTCTTGCCTGATGTGCTGCCAGATCTACCTGCAGCTGCAGGACCTCGAGTTCATCCATGGTGTAGGGCAAGTGGTGCTGACGTGTGGCCGTGGCTTGGGAGGTATGTAGAATGATGGGCAGGTACCAGAAGCGGCCCCTTTTATATCGAATTGTGTCTGTCACCCCGTCTGTCGTTGTGGCGTCGTGTTCGTTGTGTCGCACACGTAACACCATCGTAAGTCCATCGCCCCTCGTCGTGTTCCCCTCGTGCCACGTCGGGGTACGATTTGGACCGGAATTTGGACCGTAAGGGCATTGACGTGCCGCTCTCGTGTTGCAACTGTGGTACCATCTGGCCCGTTGTGACTACGGCGTGTCACCGTCGTGGCTTCATTGTCAAATGCGTATTTCGTGTCACTGTCTCTGCCGATGTACAAATTTGCGTACCTCGTGGCACATCGGGACCAACATCGTGAATGTGTGAAAGGGGCTTAACTCACTCACATGCCACCCACACCGCTTTAACTCTATCTTGGGTGAACACCTCAATATCTATCATCACCACCTACACCATGACTTCCACTACTATTATCTCAACACCACCACAACCACTTACACCACCACTTCCACCATCTATACCACCACCCACATCACCACCTATACCACCACCCACACCACCACCTACACCACCACTACCACCCCCACCATTACCACTACTATTATCAACACCACACCGCCTACATCACCGTTTTAGCATTTTTTGTTTAAATTTAAGACTATTCCGGAAACCAACCAACCCTTTCGAATCAAACTAATGGCTCTGACCTTATTAACCTGACAAGCGCGATATAGACCTAGGTGCTAGGGTAGTTATTTGTGCATTTCTAGCCCTGGATTCTGACATAATTCGTTATATTTACAATATAAAGCATTATTTGTTTTCGGTATGCTTTTATTTTACATATATGATGTATATATGAACCTTCAAGAGTGCTAAAATAAGTGGGAAAAGCATTTGGGTGGTGAAAAACGAAGATATTGGCCACCCGGTCATAATCTCAGGCGAGAGAGAGCCACAGGCAGCCCTCCCCTCTCGCTGTCTGGGAGTCAACTGATACGAGCGGGGCGGTGTGTGCCGGTGTCTGGGTGTTGCATAACGATCTTTTATGCAACCCACTTGTGCTACATTATCGCGGGAGAGAAAAATAACCGATAAATGTTGATAATAAGAGGATAAATAGGTGATAATTGAGGAGGGGGGGGAGGGGGGAATAAGGTGGGGAAGGAGGGGAGGGGGAGGGGTGAGAAACACATGGATGAGTACTAGAGGGGAATTATCTCACCTAGAGACAAAATCCTTTGTTTTGATAGGCCCCTTTTTTTTTTGGAAGGCTTTTTTTATGGTCTTGCTTCCGTGAGGCCTATCGCGTTCCCTATAGGAAGCCTTCCGTGAGGCCTATCGCGCATGCCGGGTTAACTACACGATTCAGGAAAGCGGTATGGGAGAGATAAATATAGGCAGTTCTGGGAGCTCGTTAATAGTGGTGTGTGGTTGTATTAAGGGGGGTCACCGTCTTTTTTTTATCTTTCTTTCCTTTTCTCTCTTTCCCTGGCCTCATTCAGCCAATTGTTTTAAGACGTTTACCCCCATTCAGGTATCGATTTCTTCCTGGCGAGCGATAGCGACCCAGCATTGATTGTATGGAGAAATCCAGCTTCGCCGGACACATTTTTCTATCGAAAAATGTACAAATTTAGCTTGTTGTCAAAACAAATATATACAGTATATATAAGCTGGCTCGCTACCGCTCCCCAGGAAAATATTGACACCTGGATGGGGGTAAGCATCTTAAAACAGTAGGCTGAATGGGGCCGAATGGATACAAGCCAAAGAGAGAGGGAGAAAAAGAGAAAACAAAGCGAGGTGGGCCCCCTTATGATGGTTGTATATGTCTGATTTTACTTCTATAGTCGTATGTGGGACTATTTTATATATTATATTGGTTACATATTTGCTATTTTATTCAGAATACAAAGGAGTCACAAGGATAATTGCCCACTTGCGAGTTTCAGGCTATAAGGAAGTTGGAGTCGTAAATATAGATATTAAACATAAATGCAATAATAATGTACAGTAGGTGTCTGATGGTTAGAAAGTATAGTGAGTTTGATGGTATGTATTTATAGATGCATTACAATCGTATTTATGCTTGTAATTCTGTTAAATATTGATGCCTACAGCTCCAACTTCCTTATAGCCTGAAACTCGCAAGTAGTCAATTAATGTATCCTGTACATATAAAAAAATAAATAAAAAAATAATAATTATTAATAATAATCTACCTCTCTCTCTCTGTATATATATATATATATATATATATATATATATATATATATATATATATATATATATATATATATATATTCTACCACCTTAAGCAGCTACTAATAATCTTCCAACGAGCCCTTCGCTTTTATCTCTCCCATCTAGATAAAGCCGTGTGTGTGCGCGTGTGTGTGGCTGTGTGCGTGTGTGTTTGTGTGTGGTGTGTGTGTGGCTGTGTATATATGTGTGTGTGTGTGTGGCTGTATGTGTGTGTGTGTGTGTGTGTGTGTGTGTGTGTGTGTGTGTGTGTACCCCCCCTGGGGGTAAGGGGGCCTCCATCTTATGGTGGAGGATAAAAAGAATATGCCCCACGCGTCCTACTGGGTGTCGTAAACGGCGACTAATAGGGGGAATGGGGGTAGATTGTAGGCACCAATCGAACAGGGCTATACCCAGGAGAGGCTGTGGGCATTTAATAAGGAATCGCTGGAACTCCTGTTTCATTTGCTTGGCCTCTCTTACTGATTCCCTTTGTGCCTTACTTACACTGAGAGTAGTCCAGCATGCTCTCACAAACCCCTCCTCCTCCTATCTACTTCACTACACTTAACATCTTAACATGCACACCACACTTCCTCCTTCATAATTACAGTATTAAAAATGATGTACAAAGGCGTAGCCTCGGAGTCCCCAGGGGGGGGGGGGGGACCATAAATGCCCCCACACATGCCCGACCTTCCCCTGACGACCCATCTAAAAGCTCTGGACCACGGTCAGTCACTCCCAACTTTTGCAATATTCGCGGCCTTTCCTCTAATTTTCACTCTATCGAACACCACCTCTCCTCCTCCAAACCTGATCTTCTTTTTCTCACCGAAACTCAGGTGTCTGAAGCAACTGCCAGCAGCCCCTTCTCTGTATCCTCCTACATTCTCTATCCTAGTTTCAAAGCCAATGGCGGATGTTGTGCATACGTGCACAACAAACTCACTTGCTCTCGTGTTCCCGATTTCGACTCCTCTGAATTCTCAACTTTATGGCTCAAACTATCCTGTCATTCTCATACTAAATATTTCTGTGCTGTCTATCTTTCCCCTAACTCTACCGACTTTCCCAAATTCTTCGACTATCTAAACTCTAAAGTGGAACACATACTATCTATCTCTCCCTTCTCTGAAATCTCCATCTTAGGAGATTTCAACGTTCACCACCGCCAATGGCTCTCCTCTCACTCTACTGACCCACCTGGTGAACAAGCCTACGTCTTTTCTATCATAAATGACCTAGAGCAGCTGGTCCAGCAACCCACCCATATCCCGGATCGCTTCGGAGATCGGCCCAACATTCTTGACTTATTTCTGACTTCAAACCCTTCTTCTTATACTGTCAATCTTTTCTCTCCTTTGGGCTCCTCCGACCATAAACTTATCTCCGTCACCTGTCCTATCTCTTCAGTACGGCCATCCGATCCTCCCACCCGGTGGCTCTTGTGGCACTTTGGCGCTGCTGACTGGGAGGCTCTCCGGCAGTACTTCTTTGATTTCCCATGGAATGACTTCTGCTTCCGTGGCCGAGGACCCTCGGAGAGTGCTGAACGCATTATCGAGGTAATTCTCTCGGGCATGGAAGCGTACATCCCATTTTCTTTCTCTCAGTCTAATGCAAAAAAATCTTGGTTTACTCACGCTTGTTCTACTGCTGTCTACAACAGGAGGAAGCATTCAAACTACCGACGCCTTACAACTCAAGAATCTCATTCTTCCTCTGTTTCTGCCCAGAATCAAGTCAAATCTGTTCTTCGACTTGCCAAGCACTCTTTCATCAATAATAAATGCACTGAACTTATATATTTTCTAGATCTCAAGTGACGGCGTCTCTACTTTTGACCTCCCATATCCAACTCTAGCTCTTCCCAAGCTTTCTGGCATCTAGCCAAAAACCTCTCCAACAACTTTTCTTCCTCGTCTTTCCCTCCCCTTTTCCACTCTGATGGCACAACCATCACTTCTTCCTCTGACAAAGCTGAACTCTTTTCTCAAACTTTTGCCAGAAACTCTACCTTGGATGATTCCGGTGCTATTCCTCCCTCTCCATCCCCCTCTCTCCTACTTATGTCTAATATCCTAATTTCTTCTAAAGATGTACTTTCTACCCTCTCTGGGCTTAATACTAAGAAGGCGTACGGTCCGGACGGTGTTCCTCCTGTTGTACTTAAAAACTGTGCTTCCGTGCTGACCCTATGCCTAGGCAAACTCTTTCGTCTCTGTCTCTCCTTTAACATCTTTCCTTCTTGCTGGAAGTTTGCTCGCATTGAACCTGTCCCAAAGAAGGGTGACCGCTCTCAACCCTCCAACTATCGTCCAATTGCTCTCATCTCTTGTATCTCTAAAGTTTTTGAAACTATTCTTCCTTCCAAACTTCTTAAGCATTTCTCTTCTCATAATCTGCTCTCAGATCGCCAGTATGGCTTCCTTTAACACCTTACGAGCGGCCTATTTAAGGGTTAAGGGAGCTCTACTGGTGATCTTCTTTCATATCTTACTAACTCTTGGTCATCCAACTTTCGGGACTTCGGTGAGACTTTTTCTGTTGCACTAGACATATCGAAGGCCTTCGATAGAGTCTGGCACAAATCTTTAATTTCCAAACTGCCCTCCTTCGGTTTCTGTCCCTCCATCTGTGCATTTGTCTCTAATTTCCTTTCCGGCCATTCCATAGCTGCGGTTGTGGACGGCCATCGCTCAATTCCTCATCCTATATTACGACCGGCACAACGAAATAAACAAGGGCACTTAATATTGGACTATAAGATAGGCTAGATCTGCAACAACGGTAGGCTAATTCCAAACCCTCGAACTATTAAGCCGGTGAACAAAACACTTAAACCCTCCAGAGTTAATCAACTGGATAATGGGGTATCAATTAACTGGATTTAGTGCACTTCTACAAAGGCTTTCCGGTGACGCAAAGCCTACTCACAACAAGAGTAATTACGTTAATAAAATACTCTCAAGTAATAACAATGCTTAAATAAACTATGACAAGATTTAATAAAAGGTTATATGCTTACGTTATCTTTAGTGTGAGTCTGGACTCTACACTAAACTCTTCAATGCTCTATGAAAACACTTGAAGTCTAGTCCTACAGCAAACAGATATGGAATCTTCTGAAAACGTCTGATGCTCTAAGATGCTCGTCGAATATAGAACAGAAATAATGCAGGGGCAGGACACCAAAGCGTGTATCCTAGATACACCAAAAAGTAGGATACATATATATCGAACAAGAGAGTGCAACAACTCTGTGACAGCACTAATAAAAGCCACTCAAAAACAGTACTTCCTTAGCCAACGTAACAGCCATACTGGGTTGTGCACTATGCATCAACCTAGGCATAAACAATACGTGAATAATTCCTAAAACATACGCAGTTAAAGTTAATAAACAATATGCTGTCTTTCTTACTAATAAAGTCTAGCAGCGGTATAAAAGGTACAGGGAGCCTAGGCAGAGCTCAAGCATGCTCGTAGCCTACTGTCTCCCCTGAACAGATTTCCCTTATCTTACGTTAAGTGACTAGGAGGCTCTCTTGGTAAGTCCAGATCTCAAGTATCTGGTCTTACCCTGGCGCTCCTCAAAGGTCAACAAAATGAGGTAGCAAGCATACAAGCAAGAGTAGGCAAAAGCCCTTCGCTTGTATACTGCTAAGCTCGCAAAGGAAAATATGCACAAGGGTTACAGGCTACCTAGCTCCGTCGAAGTCGTACAGGCTCTGACTTGTCATATACATAACTCAGACAACGACCAAAGATACCCTCCACTGTCTAGCATTAAATAGTAATAAAGAACAACCAAATAATTAGAAGCACCCAATAATATGAATCCATGTGACTATGACTCTAATAATCCCTAAAGCTAGTGCAAAACATATATGTGAGAACAGGCGCTGGTAATACGACTGGCCGACAATGGAAGTCGTATGCGAGAACCAGAAGGGATGGATAATTGAATAAAGATAAGAAGTATTGGAAAGAAGGAGTTCAGAGAGAGGAACAGCAGTAAAGAGGGTTAGATTGGGGACAGAATGCGAGGGACGTCTAGGACCAAGCGCAACATGCCATGCTCTAAGGAGAGGAGGAAGGAAGGAGCCCCCCACCACCGGGCTAGGATAGCGGCGACCAATCACAGGCCACTACGTCACATGAAAAGCAGGCGTCATATGACACGCCAGGCCCGCCGTCCAATAGGGGGCGGGTGGCCCACCGAGCGAGGAATGCACACTTACATACACACACACACACTACCACCTCGCTCTACCCTCTCTCTCTCCTTGCAACTAACACACTACATATCTTATAACTATCAATGATATAAAATACTTCCAAGTGTCACAGACAAGAATAAAGGCAAACACTGATCTGTCTGTGACAACATGAACACTAAGAAAGAAAGAACATCGTTCTACGATTATTATAGCCCATTTCACTGCCCCGGCGAGCGCTAGCGAGTCACGAGTACATTCTGGCAAGCTGGCCAGCGTAACATCCTGCCCAAGATGTGGGACGTTTTAACCTCAGATAAACGCCACATCTGACCAGACAGAATGCCCAAAAACCCCGCATCACGCAGCTATTCCCCAAGTTGTGAAAAACAAGGCACAATCACAAACGCAAAAACACTTCATTATATAAAAAAAAATCTACACAACACTTCCCAAAAATAATAGTATCACTTAACAATGTTACGCTCAACGAGCAAGCTTCACCAAGCCTAGCCTACTAAGAACAAAAACTCAGAATGTCTTAGATTCTTGCTGTAACATACTGCACTTATATACTATCAAAAGAAAGAGTTTTTATGTGAGGTTTTTGTATTATTTTAATAATGTTTTTGACGGCTTTGCACTACAGGGGCAAGCCTAATTTTTCTCCACTCAAACCGACACTGACTGAACGGCGAGGGTGCTCCTGAAAACATACCCTCCCATGACAAACAATCAGCCAGAACATTATCAGTGCCCTTAACATGCCACACATCCAACTTGTGTTCCGGCAGCAAAACCACACCTGACACTGATAAACTGCCCAGTTCATCACAAGACTGGCACTTCTCTTCGCTCTCTCCGGCAACGGGGCCTGCCAATAACCTTTCATTATTTCCACCTTAGTGATAAACGAGGCAGCCCCGATGCGGTCTATGGGGTCGTCAACTCTGGATAAGGTATAGGCGTCTGTCAGGGATGATGCACCAACACTCTTGCAATCAACACAAACACGGATCTTGCCACTTAACTCAGGTTGCAAAGTTACTGGCAACGACCACTCACGATATCCCTTATCCCTCAGACCCTTCTCCAACATGTAGTCTAGCTCTGCTTTGACGACAGGCTGTCGAGCAGGATTTATACGGTAGGGAGCCAATTTGAGCCTTGCACTGTCTCCAGCTCCATGTCGGGTGCCACCCCGTACCTCAGGCCTGGAGAATCAACAAACATGCAGACATACTGCCACAGCCTAGTAAACAACTTCTCTTGACGCTTAGGAACAAGAGGTTGCAACTTATCTCGAAGAACAACATGCTTAGTGCCCTCCCACAACCCAGCCGGGACCGCAGTTTCTAAACTATAGTCTCCCTCCTTCTCCACCTCTGTCCCTAAAACATCCAGGTCATGAGAGGGACAATCTGTACCACCTGTGCAGTCACTCCCACAGACTTTCATAAGTGCTAATGCTCCCCCGCCGATACCGTACATGCGCACCCCCGCATTCCTTGCGACTGCATCTGCCTGCGCAGCATCACCGCCTTCAGTGCCACGGCCAGATACAGTCGGTCTATGGTAGGGCTGTTGTATTTTACTAGAGCAGCATTGGGAGGCTATGCGACGATCGGGCGTATCTACTCCATAGTTAACCTCACCAAACTGCTTAATGTCCTGATACTGACCACCACCCTTAGCAGCCATGGGTCGACCCTGACCTGACAACCATGCCAAAGCCTCATCGCCCACCTTGAACAACTTAAACAACGAGGCCAACGGTTTACTCACACCCAAGTGACCTGCCAGCGGAACATCGTGCACCGCATGAGTTGTGAGGCCTGGGTGCTCGGCACAAACAGTGGGGTATGAACCGAGCAGGTGCTGGATCGCTGCACACTGTTGCTCAGGCAGGTGCTCAAGCGCTTCCACAGCCACCTGACTCGTGTTCCCCGCCCACTGATCCGCCGAGACATGACAATCCCAACTTTCCTCCACCTGTGCCTCACTGCCCCCCTCTCCTTCTCCACCTTGGCCGCTGCAGACCAACACAGGGACAGTAGGCTGCTCAGGTGGGCGCCTCACAAACTCCTTCAACAGGTTCACATGACATGCTTCCCCGTCCTCATCGAGTTCAATAGCCCCGTTCCCACAACTCTCAAGACTAGGATCTTCTAGTTGCACCTGGGAACTACTCTGTCGCGGAGTGCCATCACGCCCTACCATGTCACTAGGGGGGACAGGTTCTGGGGCCACTCCGGAGCTCAAAATTGGTGCAAGTACCGAGTCACCAAGGAGTGTCGCTGGGTCCAAACTCTCAACACGACCACCAGCCTTGACTTTCTCCTTCCGACCCTTCCTCCGCTGGTCTGAAACCTGGGTACTAGGCTGTGACACCTGAGCGGACTGAGATCTGGTCACAGCACACGCCATCTGCTGCGTCTGGCACCTTTCGAGCCCCTCTTGCCCCTCCCTACTCGTGTCGGCCGCCCTCTTGGCAACGACTAAGGGTGGAACCTCGGAAGTAGGCACCGCAAAGTCGTTACCGAGAAGCAGGTAGACCCCCTCAACTGGCAATTTCTCCACAACACCCACATCCAACTCCCGTGTGACACCGTCCACCTCAAGCTCCACTCTGACCAGCGGGTAAGACCGCGTAGCATTGATGCCTTGAACCACCACAACCCGAGCCACGTATGTAGGCTTGCCAGTGAAGTTCTTAAGAAGTGTCTGGGAAGTGCCCGTATCATGCAGCAACTCAAGCCTATGCTCCACACCAGCCCACCTCACAGTGCCGTGCCCCCAATGACCGCAAAAAGCATCTCGGACGGGTGACGAGCCCTCCTGCTGCTTCTGCACCGACTGTGACTTCGCAACCGACATTTTACCCCGGGCAAACGCGGAAGACCTCAAAGACACACCGATGTTGCTCACTAGTGACACCACTGCTGTAGGCGGTGTGCTCGGACATGAGCGCGCAATATGCCCCTTCTCATGACACTTGAAACACTCCACTTCGCTCTTGGACTTCCTCTGAGGTGAGGAAGGGCCCTGGCCTTTCTTTAACGGGAAGGGTTTCGACTTGGGATCAAAATTGGCACCAGTACTCTTAATAGGATAATTTGTTGTATCATTAGTTCGGGGGGGTGGGGCAGGTGTTACCTGCCTCAGCTCTCTGGGCAGACCCGCACCCACGAATTAATGACAACCTGAGGTCAACTAACTCAGCCGCCTCCTGCAGAGTTTTAGGTTTCTTTTCTTTCAGGTTAAGAGTCCAGTCACTGCCAGTACATTTGAAAAATTGCTCTAACAACACTAATTGCTTCACTGCATCAAAAGTAGTTGCCTTCTCCGACCTCAACCAATTCTCAAATGCATCTGATAGGTCTCTAGCGTGTTCCTGGAAAGTACTCTCCTTTTTCTTATGAACAGCCCTAAACTTCAGCCTATAGGTCTCTGGCTGCAACTCATACACCCTCAGGACAGCCTCTTTGAACAACTCATAATTCACACAGGAATCTAGGGGCAAAGCATCGTATGCCTTGAGTGCTTTCCCCGTCAATTGTGAAGAAACAAGGGCTGCCCACTTCTCCTCGGGCCATTGGTGCTCCCGGCACTTTTTCTCAAAACGGAAAAAGTATTCTGTAATTCCTAACTCATCAAACACTGGAACCAACTTTAGTAGATGCAACAGGGACTGGTCATGGGGTCGACCACTCTGGACGAAACGGTTCCCCGTCACCTCTATACGAGTTTTCTCTAGGTCAACATTGGCACAATACCTTGCAGACTCATACTTGAGCTCAGCCTCTCGCTGCTTGAGCTCAGCCTCATGCTTTCGCTGCTCGAGCTCGGCCTGTCGCTCCTGCTGCTTAAGTTTGGCGAGCTCGAGCTGAAACAACATCTCGGGAGACAAACTTTGAAGAGGGGGTGCTACTACCGGGGACCCACCCTGTGAGTCACCTAGAGGCATACCTAACCGCCAGCGGACATCGGCCTGCGGAAACGTACCCGGCTTCGGAACCCGAGGGGGCGCCATGATAGGAGTTGAGTGGAATGGGGGCTGGGACGAAGGTGCCCCAGCTCCCGCTCCACCCGAAGCCCCACGCACCCCACCCAGCACACAGGTAACCAGCTCACTTCTCGACAAACCGCTAGTACCAGAATACCCTAAGACCGTGGCTATGCACTGCAGTCCGTACTGGTCCAGCCCCGACACCCGGTCCGCCGTCACAGGCTCCTCCAAAAACCTCCGAGCATCCTCCTCATCGTTCACCACCCGAACGCCGTCAACCAACTCCACCTTCTCCACCTCCTCGCCTGTCTCTCGCACTGTGCCCTCACTATGCTCAGATCCGTCCAGTGACATGATGGAGTTAACAACAAAAAATCCCAAGTCAAGACAAAAGTAGCCAAACTCTCGCGTAGCTTTATTCACAAAAAATATTCGAAGATGTTTTTGAGTTCAATACTAGGTCACCAATAAACTCCAACAAGTTCCATATATCCTAAAAACAATGTCCGCTGCCAACACTGCGAGAAATAAATTCAACCCCAAATGGCAATAAGATTTCTCAAAAAAAAAAAAATGCAAAATTCAGTTCACTATATACTGGACTAAGGTCGCCATTTGTTACGACCGGCACACCGAAATAAACAAGGGCACTTAATATTGGACTATAAGATAGGCTAGATCTGCAACAACGGTATGCTAATTCCAAACCCTCGAACTATTAAGCCGGTGAACAAAACACTTAAGCCCTCCAGAGTTAATCTACTGGATAACGGGGTATCAATTAACTGGGTTTAGTGCAATTCTACAAAGGCTTTCCGGTGACGGCAAACCCTTTACAACAAGAGTAATTACGTTAATAAAATGCTCTCAAGTAATAACAATGCTTAAATAAACTATGACAAGATTTAATAAAAGGTTATATGCTTACGTTATCTTTAGTGTGAGTCTGGACTCTACACTAAACTCTTCAATGCTCTATGAAAACACTTGAAGTCTAGCCCTACAGCAAACAGATATGGAATCTTCTGAAAACGTCTGATGCTCTAAGATGCTCGTCGAATATAGAACAGAAATAATGCAGGGGCAGGACACCAAAGCGTGTATCCTAGATACACCAAAAAGTAGGATACATATATATAGAACAAGAGAGTGCAACAACTCTGTGACAGCACTAATAACAGCCACTCAAAAACAGTACTTCCTTAGCCAACGTAACAGCCATACTGGGTTGTGCACTATGCATCAACCTAGGCATAAACAATACGTGAATAATTCCTAAAACATACGCAGTTAAAGTTAATAAACAATATGCTGTCTTTCTTACTAATAAAGTCTAGCAGCGGTATAAAAGGTACAGGGAGCCTAGGCAGAGCTCAAGCATGCTCGTAGCCTACTGTCTCCCCTGAACAGATTTCCCTTATCTTACGTTAAGTGACTAGGAGGCTCTCTTGGTAAGTCCAGATCTCAAGTATCTGGTCTTACCCTGGCGCTCCTCAAAGGTCAACAAAATGAGGTAGCAAGCATACAAGCAAGAGTAGGCAAAAGCCCTTCGCTTGTATACTGCTAAGCTCGCAAAGGAAAATATGCACAAGGGTTACAGGCTACCTAGCTCTGTCGAAGTCGTACAGGCTCTGACTTGCCATATACATAACTCAGACAACGACCAAAGATACCCTCCACTGTCTAGCATTAAATAGTAATAAAGAACAACCAAATAATTAGAAGCACCCAATAATATGAATCCATGTGACTATGACTCTAATAATCCCTAAATCTATTGCAAAACATGTATGTGAGAACAGGCGCTGGTAATACGACTGGCCGACTATGGAAGTCGTATGATGGAACCAGAAGGAATGGATAATTGAATAAAGATAAGAAGTATTGGAAAGAAGGATTTAAGAGAGAGGAACAGCAGTAAAGAGGGTTAGATTGGGGACAGAATGCGAGGGACGTCTAGGACCAAGCGCAACATGCCATGCTCTAAGGAGAGGAAGAAGGAAGGAGCCCCCACCACCGGGCTAGGATAGCGGCGACCAATCACAGGCCACTACGTCACATGAAAAGCAGGCGTCATATGACACGCCAGGCCCGCCGTCCAATAGGGGGCGGGTGGCCCACCGAGCGAGGAATGCACACGTACATACACACACACACACTACCACCTCGCTCTACCCTCTCTCTCTCCTTGCAACTAACACACTACATATCTTATAACTCTATCAATGATATAAAATACTTCCAAGTGTTACAGACAAGAATAAAGGCAAACACTGATCTGTCTGTGACAACATGAACACTAAGAAAGAAAGAACATCGTTCTACGATTATTATAGCCCATTTCACTTCCCGGCGAGCGCTAGCGAGTCACGAGTACATTCTGACAAGCTGGCCAGCGTAACACTATCAACTCCGGTGTTCCTCAGGGTTCTGTCCTATCTCCTATTCTCTTTCTAATTTTCATAAATGATCTTCTCAACTGTACATCTAGTCCCATCCATTCATATGCAGACGAATCTACTTTACACCACTCAATTAGTTTTCCAGAACGCCCCAGCCAGCAGGCCCTCAAAAGTAAACGTAATGAAGCCATAAAATGCTTATCTTCTGATCAAGCTACTATTTCCAATTGGGGTAGAGAAAACCTTGTTAAATTTAATGCTTCCAAAACTCAATTTATCCATCTTACTACCCGTCAGGAACCTCCAGAGGACTATCCCTTATTCTTCAACAATACAAAAATCAACCCTTCATCTTCCCTCAATGTTCTTGGTGTCTTTTTCTTCTGCTCTCACTTGGAAAGACCATATTACCAGTCTCGCTAAGGCAGCCTCCCAGAAGCTGGGTGTGCTCAACTGCCTCAAGGTGTTCTTTACCCCTGCGCAGCTACTTGCTCTGTACAGGGGCACAGTGCATCCTTGTATGGAGTACTGCTCACATGTGTGGGGAGGTTCCTCTCACACCGCACTCCTAGATAAAGTAGAAAGGAAAGCTTTTCGTATCATTAACTCCCGGCCACTCACCAGTTCTCTGCAATCTCTCTCTCTTCGCCGCAATGTTTCATCTCTCTCACTATTCTATCGCTACTACAATAATCAGTGTTCCTCGGAGCTTTCCCAGTGTATACCACCTCCTCTACGTAGGGTACGTAGTACCCGCCTTGCAATACAATCCCACCCCTACTCTGTGCAACTCTCCAACCCAAGAGTGAAACGCTATTCTCAGACTTTCTTCTATTCAACTGCTGAGCTCTGGAACTCTCTCCCAGAATCGCTCACTTCCTCATGCTATCAACTCCGGTGTTCCTCAGGGCTTTGTCCTATCTCCCATTCTCCTTCTAATTTTCATAAATGATCTTCTCAACTGTACCTCCAGTCCCATCCATTCATACACAGACGACTCTACCTTACACTACTCAAATAGTTTTCCAGAACGCCCCAGCCAGCAATCCCTCAAAGACGAACGTAATGAAGCCATACAACACTTATCCTCTGATCCAACTACTATTTCCAATTGGGGCAGAGAAAACCTAGTTACCTTTAATGCTTCCAAAATCCAATTTCTCCATTTTACTACCCGTCGGGAACTCCCAGAGGACTATCCCTTATTCTTCAACAATACAAAAATCAATCCTTCATCTTCTCTCAACATTTTTGGTGTTTCTTTTTCTTCTCCCTCTTCCTATGACTTAAATTGCTTGAAACTACATGTGTCCAGGCATTTTAGCTCGAATGTCCCTTGATTTTGGCCCTGTTACTCTTTGAAATCTGGGGGAGGCACTCGCTGCAGGCAGTTATGCCTTTTGTCTCCCTCATTCGCATAGAACAAAAATGTGTGTGGCTGTGTGTGTGGGTTTGTGTGTATGTGTGTGGCTGTGTGTGTGTGATTGTGTATGTGTGTGTGTGTGGCTGTGTTTTGTGTGTGTGTGTAATCTCCCTGTGCCCACCCTTCCACCCAGGAGGCAAAGGATTTTTTCTTCCGAGGTGGATGGGTTTCAACAAGGTTATAATATCAGACAGAGAGAGAGAGAGAGAGAGAGAGAGAGAGAGAGAGAGAGAGAGAGAGAGAGAGAGAGAGAGAGAGGAGGGAAGGGTATTTGGTTTGTTTGGGTTGTTTACTAATTATTGTTTGCTTCCTTCAGTCTCATTTTTTCACTTTAACTCTCTCTCTTTCTTTCTCTCTCGCTCTCTCTCTCTCTCTCTCACACACACGCACACACACACACACACACACACATTCACACACATATAATGTCAAACTAAATCCACATTCTTAAGGTATCCTATTGACAGTTAAATCCTGTAGTGAAGCCTTTTAATAATATATATATATATATATATATATAGCTGAAATAGTGTAGTTTAATTAGCTCTGTAAGAGTTATCTTTTGTGGTGGCTGTAAACTGTCAGGTCTTCTACATAATGAGTTCAGCATAGCGGGCGAATCATCTTCCAGGACTGTCCCTGCTGGCTATATGCTACCATTTAGGGGGTACACAAACACGCCCACTGTATAATTATATAACAATGTTTTATGTATGTGTTTACATCTCTCAACGATAAAGGAGGTTATGTTTTTGTCTCCATTTCTTTGTCTGTCTGTCTGTAAACTAGACATCTCAACAATTTATGATCTGATTCCTTCGAAATTTGGTGAGCAGATAGTATGTGCGCCAAGGAAGAAGATATTCCATTTAGGAGTCGATCGGTAAAACGCATGCATCCGCCAACGTATGCGGAAGTTTGTACTTTACCGTCTGTCTGCTTTAAATCTACATCCATCTGCTTCCACCTCCTCATTGTCATCATCATATTCCTCTCCTCTTCTTTCCCCCTTCCCTCTCTTCCTCCTGACTCTCCTCCTTCGTCATCATCATAATTCCTCCTCCTCCTCCTCCTCCCTGTCTCTATCATCCATCCTCCTCCACCACCTCCTCCTCCTCCTCCTCCTCCTCCATCTCCACCTCCTCCTCGGTAAGGCATCTAAATGGACCAATGTAAGTAGTGGGGTACCCCAGGGATCGGTACTAGGACCAATTCTCTTTCTAATTTACATCAACGATATAGATGAGGGTCTCACCTGTACAATCTCAAAGTTTGCTGACGATACAAAAATTGCAAATAGCGTACTCTCAAAAGAACAAGTTGACGATATGCAACACAATCTAGATAAGTTGTCACGTTGGGCCCAAATTTGGCAAATGAGTTTCAATGTGGATAAATGTAAAGTACTACATATCGGATACCAAAATGAGAAAGCAAACTATTCGATGAATGGCACTCACCTTAAGAGTGTAGACAGAGAAACCGATCTGGGAGTAACAATATCGAGTAACCTAAAACCGAGTAAAAAATGTTCAGAAGTTGTTAAGAAGGCAAACAAAATAATTGGCTTTACAGGCAGGTCATTTGAGCATAAATCCAAAGAAGTTATCCTAACTCTTTAAAATTCCTTAGTCCGCCCTCTCCTGGAATACTGTGTTCAATCCTGGTGCCCTTATTACCAAAAAGATATAGACAAACTAGAACGAGTTCAACGTAGAGTTACCAAAGTGATACCTAGCCTAATGCCTGGGTCACTCATAGCCAAATGTGCGGCCGAATGCAGGCCGAAGCTGATTCGGCCTTCAATCGGGGCCGAATAGCCCGAATGTAAGATTTCTGTTTACTGTCTAATCGCTATCGCCGACAGTTTTTTTTTTTTTTTTTTTTTTTTTTTTTTTTCTATATTCCAACTACTCCCTCTCGGGCATAGGCTGAGAGCCTGTACATGCCACCGCTCAACACGGTGAAGCCCGTGAGGTCTTGTTCCAGCCTGGGGAGTGAGACATGTGAAGCATCCATCATGGCTCGAAGCAGCTCCATCTCTGAAGCGGCCGGTTGCTTCGCTCAAGTGCTTCACCGTCTCACCCTCCAGACTCAGACCCTCACTCTCAGAACGCCACCTATTGAGCAGTGAACTCACTAGGCATTGTCCCCCTGTAACATATTTTGAGTATGGGAATATTCATACAGTGTTATTTAATCAGGGAACAATGAGGGTATTTTTTTGGCATTTCGGTGGGCTTTGTGGTAATGCACTGATACTAGGTACAGCACAAATTCCATCCCAATAATATCTTCCCATTGACATATCGGGATTTGAACCCGGGTCCATTGGATTACCAATCCAGTGGCATGACCACTCCACCACACCTCCCCTATAGTATACCGATGAACACGAATACAAAACGAATGCAAACATAATGCAAACATAATGCAAACCGAATGTGCACAGATTTTTTCCCGAATTCTAAAATTTGAATTTTAACGTTTTTTTTCTTTTTCGGTGCAGCATCGGCAACGTGTCGGCGATTGTTCACCGATGGTGTACCGAATGCAGCCAGATGGTGTCACGATAACATCACGAATGCATACCGGGAAGCTTGTACGCACACCTGCAGGTATATATAATGGTGGTCCCGATGTAACCCTACATTCTATCGCTGGAAGCAGGGCACAATGGACCTCATGGATGTGATCCCGAGTGATGTTAACAAGCAGGCAGTGCTTCTGTGGAACAAAGCTCAAGCAGACACCCTACTATGTTTGCAATATGTAATGTACATGGAAGAGGAGGAAGAAAAAGATAAACAAAGGACAAGGCTCACAAGAAGAGATCATGTTGGACACACGTGGCTGGCTATTACGAAGAAAACAATTCGGCCAATGGGAAAACCTTCTGCAGGAGCTCATATTGGAGGACAAGACATCCTTCCGCAATTTCCTGCGCATGGATGAGGATCTCTTCACTGAACTGCTGGTCATTCGATGCGCAGTATGGCTGGCTTCTGTATGCCCACGCCGATTGAATTCGGCATATTCGATACGCGTTCGGTTTGCATTACAAAAAATCGCAATGCATTCGTTTTTCATTCACCGATAACCTACCGAGGTATTGTAAACATGTCAAAAATAGGTGCGCATTATGTGTGCATTCTGTGCGCATTCGGTGAACATACTGTAAATATTCTGTCTGTATTCGCCGAATTCTCCCCGATATTACCCCGATTTTTAATGGTCATTTTGTCGGGGATGGATCGGCGAATGCATACAGAAGGAATGGAATGCATACCGAAGGCATGGAATGCATACCGAAGGCATGGAATGCATACCGTATGCATACCGAAATTTTGGAATGCATACCGAGGTCACAGCGAAAAATTTCTTTCGGGGCTGACTCGCCAAAATTTTCATGTAAAATTAAACTTTCGGTGACGTCACCGAGGCTCTACGGAACATCCCGAAAGGCTGCCAAAGTGCCCGAATTGGCCTCATTTTGGCGGCCGAGAGTTTCCCGAAGCCGCTTCGGTCTGCATTCGTCCTCAAATTCGGCTATGTGTGAACGGGGCATAAAGAACAAACCATACGAGGAGTGTCTTAGAGAATTAAATCTATTTCCTTTAACCCAGCGCAGATCAAGAGGTGACTTAATTCAACTGTTCAAAATCATCGAAGGTATCGACAATATGAACTGTAGTAAGTACTTTACTATCGACCAATCTAATTACACGTGGGGAAACGGTTGCAAAATTATTGGTAAATCTTTTAACTTACACGAATCTAAGAATTTCTTTTTCAATCGAGCTGTCAACTTGTGGAATGAGCTTCCACGAGACGTTATAGACTGCAGCACCGTTGATTCCTTTAAACTTCGCCTAGACAAATATCTTGCAACAAACCAGCGACTGACTACGTTTGTAAATGAATAACTATATTTTATTCCCCCGTCAAATTCATCAAGGATTATTGCGAATATACAGTACATATTACTAAGGCGTTACTCTTTTTCCCAGATATACGACAGATCACTTATAACTGTGTTATGTTACTAACCCCTCTGTCCCGTACTAACTTCCTAATCCTGCCATGGACATTAGTTCCAGGGCAGTAGTTTCCTTTCCAATGTTCCCCTACCCACTCTAAACCACTGTTTGGACACTTGATCCTCAGTGTTTTGGAGGACAAGCAGCCTAGAAGGGTCACTAGACCTGTTGTTGCTTGATTTCCTTTGTACTCCTTTGTACTCCTCCTCCTCCTACTCCCCCTTCTCTGACACACCCCTTCCTGACGTCTTAAACTGTGGTCTCCTTATTGGTCCATTATTTTTTGTATTTTATTTTATTTATTTATTTATTTATTTTATTTTTATTCAAAAAGAAATTAGACATTACTGGTACTGAACGGGTTAACCTAACCGCTATGCTTTCACATCTGGAACGGAAACCAGGTTAGATCATCCATTATCATCTTTGAATATCGAAAACCCTTCCTAAACAATGACATGAATAATGTATCTCTGTTTCTATTACAGGTGAGATGATCGGGGAGAGGCTGACTGAAGATGGGAGGTATGTAATGTATAATGTATATAGGAAAACCAAAGTCGGTTATTATAGTGTTAGGGTAGTGTATTAAAACCATATGAACTAGTGCTTTAACAAGTGTCTTACCGTACCCTTATGTGCAATATATTGTTTGCCACACATACACACATACACACGCGCACGCGCAATATATCTATATTATATGAGAAGACGAGAGAGAGGCGAGAGAGGAGACGAAGGGTTGGAGGAGAGGAGGAGAGAGGAGAGAGGAGGGAGAGAGAGAGACATATATATCGTATATATTATACTATATATATATATATCTATATAGACTGGATATTATATAGATATATATATATATATATATTATATATATATCCGGTAAAAACACAATATAAATTCTAGTGTGGGTTGTTTGTTTGCGGCGGTACCCTGATGACACCAACGAGCCTTCAGCATTTATTTTTATTTTTCTGTCTCTCTCATTCTCTCCCTCTCTCTCTCTCTCTCCTTCTCTCTCTCTCTCTCTCTCTCTCTCTCTCTCTCTCTCTCAGCTCGATCCTCGCTCTCTCTATCTCCTCTCTCTCTCTCTACTCTCTCTCTCTCTCTCTCTCTGATCTCTCTCTCTCTGGCCTATAGGACTGGAAATCACTATTAAAATGCGTGTCTTGCAGGCCAAGACCGCCTGGAATGGTTGAAGGTAGTTTCGTTTCGACGGCCTTTTCGTTCGTTAAAAGTAATTTCGGCAACAGGGTAATTTCGGTCATGATTATTTCCCTCAAGCTTCTTCGTCCATTATCGATTTGCCCGGTATATATCTTGGTTTCTAACTTAACCCATTTAGCTGACTCGTACGCTATCTAATTTAGCATAAAGTCAGCTAACCTAGAGCTGCTAACTCAATTTATCTTACTCTTATACTCTTACATTAACCCGTTATGTACCGAGGAAATCTTTTTCTCTATATTTAGACTACATTTAGACGACTGTAGTCAGTTTAAAAAGAACCTCGGATCCAGCAATTAACAGGGCTTCGAAATATATCACTTAACCTTCTTTTACTACCCCAGGATCCTTCCTAAACTGGACAAAATTGTTCTAAACTAAACTTTACCTAAGCTAACCAAGTTTACTAAAATTGACCCGTTCTAACCTCGTGAAACCCAACGCAGCCGAACCACCAAGTCAATAAACTAACTGAAACCCTTTGAAAGATTATGAGCCATTTTCACAATATATGTCTGGCCATCATAGACGCTTTATACAGTTTAGGGAAATGTGCTTGTAGGAATGTTTATGGTAAAGGTCTCTCAATTAAACCATCTGACTTACCTATACTCTTCGTAATCTTAATACAAATCGTTCATAAATATCACGACAACAGCAGAAAAGAAAGGCGTCATCGGATCTTGCAACGGTTAACCACCTTTTAGCTCAATCCAAACCTCAACCAAACTAAACTCATCGTAAAACACAAAGCTAAACCATGAATAATACCAACTTAATCCAACTAAAACCAACTTAACTAAATCTAAACCCAAATAATACAACTGCATACCATCTAAAAACAACTTACCAAAACCTAAACCCAAATAAAAACAACTTCCATCCAACTAAAAACCAAAGACACAACCTAACCCAAATAAAACCAACTTCATCCAACTAAAAACAAAGTAACCAAACCGAGGGTGTGATGGGTGTCTCTGGTCTATTAGCACTCCCTCTATTATCTGATAGGGGTGTTTCCGGGTGTGGCTGGGACTCGATAGCCTTCGCGAGCAACCCATCTAGGGGAAATAAACCCTAAACAAATTAACGATGGGCGATACGCTAATCTGTGTCACTTGCAGGGGACAAACTATGTAACAGATACACCCAACTAAAACCAACCGAGAGAGAGAGTGCTACCCCCTCGATCAGCTCCACCGTAAAAATTTAGGCCTACGGTTGTGTCTGCCTTAGCGTGTTGAAGGGAGCATTAGTTGGTGATGTTAAACTTGGCTGACCGTAGGGCCCCTACG
>CM064577.1:21352225-21407756 GCA_032716605.1 Paralithodes platypus | reverse complement strand
GGAGGGAAGGAGTATTTGTTTTGTTTGGGTTGTTTTACCTAATTATTGTTTTGCTTCCGTCAGGTCTCATTTTTTGTTTTCACTTTAAAACTCTCTCGTCTTTCTTTCTCTCTCGCTCTCTCTTCGCTCTCTCTCCCACACACGCCTACACACACACACACACACACATTCACACACATCTACTGTCAAACTAAATCCACATTCTTAAGGTATCCTATTGACAGTTAAATCCTGTAGTGGAAGCCCTTTAATAATATATATATATACTATATATATAAGCTGAAATTGGTGTAGTTTAATTAGCTTCTGTAAGAGTTATCTTTTGTGGTGGCTGTAAACTGTCAGGTCTTCTACATAATGAGTTCAGCATAGCGGGCCGAATCATCTTCCAGGACTGGTCCCTGCTGGCTATATGCTATCCATTTAGGGGGTACACAAACACGCCCCCTGTATCTTATATAAACAATGTTTTAATGTCGTGTTTACAAATCTCTCAACGATCACAGGAGGTTTATTTTTATGTTCTCCATTTTCTTTGTCTGTCCTGTCTGTAAACTAGACTATCTCAACAATTTATGATCTGATTCCTTCGAAATTTGGCTGAGCAGATAGTATGTGCGCCAAGAATAGAAGATATTCCATTTAGGAGTCGATCGGTAAAAACGCATGCATCCGCCAACGTATGCGGACGTTTGTACTCTACCGTCTGTCTGCTTTAAATCTACAATCCATCTGCTTCCACCGCCTCATTTGCATCATCATATTCCTCCCTACCCCTTCTTTCCCCCTTCCTCTCTCTCTTCCTCCTCCTTCCCCACTCCTCCTCCTCCTTGCTCATCATCATAATTCCTCCTCCTCCTCCTCCTCCCTGTATCGCTCATCCATCCCTCCTCCACCACTCCTCCTCCTCCTCCGCCTCCTCCTCTCCTCCATCTCCACCTCCTCCTCGGTAAGAGGCATCTAAATGGACCAATTTAAGTAGTGGGGTAACCCCAGGGATCGGTACTAGGGACCAATTCTCTTTCTAATTTTACAATCAAACGATATAGATGAGGGTCCTCACCCTGTACACTCTCAAAGTTTGCTGACGATACAAAAATTGCAAAATAGCGTACTCGTCAAAAGAACAAGTTGACGATATGCAAAACAATCTAGATAAGTTGTCCCGGTTGGGCCCAAATTTGGCAAATGCGTTTCAATGTGGATAAATGTAAAGTACTACATCTCGGATACCAAACTGAGAGAAGCAAACTCTTCGATGAATGGCACTCCACCGTAAGAGTGGTGACAGAGAAACCGGATCTGGGAGTAACAATATCGAGTAACCTAAAACCGAGTAAAAAATGGTCAGAAGTGGTTAAGAAGGCAAACCAAATAATTGGCTTTACAAGTCAGGTCATCTTGAACATAAATCCAAAGAAGTTATCCTAACTCTTTAAAATTCCTTATGTCCGCCCTCTCCTGGAAGACTGTGTTTCAATCCTCTGGTGCCCTATGTTACCAAAAAGATATAGACAAACCTAGAACGAGTTCAAACGTAGAGTTACCAAATGGATCCCTAGCCTAATGCCTGGGTCACTCCTAGCCAAATGTGCGGCCGAATAGCAGGCCGAAGCTTATTCGGCCTTCAATCGTGGCCGAATAGCCCGAATGTAAGATTTCTGTTTACTGTCTAATCGCTATCGCCGACAGTTTTTTTTTTTTTTTTTTTTTTTTTTTTTTTTTCTACATTCCCACTCACTCCCTCTCGGGGCAATAGGCCCTGAGCGCCTGTACATGCCACCGGGCTCAAAACACGGTGACGCCCGTGAGGTCTTGTTCCAGCCTGGGGAGTGAGACATGTGAAGCATCCATCATGGCTCTAAGCAGTCTCCATCTCTGAAGCGGCGGCCGGTTGCTTCGCTCACAGTGCTTCACCGTCTCACCCTCCAGACTCAGAACCCTCACTCGCAGAACGCCACCTAGTTGAGCAGTGAACTCACTAGGCATTGTCCCCCGGTAACATATTTTGAATAGGGGAATATTCATACAGTGGGTATTTAATCAGGGAACAATGAGGGTATTTATTTGGCGTTTCGGTGGGCTTTGTGGTAATGCACTGATACTAGGTACATCACAAATTCCATCCCAACAACATCCTCCCATTGACATATCGGGATTTGAACCCGGGGCCATCGGATTACCAGTCCAGTGGGAAGACCACTCCACCACACCTCCCCTATAGTATACCGATGAACACGAATACAAAACGAATGCAAACATAATGCAAACATAAATGCCACCTAAATGTGCACAGATTTTTTCCCGAATTCTAAAATTTGAATTTTAACGTTTTTTTTCTTTTTCGGTGCAGCATCGGCAACGTGTCGGCGATTGTTCACCGATGGTGTACCGAATGCATCCCATGGTGTCACGATAACATCACGAATGCATACCGGGAAGCTTTGTTACGCACACCTCGCATGTATATTATAATGGTGTTCCCGATGTACCCTACATTCTAAAGTCGCTGGAAGCAGGGCACACTGGACCTCATGGATGTGATTCCCGAGTGCTGTGTACACGCAGGCATTGCTGTGCTTTTGAACAAAGCTCAAACGCAGACACCCTACTATGTTTGCAATATGTAATGCTACATGGAAGACGGAGGTGGAAGAAAAATATAAACAAAGGACAAGGTTCTCCCACGACAGATTCATGTTTTGGACACACACGTGGCTGGCTATTACGAAACAGACAACAATTCTGCCCTAATGGGAACACCTTCTGCATGAGCTCATATTCGAGGACAAGACTTCCTTCCGCAATTTCCTGCGCATGGATGATTATCTCTTCACTGCCTTCTTGTCATTCGATGCGCTAGTATGGCTGGCTTCTGTATGCCCACGCCGATTGCAGTTCGGCATCTTGCGATACGCGTATTCCGGCTTTTGCATTACAAAAAATCGCAATGCATTGCGTTTTTCATTCACTCCGATAACCTACCGATGTATTGTAAAACATGTCAAAAATAGGTGCGCATTATGTGTGCATTCTGTGCGCATTCGTTGCAACATGCTGTAAATATTCTGTCTTCTCTTCTCGCCAGATTCCCTCCCCCGATATTAACCCACCGATTTTTAATGGTCATTTTGTCGGGGATGGATCGTCGAATTCATACCGAAGGAATGGAATGCATACCGAAGGCCTGGAATGCCGACCGAAGTCATGGAATGCATACCGTATGCATACCGAAATTTTGGAATGCCTACCCGAGGTCACATAGCGAAAAAAAATTTCTTTTACGGGCTGACTCGCCCCAAATTTTTCAGTGTAAAATTAAACTTTCTGTGACGTCCACCGAGGTAGGCCTCTACGGAACAATCCGAAAGGCTGCCAAAGTGCTCCGAATTTTGGCCTCATTGTTGGCGGCCGAGAGTTTCCCGAAGCCGCTTTCGGCTCTGCATTCGCTTCCTCAAATTCGGCTATGTGTGAACGGCGGCATCATAACAAACCATACGAGGAGTGTCTTAGAGAATATAAATCTATTTCCTTTAACGCCAGCCGCAGATCAAGAGGTACCTTAATTCAACTGTTCAAAATCACTAAATCATCGAAGGTATCGACAATATGAACTGTAGTAAGTTATTTACTATCGACCAATCTAATTACACGTGGGAAACGGTTGCAAACTTATTGGTAACTCTTTTTAACTTACACGAATCTAAGAATTTCTTTTTCAATCGCGCTGTCAACTTTGTGGAATGAGCTTCCACGAGACGTTCTAGACTGCAGCACGGTTGATTCCTTTAAACGTCGCCTAGACAAATATCTTGCAACAACACCAGCGACTGACTACGTTTGTAAATGAATAACTATATTTTATTCCCCCGTCCAAATTCAGCAAGTATTATTGCGAATATACAGTACATATTATATCTAAGGCGTTACTCTTTTTCCCAGATATACGACAGATCACTTATAACTGTGTTATGTTACTAACCGCCTCTGTCCCCCGTACTAACTTCCCTAATCCTGCACTGGAATCATTCGTTTCCAGGTGCAGTAGTTTTCCTTTCCAATCTTTCCCCTACCCCACTCTAAACCACTGTTTGGACACTTTATCCCTCAGTGTTTTGGGAGGACCAACTCGCCTATAAGGGTCACTATACCTGTTGTTGCTTGATTTCCTTTGTACTCCTTTGTACTCCTCCTCCTCCTACTCCCCCTTCTCTGACACACCCCTTCCTGACGTCTTAAACTGTGGTCTCCTTATTGGTCCATTATTTTTTGTATTTTATTTTATTTATTTATTTATTTATTTTTTATCAAAAGAAATAGACATTACTGGTACTGAACGGGTTAACCTAACGTATGCTATCACATCTGGAACGAAACCAGGTTACAATCATCATTATCATCGTTGAATATCGACATCCCTTCCTAAACTGATGAATCATCTGTAATCCCTGTTTCCGATTACCAGGTGAGATGGTCGGGGAGGCTGACTGAAGATGGAGGTATGTAAATGTAAGAATGTATAATATAAACAAAGTCGGTTATTATAGTGTTCTAGGGAGTTAAAAACCATGAAGTGTAACAATTGGTCTTACCGTAACTCATTATGTGCAATATATTGTTTGCCACATACCATACACACGACGCACGCGCATACTTTATGATACTATGAGAGAGAGAGAGAGAGAGAGCGAGGGAGAGGAGAAGAATAGAGAGCGATAAATAATATATCTATATATAATAACTACTTATATATATATTATATATAAGTACTTGATAACACCTATAACATCTAGTGCTGTGTGTTTTGTCGGGGTACTCCTGATGACCACCAACGCATCGTTCAGCATTTATTTTTATTTTCTCTCCTCTCTCTCTCTCATCCCCTCTCTCTCGTCTTCTGCCTCTCTCTTCTCTCTTCTCTCTCTCTCTCCTTCCTCATCCTATCCTCCTTCTCCTTCGCTTCTACGTCTCTCTCGCCTCTCCTTGCTCTCCATCCTCTCACCCTCCTCCTTCTCCTTCTCCTCCCCTCCGCTTCTCTACTCCCTACCTCCTCCTTCCTCTCCCTCTTCGGCGCTCCTCACCCTCTCCCGCCTCTCTCCATTTCTCCACCTCTCCATCGTATACTCCTCCTCATTATCCCCCTCCTCCTCATGTCCTCATGCTCTCTCTGCTCTCTCTCCCCCCTCCCATACCTCTCCTGCTCTTCTCTCCTCTCTCCTCTCCCTCTCTCTCTCTCGTCTCTCTCTCTCATCTCTCTCCCTCCCATCGTCCCGTCTCTCTCTCTCTGCTCTCCCTCTTCTGTCCCTAGAGACCCTTCGATAATCAGTATTTAAAAAAAATGCGTGTTTGGCTCGTCCCAAGACCGCCTTGAATGTTGACAGGCGTAGTCTTCGTGTCGCCGGGCCTTTTCGTCATTCGAATCATTTCGGCAACAGGTATATTCGTTCATGCACTATTTCCCTCAAGCTTCTTCGTCCAACTCGATTTTGCCCGTATATATACTGGGTTTCCTAACTTTACCCCATTTAGCTGACTCTAACGCTATCTAATTTAGCATAACGTAAGCTAACCTAAGCTAACTCAATTTATCTTACTCTTATACTCTTACTTAACCCGTTATGTACCGATGAAATCTTTTTATCTATATTTAGACTACTATTAGACGACTTTATTCAGTTTAAAAAGAACCTCGGATCCAGCAATTAACAGGCTTCGAAATATCTCACTTAACCTTCTTTTACTACCCCAGATCCTTCCTAAACTGGACAAAATTGTCTAAACTAAACTTTACCTAAGCTAACCAAGTTTACTAAAATTGACCCGTTCTAACCTCGTGAAACCCAACGCAGCCGAACCCAAGTCAAACTAACTTAACCCTTTGAAGATTATGATGCATTTTCACAATATATTCTGGCCATCATAGACGATTTTATACAGTTTAGGAATGCGCTGTAGGAATGTTTATGGTAAAGAGTATCTCAATTAACCCTCTGACTTCCATATACTCTTCGTAATCTTAATACAAATCGTCTAATAATATCACGACAACAGAAAAGAAATGCGTCATCGGATCTTGAAACGGTTAACCACCTTTTAGCTCAATCCAAACCTCACCCAACTAAAATCATCGTAACCAAAGCTAACCCAAATAATACCAACTTAATCCAACTAAAACCAACTTAACTAAATCTAACCCAAATAATACCAACTGCATCCATCTAAAACCAACTTAACCAAACCTAACCCAAATAAAACCAACTTCATCCAACTAAAACCAACTTAACCAAACCTAACCCAAATAAAACCAACTTCATCCAACTAAAACCAACTTAACCAAACCTAGGGTGATAGGGTTGTCTCTGGTATTAGCACTCCCTCTATTATCTGATAGGGGTGTTTCCGGGTGGATGGGACTCGATAGCCTTGGCGAGCAACCCATCTAGGGGAATAAACCCTAAACAAATTACCGATGGGCGATACGCTAATCTGTGTCACTTGCAGGTGACAAACTCTGTAACAGATAACCCAACTAAAACCAACTCGAGAGAGAGAGTGCTACCCCCTCGATCAGCTCCACCGTAAAATTAGGCCTACGGTTGGTCTGCCTTAGCGTGTGAAGGGGGCAATAGTTGGTGAGATTAACTTGGCTGACCGTAGGGCCCCTACGGTGAAACGAGACCGGACATTGGCTGAGGGTGTAATAGATTTTGGGTTCTGGGTTAGCTATAAGATTAGTGAGGTATAATAATGATCCTTTCAATGCACGAGTACATAGCTAACCCCTTCTGTACCGGCGTCGTGTTTTTATCTGTATTCTGGTTACTATTTGATGATTATATTGAGTTTAAAACGAGCCTCCAGAAATTACCAGGCTTCGAACTCTCTCACCTAACCCTTTTTACTACCACAGATACATATTGAACTGCACAAAATCGTCTAAATATAGTTAGAATAAAATATAAAAACGTTGCCGGTACAGAAGGGGTTAAGGAATTTGGTGACCTTTCTTGCCTTTTACATGTCAATTTTTTCATGGCGAACGATAACTAGCATGTAATTTAGGATGAAAACACCTTCGGTCAGGACATTTTTCTACTGAAAATGTGCAAATTTATCTCGAAGGGGGATCTTGGGGATATTTGTGTATGCTTGATCGAGGTCTAGGGAGGAAACTAAAAACCTGTCCTTAATAAGGTTCTAAATGGGCACGATGACGTAATTTTCATCATATTCTGGTTACTGTTATACGATTTTCTTTAGCTTATAATCTCCCTCTAGGTCTCACAGGGGTATATGCTATCTCAATAAACCCTCTGAATAACATAAGTCCCTTCCTAAACTGCATACAATCGTGTAATATTAGCATATAATAAATATCATCGTGCTGCAGGGGTTAGCAATTGGAAAGAGAGGTTAATGGTACAAGAATTTAGGCTCAAAACTTTGCTCCGTCGGATAGTAGGCCTACCAATTCGTAAACACGTCAGAACCATGGACCTTAACTAATCTCCAAAATGGTCTCCCGGTAGAAAGTTGTCCCCCGTTCAGTTGGGTATTCAAAGGCCCCTAGTCCAACTCTGGGGAACTTTTGACATCTGGACCTGAAGGGTGTAGAAAGTCTTAGGGCGGGAGATGTTCTATATGTGGGTGGGGAGAAGAGGTGACGAAGGGGAATGAGGTGGGAAAAGGAAGATTATAGTATGTGAGAGAGTTACAAGGAATAGTTAGTATCTCGGAAACCTTTCGGTTCATTCAGGGGAGATACTCCAAGTGGAAGGAGATACATTATTTAGTGTTGACCGTGTTGAGCGGTGAATGTACAGGCTCTCAGCCTATTATATGCCTGAGAAGGAGTAGTTGGAATATAGAAAAAAGAAAGACAAAAGGTAGAACAGATCATATATGTGAAAAAGTTTCCACAAACTGTCTTCATAGCGCAATGGATAAATGCACTGAATTTCGGTGTGAGCATCCTAGGTTCGAATCCCTGGACTGCCACATGTATTTGTTGATTTCATTAATTGAGTTTAGGAGTAAAGTCGGTTGGTGGAGGTAACATAATAATACTAGTGCTGAACTTTTTCAATTCTAATTTCCAGCCATGGTTGCGTGTTGTATTCATATTGAGACTAAACATTATGCTATGATCCACATTGTCAAACACATTAAATGTTTTGAAAACTTCAATGAGCTGGCCTCTTAGTCTGCGTGTCTCCAACGGAAAGAGATCAAGAACACTCAACCGGTCCTCATAGCTCAGTCTTCTAATCGATGGAATAAGCTTAGTAGCCCAAGCTTGTACTCTTTCCTGTCGCTCTATATCTTTTCTAAGTGCTGGAGACCAGAATTGAAAAGCATACTCCAGGAGAGGCCCTATCAGAGCGCTGTAAAGTGTGAGGAAAGTTTTCTTATTTTTATACTTAAATTGCCTCTTAATATAGCCCATAATTCTTGAGCTTTCGTCTCTACTTTAATGCACTGTTTGGACAAATTTAGGTCACTACTGATCAGAACACCAAAAATCCTTTTCCAAGTCAGTCCCTAACAGAGGCATTCCCAATAGCGAAAAGCCTGACTTGGAGTTTGCATGGCCGATGTGCATCATCTTTCACTTTTCCAAGTTTAGAGGCAGCTACCATGTCTCCGACCATTCATCCAGTCTGTTGAGGTCCACCCTGAGCTGGTCAACCCATTTGGGGTCCTTCACATTCATTCCAAGGTTTATGGCATCTGCAAACTTGAAGATCACACTCAACAGACCAAAATCTATGTCATTGACATATATGATAAACAAAAGTGGGCCTAGGACAGATCCTTGTGGAACTCCAGAATTGACTGGAGTCCACTCAGAAGAAACACCATTGATTACCACTCGTTGTTGTCTACCTGTTAGCCAACTTTCTAAAAAATTAAAAATAAACAGAACACACAGATGAAAGTTATATTAATATGCAGACCTTGTGGAGGTATATAGTACATGAAGGAGGCGGCAAAGTTGAACTGAATGACAGAACTATACGAGGCAGAACGGTGGAGGGGAGGAGGGAACTGAAATAGAAATGGAAAATCATAAAGAAAGGCGAGAGGGAAGATAAATGCGTTAATTGGGGAGACAAGGGAAGAATAGGGGAAGGCATATAGAAACGGAGGAAGTACACAGGAGAAAAATTAAATTAGTTTTAAATATTGTAGGTATGTAGTAGGTTAGGCTATGTATGTACAGTATATGTGTATGTATGTACTGTATATACAGTATGTGTGTGTGTATGTGTAAGAGAAAGAGAGAGAGAAAAAAAAATGGAAAAGGGAGGGGAGCCTAGAAAGTTTTGAGGGTTGGTTGTTGAAGAGTCTCAGGAGGGTTGGTTGGTGAGGCCCTTGGGAGCTATTACCTTACCTCACCTTCCACTCCATCTATCCATCCACCTAGTTACTTTACCTTATCCATCCATCCATCTATCCACCTTGTTACTTTACCTAACCATCCATCCATCCACCTAGTTACCTTACCTAGCCATCCATCCATCCATTCTTCCATCCATTCACATATCCACCTTTTTACCTTACCTATCCATCCATCCATCCATCTTTCCATCCATCTCTCCCTCCATCCATCCATCTTTTGCATCTACTCACCCATTCACCACACTCATATAGTAACAACCACCCACCCATTCATCACACCCACCCACCCACTCATTCACCACTCCCACCCCCCCATTCATAATATGCCTGTGTGTTTAACTGTGTACAAGCGGCCTAATAAGTGATGTCTCAGCACCAATTATGACGTTTTGATCAATAATTGGTATCAGCAATATTTACACATTTCTTCTTTTTGAGTGAGATATACAAACATGTTCCTACACTTACCCACCCTATTCAACATTTGACAGACATTTATACATGAGGAATAAGGGGGACCAGAAAAGCAACCCATCTCCCCTTAAGTAACTCAAAGACTGCTGCTCCATTCATTCGAGAGATACTAGATTGGAAGATAAAAAATATTTAGTAAAATGTAAAGTAAAACCTATTATATTCTATTCTATATACTCAGGTCCAATCCCCACTTTTCCTGGGTTTTTTCTTTTCCTTTTCCCTCTGTTCTTTGCTTTTTTGTTTTCATATTTTTTTCGGGGGGGGGTACAAAGTACAAAGGAGTACAAAGGAAATCAAGCAACAACAGGTCTAGTGACCCTTCTAGTCTGCTTGTCCTCCAAAACACTGAGGATCAAGTGTCCAAACACTGGTTTAGAGTGGGTAAGGGAACATTGGAAAGGGAACTACTGCCCTGGAACTAATGTCCGTGTTAGGATTAGGAAGTTAGTAGGGGACAGATGGGTTAGTAACTGAGGGGAGGATAAAATAAAGTTATTCATTTACAAACGCAGTAAGTCGCGGGTTTGATGCGAGATATTTGTCTAGGCGAAGTTTAAATGAATCAACGGTGCTGCAGTCTATGACATCTCGGGGAAGCCCATTCCATAAGTTGACAACTCGATTGAAGAAGAAATTCTTAGCTTCGTGTGAGTTAAAAGATTTACCAATACTTTTGCAACCGTGTCCCCGCGTGTAATTAGATTGGTCGATAGTGAAGTACTTACTACAGTTCATATTGTACCTTTGATGATTTTGAACACTTGAATTAAGTCGCCTCTTAATCTGCGCTGGGTTAAAGGAAATAGATTTAATTCTCTAAGACGCTCTTCGTATGGTTTGTTCTTTAGGCTAGGTATCATTTTGGTAACTCTACATTGAACTTGCTCTAGCTTGTCTATATCTTTTTGGTAATAAGGGCACCAGGATTGAACGCAGTATTCCAGAAGAGGGTGGACTAAGGAATTGTAAAAGGTTAGGATAACGTCTTTGGATTTATGCTCAAATGACCTGCCTATAAAGCCAATTATTTGGTTTGCCTTCTTAACAACTTCTGAACATTGTTGACTCGGTTTTAGGTTACTCGATATTGTTACTCCCAGATCGGTTTCTCTGTTTACATTCTTAAGCTGAGTGCCATTCATCAAATAGTTTGCTTTCTCATTTTGGTATCCGATATGTAGTACTTTACATTTATCCGCATTGAAACTCATTTGCCAAATTTGGGCCCAACATGACAACTTATCTAGATTGTGTTGCATATCGTCAACTTGTTCTTTTGAGAGTACGCTATTTGCAATTTTTGTATCGTCAGCAAATTTTGAGATTGTACAGGTGAGGCCCTCATCTATGTCGTTGATGTAAATTAGAAAGAGAATTGGTCCTAGTACCGATCCCTGGGGTACGCGGGCCCGCTACTTACATTGGTCCATTTAGATGCCTTACCGTTTATGACTACTCTTTGCTTTCTGTCGCTGAGCCAATTTTTTCTATCCATTCAACACACCATCTTGTATTCCATGCACTTTTAGTTTTAGCAGTAAACGTTTGTGGGGAACTTTGTCAAAGGTCTATTGAAAATCAAGGTATATAATATCTACAGCTTTACTCTCATCGTAGAGGTTGAGGATATCGTGGAAGAAGTCTAAGAGGTTTGTTAAACAGGAACGTTTTTAACGAAAGCCGTGTTGAGTATCTTTAAGTATGTTATTTTCCTCTAAGTGATTTACGAGTCTGTCTCTTATGAGTGTTTCTAACATTTTACATACAACTGAGGTTAAGCTAATTGGACGATAGTTACTGGGTAGGGATTTGCTGCCTTTTTTAATATCGGTGTTACGTTGGCTAGCTTCCACTGATCAGGCATATTTCCAGACTGCAAGGAGGGGGGGGGGGGGATGGTGGCCGACTCAAGACAGCGCCAGAATAGGGACAACACAACAGAAAACAATGAACACACACAAACAAAATACAAATTCACACACATCCAGGTCATCCAGGAAACGACCCAGAAACCTAGAAAGCTGGACAAAAAAATATATTCCTTTGTTGGTCTCTGTTGTTCCTCTGTCTTGATGGTGTAATGGTTAGAGCATGTAAGTTCAGTATGTGATATCTTGGGTTCGAATCCTGGGAGAATCACACGCTTTCTTTAATTTCATTTGGGGTGTTGTCGTTATTATGGGAACTCAGACGGTATTGTGCAGCATAATTTACTGGTTCGGCTCAATGGTTTAAGGAGGAGGTTTAGTTTGGTCTCTAAACCTCCATCACACTTTTAAAAAATCACCCACAAGCTCTCCTTTCGATATAAATTTGTACATTTTTCGGTATAAAAATGTCCCGGCCGAAAGCTGGTTACTTTTATATTTACAGGCTCGCTATCACTCGCCAAAAAAAATTGACACCTAAATGGCACGAAAGGTCTTAATATTGGAAAAGAAATTGGGCAAAAGGTCTGAATATCGCCAAACTAATGGGGCGAATGTCTTGAAATCTCATAACTAATAGGGCTAAATATGAGGGAGGAGGAGGACTCGAAAAACCAACTGCCTCCCCTTAGAACGATGTTAGAAAATATAATTAACATCACATACCCGGTACTATAGCCTATTATTTATAAATATAATTAACATCTCATACCAGGTACTATAGCCTATTATTTATAAATATAATTAACATCACATACCCGGTATTATAGCCTATTATTTATAAATATAATTAACATCACATACCCGGTACTATAGCCTATTATTTATAAATATAATTAACATCACATACCCGGTACTATAGCCTATTATATATAAATATAATTAACATCACATACCCGGTACTATAGCCTATTATTTATAAATATAATTAACATCTCATACCCGGTACTATAGCCTATTATTTATAAATATAATTAACATCACATACCCGGTACTATAGCCTATTATTTATAAATATAATTAACATCTCATACCCGGTACTATAGCCTATTATTTATAAATATTATTAACATCACATACCCGGTATTATAGCCTATTATTTATAAATATAATTAACATCACATACCCGGTACTATAGCCTATTATTTATAAATATAATTAACATCACATACCCGGTATTATTGCCTATTATTTATAAATATAATTAACATCACATACCCGGTACTATAGCCTATTATTTATAAATATAATTAACATCACATACCTGGTACTATAGCCTATTATATATAAATATAATTAACATCACATACCCGGTACTACAGCCTATTATTTATAAATATAATTAACATCACATACCCGGTATTATAGCCTATTATTTATAAATATAATTAACATCACATACCCGGTACTATAGCCTATTATTTATAAATATAATTAACATCACATACCTGGTACTATAGCCCATTATTTATAAATATAATTAACATCACATACCCGGTACTATAGCCCATTATTTATAAATATAATTAACATCACATACCCGGTACTATAGCCTATTATTTATAAATATAATTAACATCACATACCCGGTACTATAGCCCATTATTTATAAATATAATTAACATCACATACCCGGTACTATAGCCCATTATTTATAAATCTAATTAACATCTCATACCCGGTACTGTAGCCCATTATTTATAAATATAATTAACATCACATACCCAGTACTGTAGCCCATTATTTATAAATATAATTAACATCACATACCCGGTACTATAGCCCTTTATTTATAAATATAATTAACATCACATACCCGGTACTATAACCTATTATTTATAAATAAAATTAACATCACATACCCGGTACCATAGCCTATTATTTATAAATATAATTAACATCACATACCCGGTACTGTAGCCCATTATTTATAAATATAATTAACATCACATACCCGGTACTATAGCCCATTATTTATATATATAATTAACATCACATACCCGGTACTATAGCCCATTATTTATAAATCTAATTAACATCACATACCCGGTACTATAGCCCATTATTTATAAATATAATTAACATCACATACCCAGTACTGTAGCCCATTATTTATAAATATAATTAACATCACATACCCGGTACTATAGCCCTTTATTTATAAATATAATTAACATCACATACCCGGTACTATAGCCTATTATTTATAAATATAATTAACATCACATACCCGGTACTATAGCCTATTATTTATAAATATAATTAACATCACATGCCGGTACTATAGCCTATTATTTATAAATATAATTAACATCACATACCCGGTACTATAGCCTATTATTTATAAATATAATTACATCACATACCCGGTACTATAGCCTATTATTTATAAATATAATTAACATCACATGCCGGTACTATAGCCTATTATTTATAAATATAATTAACATCACATACCCGGTACTATAGCCTATTATTTATAAATATAATTAACATCACATACCCGGTACTATAGCCTATTATTTATAAATATTATTAACATCACATACCCGGTACTATAGCCTATTATTTATAAATATAATTAACATCACATACCCCGTACTATAGCCCATTATTTATCATCATCATCTAACCTGACGCCTCGCTTCCAGAGGAAGCGCCCCAAAAGGGATGGCCATGGCAGAAACTGACTCCAGGCTCCCAGACATGCCCCGACTGACCCACTTCACAATGCCATTTCCACTAAGTGGATTATAACCATGAACACTGAAGGAGCAGACCCAGAGCAGTCCCGCACCCGGATTGCATTTCCACCACTGTTTTGCTATTTTATTTACCCCAGTGGGGCCCTGGCTAAAAGCATACCAAGCACAGGACATTTCTGGAAATAGGAACCAGTGGTCAACTGCTCCAGAGGCTGATTGCACCACCAAAGTGGCGGGCGGTGGGGTCGCCGCATCCCTACGCCAGAGAGAGAAAGGCCAACTTGTGTCAGTGGGCTGTGAGAGTAAGACACTAGGGAAACATGGGGCACACCATTATGGCCCCACAGCCTTCACCACTCTCAAGAAAAAAGTTAGAAATAAGAATTATGATAAAGGTACAGTCAGAAAACGGCTATGGGATTTAGAGGACACCAACCCTCACTCTGATAGATCCAGCCCACCACAATAAAATTAATATATAATTAACATCACATACCCGGTACTATAGCCCATTATTTATAAATATAATTAACATCACATACCCAGTACTATAGCCCATTATTTATAAATATAATTAACATCACATACCCAGTACTATAGCCCATTATTTATATATATAATTATCATCATATACCCGGTACTATAGCCCATTATTTAAAAATATACTTAACATCACATACCCGGTATTATAGCCCATTAATTATAAATATAATTAACATCACATACCCAGTACTATAGCCCATTATTTATAAATATAATTAACATCACATACCCGGTACTATAGCCCATTATTTATAAATATAATTAACATCACATACCTGATACTATAGCCCATTATTTATCAATATAATTAACATCACATACCCGGTACTATAGCCTATTATTTATCAATATAATTAACATCACATACCCGGTACTATAGCCTATTATTTATAAATATAATTAACATCACATACCCGGTACTATAGCCTATTATTTATAAATATAATTAACATCACATACCCGGTACTATAGCCTATTATATATAGATATAATTAACATCACATACCCGGTAATTTAGCCTATTATTTATAGATATAATTACCATCACATACCCGGTACTATAGCCTATTATTTATAAATATAATTAACATCACATATCCGGTACTATAGCCTATTATTTATAAATATAATTAACATCACATACCCGGTACCATAGCCTATTATTTATAAATATAATTAACATCACATACCCGGTACTATAGCCTATTATTTATAAATATAATTAACATCACATACCCGGTACTATAGCCTATTATTTATAAATATAATTAACATCACATACCCGGTACTATAGCCTATTATTAATAAATATAATTAACATCACATACCCAGCACTATAGCCTATTATTTAAAAATATAATTAACATCACATACCCGGTACTATAACCTATTATTTAATAATATAATTAACATCACATACCCGGTTCTATAGCCTATTATTTATAAATATAATTAACATCACATACCCGGTACTATAGCCTATTATTTATAAATATAATTAACATCACATACCCGGTACTATAGCCTATTATTTATAAATATAATTAACATCACATACCCGGTACTATAGCCTATTATTTATAAATATAATTAACATCACATACCCGGCACTATAGCCTATTATTTATCATCATCATCAAACCTGACGCCTCGCTTCCAGAGGAAGCGCCCCAAAAGGGATGGCCATGGCAGAAACTGAGTCCAGGCTCCCAGACATGCCCCGACTGACCAACTTCACAATGCCATTTCCACTAAGTGGATTATAACCATGAACACTGAAGGAGCAGACCCAGAGCAGTCCCTCACCCGGATGGCAGTTCCACCACTGTTTTGCTATTTTATTTACCCCAGTGGGGCCCTGGCTGAAAGCATACCAAGCACAGGAATTTTCTGGAAATAGGAACCAGTGGTCAACTGCTCCAGAGGCTGATTGCACCACCAAAGTGGCGGGCGGTGGGGTCGCCGCATCCCTACGCCAGAGAGAGAAAGGCCAACTTGTGCCAGTGGGCTGTGAGAGTAAGACACTAGGGAAACATGGGGCACACCATTATGGCCCCACAGCCTTCACCACTCTCAAGAAAAAAGTTAGAAATAAGAATTATGATAAAGGTACAGTCAGAAAACGGCTATGGAATTTAGAGGACACCAACCCTCACTCTGATAGATCCAGCCCACCACAATATAATTAATATATAATTAACATCACATACCCGGTACTATAGCCCATTATTTATAAATATAATTAACATCACATACCCAGTACTATAGCCCATTATTTATAAATATAATTAACATCACATACCCGGTACTATAGCCCATTATTTATAAATATAATTAACATCACATACCTGGTACTATAGCCCATAATTTAAAAATATAATTAACATCACATACCCGGTACTATAGCCCATTTTTTATAAATATAATTGTTACGATCGGGTCTCGTATAAATCAGTGGACTAGACTGGCATAAATGCAACAACGGAAACGCTAGATCCAACCCCTGATATATAATCCCGTCGAACAAAGAACACATATACCCTCCAGAGTTATATCTGCAATAGCGGGGTATCTTAACTCTCAGCATCTATGTGCTTCTACTATAGGCTGATGTTCTCTGAAACAGCCTATTACCTATAACATATGGTTGCTTAGTTATGGTACACAAGGAAAAGATAGTTAACTTAATTAAATCACAAGAGTGATCTAATGCAAACAAGAAGAAGGTTTACTTAACATTACTCTAATCAATAATATCTGTCACTCCTTTATGAAAGAAAGTGTTGTAAAGTCCTCAAGCACCGAACAAGGAATCTTCTGAATAATGTCGGATGCTACTAAGAAGAACGTATCGGAAATGGAACCACAAAATAGCAGGAGGCAGGACAATGCACGTGTAGGCTAAATACACAAAAAGGCTGGACCTATAATGTTATTGGACACAAGAATATTATAAGCGGTGCAACAGTAATAATGCTCGCCACGAAAAAGTAGTACTCCTATTAACAAAACCGGTCTATGCTGGTTGTGTCTCTCTACAGCAACCTAGACCTCAAAATGCTTGTGTAGAAATAATGGGTATGCATAAAAGAGTATAATTATGATCTAATCCAGCTAATGTCTACCCGGGTTAATAAAGTCTAGCTGGGATGCGCAAAGGTACAGAATTCTGGTGGAGCAAGGCAGCTCCTAGCCTAGTGTGGAGCTTGGGTCTGTGCGGCCTGATTACGTTAATATGAAGGGGTGCTCTCTTGAGGATTCTCGATCACAAGTATCGAGTATTCTCCTGGCGACCCTCAAAAGTAAAAGCAAATAGAGTTAGAACAGTGTTGGGTGGATTAGGCAAGCAGCCCTCACGCACTACACAGTCTAAACTCCAAGGTACATAGACAAAAGATCCACCCAGGTAACCCACAGAATCCGTAGTGTCGTGCAGCTCAAAAGTAGCCTACGCACAGTGAAAACACCAACAGCAAGGTACCTGATCCCTAGTCTAGCATTATTTAACCCTGTAGAAACATTAGTGATTGATGGAGACAGTCCGAGCAATACAATCTCCCAAAAAGACAATGACTATCTTCAACCTTAGCCTAGTACATAAGAAATGTGAGATCCAGCATATAATACAGTCTGGCCACCAATTCAAGGTGTGGATGCAGGGAACCATGGGGGATTGATATTAAAAAAAGGTGAGGAAGTAGTGGAAATGATAGAGGCAGTAGAAGAGAAAGATTCTAAGACAAGAGCGTGGAACAGTTCAAGGGAGATGCTTAGAGTATGCTGTCTGGGACGGATCTGACCAGGATATTTCCAGGGACCGCATGGGTGGAGTCCCAGTTCGCAGGAATGGCACGAGGGCGTGCGACAGTCGCCCAGTAAGCAGCCACCTAGTAGGCCGTGTTAGGCAGGAGGCAACGAATCCCGCGAGGCCTATGTAAGGGGGCCGGCCACGCGCCACACTCACCACCAAGTCACACCACCTGGTCTCTCTCTCTCTCTCTCGCCTTCCCATCATTCAACTATTTAACACAATACTTTCAATTGACTAAATAAAATAGAAAGGATTGTGACAGACAAAAACAAAGAACAGTTCTGAACTGTCTGCAACACAAGCCACACACACACAAGTAATGGGCCTCTTAAAACATATACGCTAGCTTACCCCCTTCAGGTAATTCTTTCTCTCTCACTCTCTCACACACACACACACACACAAACACACACAAGTAATGGGCCTCTTAAAACATATACGCTAGCTTACCCCCTTCAGGTAATACTTTCTCTCCAAACCTGACGGGAGGCCAATTTGTAACCCTCTCAGCAGTACGGGTTAAGGGAAGACTAGCCGATGTTTTGGTCTATTAATTAATGTATTCCTATATTTCTTTTTTTCCTCGCTAGACCTTCATCAAGCTTAGAACAACGCCCCCTAGACCCCCCTTCAAGATATATTTGTACATTTTTTTGGTAGAAAAAATTCCCGGCCGAAGGCCGATTCCTCTAGAAATGTCATGCTCGCTATCGCTTTCCAGGAAAAAATCAACACCTAAATGGCCTGAAAGGTCTTAAAATTGACAACGAAATGGGGTGAAAGGTGTTAAAATCGCAAAAGTAATGGATAGAACTTCTTAAAAATCTGCAAATTAATGGAACTAAACATGAGAAAGAAGAGGGGCCAGAAAAGCAACCCATCTCCCCTTAAGTTATTTTTCTTGTTTATTCTGGCCCGCATTGGACGATTATACTGGGATAAAAAACACCATCTGAGGAAGGGCACTTTATTGACAACGTTTCGCAGATAGCTTCATCAGGTCACTATCACCATCTAGCCTCCGCCCCCCCCCCCCCATCATTCTGCCCCCTCCCTGTCCTGCCTCCTTCCCAGTCCCCCCCATCCCCACCACTCCACCGCCACCTGTCATGACGGATATTTAAGGCCTCCTACTATGGGTTTCACAGGCCGTGTTACATCGTTTTTTCGGGAATAACTTATGAAGAAACAGTTGGATCAGTATGATATTTTGCCACAACTTGTTTCACACCGTGCCCTAATTTTTGTTAATATTGTGCATTACCAAAAGTGGATAATTAAGCCACTTGTCCCTGTGTCATGAGGTTAAAGTCACACCTGAATGACAAGAAAACGGACAAGGCTACCGTGGCTTACCTGTTAAACCACCAAACCATTATTGCTCCTCCATCAAACACAGTAGTTATCAGCCACCACCCAACCCTAGTATCGTCTTTATATTCAAGTTAGCTGTTACTATCAAATATAAATATATACAAAATATGTATATTTGTATATTTATATTTAATAGTGATGGATAACTTGAATATAAACGCGATACTAGGGTTGGGTGGTGGCTGATAACTACCATGTTTGATGGAGGAGCAATAATGGTTTGGTGGTTTCACAGGTAAGTTTTCTATCTCGGTCAGCCTCACTGCTGAGATTATCCATGGTCTATCTATCAGGCCCTCTCTTAACGTAAACTTGCATTCGATTAGTCGTAGTTCTAAGCTAAACCTTTAGTACACTTACAGAATTATTATCGCCATCTTATGAGTAGATTGTTACATGCCGGAATGACCGCTTAGTCATCTAGCCACTGCCTACTCATAGATAGCTAAACTCTGCCTTACCTTGTATCTTCTTCGAGTCCAGCTAGAAATCCCCATTCATTCTAACCACACTTGAGCATCATTCTTGATTATTTAATATATTTCTTCTTTGTCTAATTCTGTGTATGTTGTGTATATATTATTGTCCTAAGTCTGATTTGTACAGGTATATACAATAAAGTGAATACCTAATTGCTACCATTTGACCTTGCTACGGGTAACCTTAAGGTGAACCCCAGGTAAATAAACTGCCTGATAATTATTATTGTATCATGTTGGGACTCTTATGCACTATATCTTCAATCACCGTATTTACAATAAATGTGTGAAAACCTAATTCGACTACTCACTCCAATACCTCTCCCTATAGCAGTTTAAGACACCCATACATACAATATAGTTTACGCAGCCCACACTCCTCCACATCTAATAACGAGGGTTGGTATCTTAAGTTGCTTTCTCATTTCGGGTCCCAAAATGGAGTACTTTACATTGATCCTCATTAAAACTTATTAGCCAAATTTGAACCCAACATGACATCTTATCTAGGTTATGATGAAAAGCTACTAATTGCAATTTTTATTTCGTGTGCAAACTTTGAGATTGTACAGGTGAAGCCCTCATCTACTGTATGTCTTTTATGTAAACTAGGAAGATATCTGGCCTTACAACTGATCCCTGGGGTACCCAGCTAGTTACATTGGTCCCTTTCAATACTTTGCCGTTTGTGACTACCATTTGCTTTCTTTCACTGAGCCAATGTTCTTAATACTCCGTATTTTACCGCCTTGTATTCCAGAGAGAGAGAGAGAGAGAAAGTCGAGATATTAAACCTATTGTACATGTTCTACTATCTGAGCCCTGATGAGAGAGAGATAGAGCAAGGAAGGGTTATGTATGGTATATCCCTTATGAATCAGTCCCGTAATCAAGAATTAAGGGGAGACAGTTGTTTTTTCGAGTCCTCCTCCTCCCTCATGTTTAGCCCTATTAGTTATGAGATTTTCAAGACATTCGCCCCATTAGTTTGGTGATATTCAGACCTTTTGCCCCATTTCTTTGCCAATATTAAGACCTTTCGTGCCATTTAGGTGTTGATTTTTTTGCCTGGCGAGCGACAGCGAGCCTGTAATTATAGAAGTAAGCGGCCTTCGGCCGGGACATTTTTCTACCGAAAAATGTACAAATTTATATCAAAGGGGGATCTTGTGGGTGTTCTTTTAAGTTTGATGGATATTTAGAGAGCAAATTATACCCCCTCCTTAAGCCATTGAGCTGAACCAGTAAATTATGCTGCAAAATACCTTCTGAGCTCCCTTAAGAGGAACACAAAATAGCTCAGGTGGGGGAATGGGTTGATGAGAGGGAAAACTGCTGGGCCCTGGTGGTATCTGAAGGCTGACGGATTACCTTGGTGAGAGAGAGAGAGAGAGAGTATATATATGTGTGTGTGTGTTTGTTTAATTGACATGAAGTATGCATTATGTGTGTGTATTGTTGAGAGAGAGAGAGTGAGTAAGTGAGTGAGACTAAACCTACATGTCCTGCTATCTGAGGTCTGACTGATTACCCTGGAGAGAGAGAGAGAAAAAGTGAGTAGTTGTGTGTCTGTATGTGTATTTGTGTTTGTGTTTGTGTGTGTGTGAGATAGAGAGAGAGAGAGAGAGTATATATGTGTGTGTGTGTTTGTTTAATTGACGTGAAGTATGCATTATGTGTGTGTATTATTGAGTGAGAGAGAGAGACTAAAACTCCACGCCCCTATCTCTGAGGTCTGACTAATGGCGGACTAATTACCCAGATGGTCTGACAAGGACGAGTGACTGGGAGGGAATAACAGACAACTTTTCCACTGCGGCAGCCATTTGTATACCTTTTTGTCCACTAAATCATATTCTCGCTTGGGAGTGTTCTTAGTGTGCTCCTTTGACCTACATTAAGGGGGTCACCTGCTTTTTTTTTTATCTTTCTCTCCTCTTCTCTCTTTCTCTGACTTGTATCCATTTGGCCCCATTCAGCCAACTGTTTTAAGACGTTTTTCCCCATCCAGGTGTCGATATTTTCATGGCGAGCGGTAGCGATCCAGCATTTAATGGAGAAATCAGGCTTCGCTGGAGATTTTTTTATCGAAAAATGTACAAATTTAGCTTGCTTTAATACAAACATATATATATGCTGGCTGGCTACCGCTCGCTAGGAAAATATTGACACCTGGATGGGGTTAAACGTCTTAAAACAGTAGTCTGAATGGGGCCGAATGGATACAAGCTAAAGAGAGAGGGAGAGAAAGAGAAAAACAAAAAGTGAAGTGGGCTCCCTTAAACTCCCTTACTTGTCCATCTTAATTAACCCTATTAACTACTACACATCCTTCTTAATCTGTACAAAATCGTCCAATTATAGCTAGAATATAATACAAAAAACGTCGCTGGCACAGAAGGGGTTAACCTTATATAATATTGCCAAGAACCCCCTTCAAGATAAATGAGTATGGTACATTTTTCGGTAGAAAAATGTCCTGGCCTAGTGCTGGATTCTCCTAAATTACAATGGTGTTGAAGGGGTTAAGTAGTGGATTTCTCTGGCATACTATTGAACATGTACAGTCGCTCTACTAAGTCATGTCCCAGCTGTCATTACGTTTGGCTTGCTCTGTGCTGCTGTTTTAATGACTACTGTAGGGTGGGTAAGTGTAGGAACATGTTTGTATATTAATGACTACTGTAGGGTGGGTAAGTGTAGGAACATGTTTGTATATTAATGACTACTGTAGGGTGGGTAAGTGTAGGAACATGTTTGTATATTAATGACTACTGTAGGGTGGGTAAGTGTAGGAACATGTTTGTATAATTCATTTGATATGAAGAAATAAAGCTTGGATATTGCTGATACCAATTATTGATCAAAACATACTTGGTGCCGAGACATCACTTATTAGCACGACTGTACATTTGTCGGTAGAAAAATGTGCTGGCCGAGGGTGGATTCTCGTAAATTGACCACTTGTGAGTTTCAGGCTATACAAAAGTTGGAGCCATAAACATTGATTTAAAATAGAACAAAAATCGAAACCTATATGGCACGAAGGGTCCTAATATTGACAAAGAAATGGGGTGAAAGGTTATAAAATCCTCCAACTCATGGAACCAACGTCTTAAAATCTCAAAACTAGTGGGGCTAAACATTAGGGAGAAAGGGGTCCAGAACAACGGTCTGTCTCCCCTTAAGTAGTGGATTTCTCTGGCATGCTATTGAACATGTAAAGTCAAATTCTTAACTTCGCTGCAAACCCTAATGTCATGTTTTGCAGAATTGATAATGCTAATAAGACTTGTAGTTAAAATACAACACGCATAGTAGTACTTTTTATGAAACCCCTTCTCTCTCATGTTTGGCATATTAATTTTGAGATTTTAAGACATTCGTTTTGTTAGTTTGGCGATTTTGAGACATTTCGACTCATTTTGTAATCAATATTAAGACCTTTCGTGCCTTTTAGGTGTCATTTTTTTCCTGGCGAGCGAAAGCGAGCCTCTAATTATAAAAGGAATTGGCCTTCGGCCGGTACATTTTTCTACCGAAAAATATACTTTTGAAAGGGGGTCTAAGGAGTGTTTTTCTAAACTTGATGGAGGTCTAGCGAGGAAACTAAAACAATAATTAAACATATAAATATATAGCCCAAAAACCAAGTACTACCCCCTTAAAGGTTTCACCACTCAAATACACGCAGACCATATCACTAGGCAAACACAATGGCTACTACAAAAATCCATGTCTCAAAACGTTCCCCACAGAAGATACCCGGGGGTTGGGGGGCTTGGGGAGGGGTGTGATAAAGAGAGAGAGAGAGAGAGAGAGAGAGAGAGAGAGAGAGAGAGAGAGAGAGAGAGAGAGAGAGAGAGAGAGGGGGGGGGGGGGGGGGGGCGTGATGATAGTGTGTCTCAGTATATTGGTATGCCGGCATGACGACCCCCCCCTCCCCCTTCAGCCCTGTAATCTGTGGTAGTTATAGGGCTCTTGATCCATAACACTCATCATCATCATGCCTCATATTTAGCTGTGTATCTTAGTTATTTACTGTATGTTATGATATATATGTTAGTGTATGTATGTTAGTGTATGAAATATAATATATATATATATACTTTATATATATATATATATATATATATATATTTATATACCGGTATATATATATATTCCAACTACTCCCTCTCGGGCATAGGCTGAGAGACAGTACATTCAACTGTACAATTTACGGTGAAGCCTGTGAGGTCTCGTTCCAGTCTAGGGAGTGAGATATGTGAAGCACTTTGAGATGCAACTGGCCCCCGCTATCTTGCCTTCACAAGATGCTCTAGGGGGCCGGTTGCCCACCCATGGCTCGAAGCAGCCCCATCTCTGAAGCTGCCTCACTCCCGTGCCTCACTGTCTCACCCCATAGACTTCCAGAACGCAAGCTATTGAGCAATTAACTCGCTAGACATTGCCCCTCCTGTAGCATGTTTTGAGTATGGGAATATTCATACAGTGATATTTAATCAGAGAAAAATTAGGGTATCTATTTGGCATTTTGGTGGGCTTCGTGGTAATGCACTGATACTAGGTACAGCACAAATTACATTCCAATAATATCTTCCCATTGACATATCGGGAATCGAACTGGGGACCATTGGATTACCAGGCCAGTGGCAAGACCACTCCACCACATCTCCCCTATCTATCTATCTATCTATCTTGATCCATCCATCCATCCATCCATCTTTACTGCAAATCAAATTATATCCTGTATATATTGGGTCCGAACATTTATTTCTGTAGTAAATATGAGTAAAGTGTTACTCAGAATAATTTGAAAATACCTCATTAGTCTGAAGGATTTATCAGGTCACGTAATCGTCGTATTTCCTACACCCTCCTGTAACTATAAGTGCGTCATTCGTTCAAAGGAGTTTAACAGCACACGAACAAGTCATCTTTCCTACACAGGGTATGTAATTATATCGACATCATCATATGCTGTGATGATTATAGAACATTTGATAGCAGAGCATAGTTTGGCCCCCACGCATTGGTTTGGCTCAGTTAGATTAGGTTGGGTCATGTCTGGTTTAGTTGTAGGAGTCTGATTGGTGTAGATTTATGTTTATAATTATATTTTCTGGTACCATAATATTTTCATGGCCAAACTATTATTTAGTTGTATTAATTTTCGTTGTGTATGTGCTTGTGTGTGTGTGTACTCACCTAATTGTAGTACCGGTATAGAGGATTTGAGTTTTTAGGCTGTTATTGTCCCGCTTCCCAAAATTCTGTTATCTAATTTGGCTTTAAACATTTTGATATTCAGCGTCTGTGTGTGTGTGTGTGTGTGCTTGCGTGTTTTGTTTTTTCATCATATTTTCGTGGTCAAATGCTCTTACCACGAGCCACTTTATATAACTGGAGGGCAGCTGGTCTCACACTAGTCATTTATTTTGTAGCCATGTTATTATATCGATCCTCTTGTATTATGATGATTATGTAGTGTATACCTTTTGGGAATAGAGCTGTAATGCCCTCGCAAAAATCCCACAACCACAAAACTACCCGAGTTGACGTCTGGGATAGCATAAAATAGTCGTTGGTGGCGAAGTCTAAGAAACCTACCACGTGAATCACCACGAGACTATCACCTGGTTCTTTCATGGAAAACTTAGGTTACTATTGTATTGTACGTCCGTGGTAGTACAGTGGGTTAGCGCGCGGACCTGGGGTGACCTCAGTCACCTACCGAGGTCGCTAACCAGGGTTCGAATCCCGCGCCAGGCATCTCAAAACTTGGGGAGTTTTTCGGGAGGGTTAAATTCCTTTCGTATACCCAGCATTTCACTGGTGGCAGCGGTGGGATGCGTGATCCGGTAGCTAGATAGAGCACCCATCACGAGAACCTGCGCCAGGCATCTCAAAGCCTGGACTATTGAGAATGCTGGGGTGATATGGCTAAAACCTCACAACCTTTAAATTAGGCTAGGGTCTAGCCTTGTCAAAGAAGGATGTAGTGTAATGCCCTCGCAAAAATCCCGCAACCACAAAGCTACCCGAGTTGACGTCTGGGATAGCATATAATAGTCGTTGGTGGCGTAGTCTAAGAAACCCACCACGTGAATCACCACGAGACTATCACCTGGTTCTTTCAAGGAGAACAAAGGTTGCTATTCTATTGTACGTCCGTGGTAGTACAGTGGGTTAGCGCGCAGACCTGGGGTGACCTCAGTCACCTACTGAGGTCGCTAATCAGGGTTCGACTCCCGCGCCAGGCATCTCAAAACTTGGGGAGTTTTTCGGGCGGATTAAATTCCCTTCGTATACCCAGCATTTCAAGAGCACCATGGATAGTTTGGAGTTTTTAAGACATTCGCTCCATTAGTTTGGCGATTTTAAGAGATTTGCTCCTTTAGCTTGACGATTATAAGACATTCGCAGCATTACTTTGGCGATTATAAGACATTCGCAGCATTACTTTGGCGATTATAAGACATTCGCAGCATTACTTTGGCGATTATAAGACCTTTTGTGCCATTTAGGTGTCAATCTTTTCCTGGCGAGCGGAAGTGAGCCTGTAATGTTTAAGGAATCGGCCTTCGGCCGGGGCATTTTTCTACCGAAAAATGCACAAATTTATCTTGAAGGAGGGGGGTGGGGAGTCTCAGGAGTAGTGTTTAAGGTTGTTGGAGGTCTAGGGAGGAAACTAAATAAAGGTGATAAATAAATATACATAAATAAATCTCTCCCCTTATTACTAATAAACTAAATGATCTATCTATTTCGGAGTGTGGCCGTTCTGGTTGTGGCCCTTTCGGAGTGTGACCCTTTCTGAGTGTGGCCCTTTCGGAGTGTGGCCCTTTCAGAGTGTGGCCCTTTCAGAATATGGCCCTTTCAGAGTGTGGCCCTTTCAGAATATGGCCCTTTCAGAATATGGCCCTTTCAGAGTGTAACCCTTTCAGAATATGGCCCTTTCAGAGTGTGGCCCTTTCAAAACATGGCCCTTTCAGAGTGTGGCCCTTTCAGAATATGGCCCTTTCAGAGTGTGGCCCTTTCAGAATATGGCCCTTTCAGAATATGGCCCTTTCAGAGTGTAACCCTTTCAGAATATGGCCCTTTCAGAGTGTGGCCCTTTCAAAACATGGCCCTTTCAGAATATGGCCCTTTCAGAGTGTGGCCCTTTCGGAATGTGGCCATTTCAGAGTGTGGCCGTTTTGCACTTGACACCTGATGGAATTGACCGAGTCTAATAATTTCCTATACGTACCGCGTCCGGCCCGTATCAGTTGGGTTTTGTTCTTGGATCTTGACCACGTTCGTTTCTATATTCTGCGGCTGATAACTGAATAATTATATACTCGGGGAGGGTAGTTGTATTTTCTCTCTCATGTTTAGCTCCATTTGCCTTTAGAATTTAAGACGTTCGTTCTATTAATTTGGCGATTTTAATACCTTTCGCCCCATTTTGTTGTCACATATAGACCTTTAGTACCATTTAGGTGTTGATTTTTTCCTGGTGATGGATAGCGAGCCTGTAATTCTAAGAGGAACCGGCCTTCGGCCACGAAATGTTTCTATCGAAAAATGTACAAACTTAAAAGTCTATGGGGTGTTTCTTAAAGCTTGATGGGGGTTTAGCGAGGTTGCAATAAAGTAAATACATATAGACCAAAAACTAACCACTACCCCCTTAACATTTATGATAACATTTACATCAACATTGTTCAGTTACTGGTAAGGAATCATATTTTCCCTCTCAGATTTTCTGTAATAGGATTTTATGTACCGATTAGCTCATATTTTGAAATCTTATTAATACATTTATTTTTGTCTCCTATGTGTATGAAGGAGACAAAAGGCAGGTTGCCTGTAACGAGTGTCTCCCCCAGAGTCAAAAGAGTGACAGATAGCCAAATTCAAGGAACGTCGAGGTCAAAATGTCTGGATACACAAAGTTTAAAACAGTTTAAGTCATAGGATGAAGAAAAAAATAACTGAGGGAGAGAGTTCCAGAGTTGAGTAGAAGAAAGAATGAGAAACTATCCCAATATATATATATATATATATATATATATACAGTATATATATATATATATATATATATATATATATATATATATATATATATATATATATATATATATATGAGAGAGAGAAGGAAAATAAGGGGTGCCTACCATGCGAGAAAAGGGGAAAAGGGAAAATAAAAAGTAAGAGGAACAGGCAGACAAGAAATACGAAAAGAGTAAAATGTAAGAGGGACAGGAAGAAGACCCACTGGAACATTCTTGATTGGAGGGGGAATACATTAATATCTGGCACCAATACAAATGTAGAAAAGGTAGACGAGAAGGAGAGTGTGTGATAGAATATATAGGATGAGGGGATGAGGTATAGTGTATAAGGTTTGGGTAGGGACTTAATATGTTTTGTTTTCGTTATACACACATGCACTCACACCCACACTCACTCTCCCACTCTCTCTCACTCTCACTCTCTCTCTCTCACACACGCACTCTAACTTTCTATTTATCAATAATATATTATACTAAGCTATTTCTCAATATCTCTCTTGATGTATGCATTAGTGCTGTACATCTTTGCATATGTTAACCGAATTATATACTATAGTTGATTGGACTTGAGTGGATTATGGATTTTAACGATGTAATAGTTAATATATAGTTTTTTTTTACGCTACCATACGAAAGTAGAGGTATATAATTATATTATTAAATACAAAAAAACAAAAATATTGTGCTGAAGGGGGAGATGAGCAGAGCCGGGAACGAGTAACTAACTAAATTATGATAAAAGGAAGTATAGGGAGAGAGAGAGAGAGAGAGAGAGAGAGAGAGAGAGAGAGAGAGAGAGAGAGAGAGAGAGAGAGAGAGAGAGAGAGAGAGAGAAAAAAAGAGAGAGAGACTGTATGTGTAAATAATTGTAAATAAATTGTATTTTATGAAAACTGGTCTTTTGATAGTGATATTGTATAATGTATTATTTGAATTTGACCACCATCATACATATCATAATGTTGAGAGAGAGAGAGAGAGAGAGAGAGAGAGAGAGAGAGAGAGAGAGAGAGAGAGAGAGAGAGAGAGAGAGAGCAAGGAAGGGTTATGTATGGTATATCCCTTATGAATCAGTCCCGTAATCAAGAATTAAGGGGAGACAGTTGTTTTTTTAGTCCTCCTCCTCCCTCATGTTTAGCCCTATTAGTTATGAGATTTTCAAGACATTCGCCCCATTAGTTTGGTGATATTCAGACCTTTTGCCCCATTTCTTTGCCAATATTATGACCTTTCGTGCCATTTAGGTGTTGATTTTTTTGCCTGGCGAGCGATAGCGAGCCTGTAATTATAGAAGTAAGTGGCCTTCGGCCGGGACATTTTTCTACCGAAAAATGTACAAATTTATATCAAAGGGGGATCTTGTGGGTGTTCTTTTAAGTTTGATGGATATTTAGAGAGCAAATTATACCCCCTCCTTATAGTAGAGTCATTTTCAGAGCTTCCGTGACCGTGTTTAGGATACCAAAGTTTCTCAGTGAATTTAACAAGGGCAACTGATACTAAAAAAAATAAGCCCCCATACACCTCACCAAAATGACGGGAAAGTTGAGACGTTTTTCAAAATAGCCGCCGCCGTCATCTTAAAAAATTGATAAAGTTCTATTTCTTGAAGTGAATGGCCAAAAATGACAATTTTGGTGTCTATTCCCACTAATTTTGGTGTCAGAAGATCAATGGCATGGCACAATTAAAATATAATTAATAAATTATTACCAAATTATTAAGTAAATAAGAAAATAATTAAGAAAATCAATGGGATGGCATAATTCATGATTTAGAATCCCATTAACCTCAACATCTAAGACAAATATGATGTTGTTAAATCCACTGAGAAACTTTGGTATCCTAAATTAATAAAACATGAGACCTACTGCATTAAGATGCACTATCACTGCACGACAAATATGATGCACAACTGTCAGAATCACTTCCGCTGTCATCATCGCTGCTCTCCATTTGTGGATGACTTGGAGTTTTTAGAAGATCCAGGAATGATGGAAGTGCAGGTTGGGTATAGCGTACTGGGAGGCATAAGCCATTTACAAGGTGCCATCCATGGCCAATTGGTGATGGATGATTCTGAAGCTGGAAATTCTTCTGCAGATATGTGAGGTAATTGGTGCGCTCTAAGTGTGGCAAACATGCCACTCTCCATGAATTGTGGTTGGATATGGGGAATACTTTCTAGGACTGCTATGAAATCTGGAAGATGGCGCCCATATCTATCGTTGTCATAAATATGCATCCAAGGAAGTATCAACTTCAGTGAAGACTTGAACTCGATCCAGTTTCTTGTCCTTATAGCATGTATATTTTGAGTCAGTATCTCTACCATCTCCAAGAATGAAATCCAGAATTCTGCTAGTGGAGCACCATCTAAGTTCTGGAATAGGGAGTCAACGAGCCCCTTGAGATCGGCATTGCTCTCTAACTCAGCATGTGCATCATTAAGTTCTTGTTGGTCTACTGAACTGCGTAACTTATTGAGAGATGCCTGGATCTCTTCACACAGAGTGGCACCTTCCAAACGTTTGTCTAGTGCATGTTGGAGTAAAGCCTCGTAGAAGAGTCGAAGGCAACGCACACCGCGGTTGAAGTGTTTTCCACGCAGAGCTTGATCCACGGATCCATCTGCAACGACGCCTGCAGCCACCAGTACATCTGAAATGCCTGAGCCTTTGAACCTTTTGTAGATTGCATTGATGAAAGACATCTGGATATGAAAGGGCCCCATGAATGTCAATATGTCAGCAAATATCTCTGGATTCTCACTTTTCAATTCTAGCAATAATGCGTAGACAGGATGATCACCGACGATAATGGCAAATAGCATCTTCTTGTCATCAATTGCCTTTGCAAGCTTGCGCAGGGCATCATACAGAATGGTCTTGCTTGGTGGATCAGGATAAGTCATATGATAAATCGCTTGACTTTTCTGGGTTTCTGATGATAGCGTGGCCTGGAAGCCAGAAAAGGCTGGTACAGTCTGGTCTTCTGGCTTTGGTCTTGTTCCGTCTGCCTTAGCTCGGGCCATTGCATGGATGACACCTCTCATTCTTTGAGGAACTGTGTCCAGATGTTGTTCATCCGTTATCCTTGGTCTGATGGGTGGTTCACCACGCTTTACTGTTTTGTATGGTTCAATTCTTTGTATCTGGCTCCCAAGTTCTTTGAGGCTATCAGAGAGGTACGAAGGCAAGGTGCTATTTGCAACTGGTCTATCATCATCTAGGGTAGGTAGATTTAGCTTAGGTAGGTCTGGCTGAACAAACATGACATTTGTACGATGTGATTGGCCACTTCCAGTCAAAGTGTCACTTTTGAAGTCATCGTTGTCGACTATACATATTGCCGGTGTTCCTTCAGAAAGTTCAAAAGGACACTCAGTTGAATGCTTCAGGTCAGTAACTGCCCAGAAATCTCTAAGCAAAAGCACATCATTGTAACTGATTCCCAGGCCATCCTTATGTAATATGTCTACCATTTCTCTGCTCTTTGTCATACCATGTAGCAGTACACTGAGGTTTGTCTCAAATGCAGTACGTCTTCCAGTGATGTAGCTGGTCAAAATAGATGCAATTGATCTGACTTGGGCTTGTCATCGACTTCAGACTTTGTGGGGTGCTTTAACCAAGTGATGAGCTTCAAGAAGAGATCATTCAGGTCCTCATATTCTTCTAGCTCATGTATGTATGGAGGCCAAGGAACAGTTTTTGTTTTGATGATCTGATCTCTGAGTCGCCCAGCTACATTCTTCACCAGCTGATCATCACTTACACCTAGAGAGGATTATTGCAGCCTCAAGATATGAACCTGCAGCTCTTGCATCATATACCAGTTCACTCACATTCTTCTGACCTCGTTCATGAAATGCTATGTCATCTCCAAATTCCTTGATCAGAATTTCCTTCACGAAACTGGACTTTGCTGTGGAATAGTAACCATAATTTGAAGTAATGCCTTTGTGATCCTTTACAAGACCTTGCAGTGTACGGATTTCATGATCTTCAAAGATAACTTGACGGACATGATGAAAGAAGATATTTTGGGCCTCTCGAAGATTAACATATTGCAGATGCTCTGTTTTTTAATCAGGAAAAGACTCCTTCAGAGGGTTGCTGACATAATTGCGCCAACATTCACGATGATAACGAATTTCCAATCCAAACGCCGTTCGACTGTCTGGGATAGATGCAAGTAGGGTATTCCATCTTTCTCTTATAGGCTCATCTGACAGACAAACTGTATGCAACTTGAACCGGTTCCATGTGTCTACTGTTGACAGCAGCAAAAGTTTGGACTTGCCAGGAATACTGTTTTTTTGTGGTCCTTTCATACACCACACACAGAGATTCTTATCATGAACCACTCCAGTACTAGAACGAAGCTTTTTAGGCACATTTCCTGGGAGTTGTTGACTTGAAGTTGATGCTTGAACTTCTTCCTGTTCAGATTTCCGTTTACGATTCTGTGCTTGCTGAATATAGCGATTACTACTGATCTGGGTGTAACATTTACTATGCATGTACAGGCCTTTAAGCCCCTTGTCCCACTCCACTGCTGCATAGGCATGCTGAAATTTATCAAGTTCCTTCCACCGAAAACACTTGCTCCTTAGATTCTCCCACTTTGTATCAGATGTCTTGTCCGTACTATCATCAGCTATACAGGGATGTTGACATAATATGCATTTTAATCTAGGTCCTGGGTCAGGCACATCACTAACTCCTCTACGTTCCATGCTTATGATTCTTCACGCCAAATTCGATGCAACAAACCTGAAAAAGAAGGAATTGATCAGTCAACATTCTTGGTTTACATTTTAAATTATATATTATATTATTTGAGTAAGTTTCAGAGGATCCGTGACCGTGTTTAGGACACCAAAGTTTCTCAGTAGATTTAACAACATCATATTTGTCTTAGATGTTGAGGTTAATGGGACTCTAAATCAAGAATAATGCCATCCCATTGATTTTCTTAATTATTTTCTTATTTTCTTAATTATTTGGTAATTAGTTATTAATTATTTTTTAATTATGCCATCCCATTGGTTTTCTGACACCAAAATTAGTGGGAATAGACACCAAAATTGTCATTTTTGGCCATTCACTTCAAGAAATAGAACTTTATCATTTTTTTAAGATGACGGCGGCGGCCATTTTGAAAAACGTCTATAATAACAACTTTCCCGTCATTTTGGTGAGGTGTATGGGGGCTTATTTTTTTTAGCATCAGTTGCCCTTGTTAAATTCACTGAGAAACTTTGGTATCCTAAACACGGTCACAGAAGCTCTGAAAATGACTCTACTATTAAGCCATTGAGCTGAACCAGTAAATTATGCTGCAAAATACCGTCTGAGCTCCCTTAACCTGACAAGCGCGATATAGACCTAGGGGCTAGGGTAGTTATTTGTGCATTTCTAGCCTTGGATTCTGACAGATTTCGTTATATTTACAATATAGAGCATTATTTGTTTTCGGTATGCTTTTATTTTACATATAATTATGATGTATATATGAACCTTCAGGAGTGCTAAAATAAGTTGGAAAAGCATTTGGGTGGTGAAAAACGAAGATATTGGCCACCCGGTCATAATCTCAGGCGAGAGAGAGCCACAGGCAACCCTCCCCTCTCGCTGTCTGTGAGTCAACTGAGGCGAGCGGGGCGGTGTGTGCTGGTGTCTGGGTGTTACATAACGATCTTTTATGCAACCCACTTGTGCTATATTATCGCGGGAGAGAAAAATAACCGATAAATGATGATAATAAGAGGAAAAATAGGTGATAATTGAGGAGGGTAGGGAGGGGGGAATAAGGTGGGGAAGGAGGGGAGGGGGGGGGGTGAGAAACACATGGATGAGTACTAGAGGGGAATTATCTCACCTAGAGACAAATTCCTTTGTTTTGATAGGCCCTTTTTTTTTTTGGAAGGCTTTTTTTATGGTCTTGCTTCCGTGAGGCCTATCGCGTTCCCTATAGGAAGCCTTCCGTGAGGCCTATCGCGCTTGCCGGGTTAAGAGGAACACAAAATAGCTCAGGTGGGGGAATGGGTTGATGAGAGGTAAAACTGCTGGGCCCTGGTGGTATCTGAAGGCTGACGGATTACCTTGGTGAGAGAGAGAGAGAGTATATATATATGTGTGTGTGTGTGTGTGTTTGTTTAATTGACATGAAGTATGCATTATGTGTGTGTATTGTTGAGAGAGAGAGAGTGAGTAAGTGAGTGAGACTAAACCTACATGTCCTGCTATCTGAGGTCTGACTGATTACCCTGGAGAGAGAGAGAGAAAAAGTGAGTAGTTGTGTGTCTGTATGTGTATTTGTGTTTGTGTGTGTGTGAGATAGAGAGAGAGAGAGAGTATATATGTGTGTGTGTGTTTGTTTAATTGACGTGAAGTATGCATTATGTGTGTGTATTATTGAGTGAGAGAGAGAGACTAAAACTCCACGCCCCTATTTCTGAGGTCTGACTAATGGCGGACTAATTACCCAGATGGTCTGACAAGGACGAGTGACTGGGAGGGAATAACAGACAACTTTTCCACTGCGGCAGCCATTTGTATACCTTTTTGTCCACTAAATCATATTCTCGCTTGGGAGTGTTCTTAGTGTGCTCCTTTGACCTACATTAAGGGGGTCACCTGCTTTTTTTTTTATCTTTCTCTCCTGTTCTCTCTTTCTCTGACTTGTATCCATTGGGCCCCATTCAGCCAACTGTTTTAATACGTTTTTCCCCATCCAGGTGTCGATATTTTCATGGCGAGCGGTAGCGATCCAGCATTTAATGGAGAAATCAGGCTTCGCTGGAGATTTTTTTATCGAAAAATGTACAAATTTAGCTTGCTTTATTACAACAATATATATATGCTGGCTGGCTACCGCTCACTAGGAAAATATTGACACCTGGATGGGGTTAAACGTCTTAAAACAGTAGGCTGAATGGGGCCGAATGGATACAAGCCAAAGAGAGAGGGAGAGAAAGAGAAAAACAAAAAGTGAAGTGGGCTCCCTTAAACTCCCTTACTTGTCCATCTTAATTAACCCTATTAACTACTACACATCCTTCTTAAGCTGTACAAAATCGTCCAATTATAGCTAGAATATAATACAAAAAACGTCGCTGGCACAGAAGGGGTTAACCTTATATAATATTGCCAAGAACCCTCTTCAAGATAAATGAGTATGGTACATTTTTCGGTAGAAAAATGTCCTGGCCTAGTGCTGGATTCTCCTAAATTACAATGGTGCTGAAGGGGTTAAGTAGTGGATTTCTCTGGCATACTATTGAACATGTACAGTCGCTCTACTAAGTCATGTCCCAGCTGTCATTACGTTTGGCTTGCTCTGTGCTGCTGTTTTAATGACTACTGTAGGGTGGGTAAGTGTAGGAACATGTTTGTATATTAATGACTACTGTAGGGTGGGTAAGTGTAGGAACATGTTTGTATATTAATGACTATTGTAGGGTGGGTAAGTGTAGGAACATGTTTGTATAATTCATTTGATATGAAGAAATAAAGCTTAGATATTGCTGATACCAATTATTGATCAAAACATACTTGGTGCCGAGACATCACTTATTAGCACGACTGTACATTTGTCGGTAGAAAAATGTGCTGGCCGAGGGTGGATTCTCGTAAATTGACCACTTGTGAGTTTCAGGCTATACAAAAGTTGGAGCCATAAACATTGATTTAAAATAGAACAAAAATCGAAACCTATATGGCACGAAGGGTCCTAATATTGACAAAGAAATGGGGTGAAAGGTTATAAAATCCTCCAACTCATGGAACCAACGTCTTAAAATCTCAAAACTAGTGGGGCTAAACATTAGGGAGAAAGGGGTCCAGAAAAACGGTCTGTCTCCCCTTAAGTAGTGGATTTCTCTGGCATGCTATTGAACATGTAAAGTCAAATTCTTAACTTCGCTGCAAACCCTAATGTCATGTTTTGCAGAATTGATAATGCTAATAAGACTTGTAGTTAAAATACAACACGCATAGTAGTACTTTTTATGAAACCCCTTCTCTCTCATGTTTGGCATATTAATTTTGAGATTTTAAGACATTCGTTTTGTTAGTTTGGCGATTTTGAGACATTTCGACTCATTTTGTAATCAATATTAAGACCTTTCGTGCCTTTTAGGTGTCATTTTTTTCCTGGCGAGCGAAAGCGAGCCTCTAATTATAAAAGGAATTGGCCTTCGGCCGGTACATTTTTCTACCGAAAAATATACTTTTGAAAGGGGGTCTAAGGAGTGTTTTTCTAAGCTTGATGGAGGTCTAGCGAGGAAACTAAACAATAATTAAATATATAAATATATAGCCCAAAAACCAAGTACTACCCCCTTAAAGGTTTCACCACTCAAATACACGCAGACCATATCACTAGGCAAACACAATGGCTACTACAAAAATCCATGTCTCAAAACGTTCCCCACAGAAGATACCCGGGGGTTGGGGGGCTTGGGGAGGGGTGTGATAAAGAGAGAGAGAGAGAGAGAGAGAGAGAGAGAGAGAGAGAGAGAGAGAGGGGGGGGGGGGGCGTGATGATAGTGTGTCTCAGTATATTGGTATGCCGGCATGACGACCCCCCCCTCCCCCTTCAGCCCTGTAATCTGTGGTAGTTATAGGGCTCTTGATCCATAACACTCATCATCATCATGCCTCATATTTAGCTGGGTATCTTAGTTATTTACTGTATGTTATGATATATATGTTAGTGTATGTATGTTAGTGTATGAATATAATATATATATATATATATACTTTATATATATATATATATATATATATATATATATATTCCAACTACTCCCTCTCGGGCATAGGCTGAGAGCCTGTACATTCATCCGTACAATTTACGGTGAAGCCTGTGAGGTCTCGTTCCAGTCTAGGGAGTGAGATATGTGAAGCACTTTGAGATGCAACTGGCCCCCGCTATCTTGCCTTCACAAGATGCTCTAGGGGGGCCGGTTGCCCACCCATGGCTCGAAGCAGCCCCATCTCTGAAGCTGCCTCACTCCCGTGCCTCACTGTCTCACCCCATAGACTTCCAGAACGCAAGCTATTGAGCAATTAACTCGCTAGACATTGCCCATCCTGTAGCATGTTTTGAGTATGGGAATATTCATACAGTGATATTTAATCAGAGAAAAATTAGGGTATCTATTTGGCATTTTGGTGGGCTTCGTGGTAATGCACTGATACTAGGTACAGCACAAATTACATTCCAATAATATCTTCCCATTGACATATCGGGAATCGAACCCGGGTCCATTGGATTACCAGTTCAGTGGCAAGACCACTCCACCACATCTCCCCTATCTATCTATCTATCTATCTTGATCCATCCATCCATCCATCCATCTTTACTGAAAATCAAATTGTATACTGTATATATTGGGTTCGAACATTGTTATAGTAAATTTTAGTAAAGTGATACTCAGAATAATTTGAAAATGCCTCATTAGTCTGAAGGATTTATCAGGTTACGTACTCGTCGTATTTCCTACACCCTCCTGTAACTATAAATGCGTCATTTGTTCAAAAGAGATTAACAGTACACGAACAAGTCATCTTTCCTACACAGGGTATGTAATTATATCGACATCATTATGCTATGATGATTATAGAACATTTGATACCAGAGCATAGTTTGGACCCCACGCATTGGTTTGGCTCAGTTAGAATAGGTTGGCTATGTCTTGGTTTTGTTGTGGGAGTTTGGTTTGTGTAGATTTATATTTGTAATTATATTTTCTGGTACCATAATATTTTCATGGCCAAACTATTATTTAGTTGTATTAATTTTCGTTGTGTATGTGCTTGTGTGTGTGTGTACTCACCTAATTGTAGTACCGGTATAGAGGATTTGAGTTTTTAGGCTGTTATTGTCCCGCTTCCCAAAATTCTGTTATCTAATTTGGCTTTAAACATTTTGATATTCAGCGTCTGTGTGTGTGTGTGTGTGCTTGCGTGTTTTGTTTTTTCATCATATTTTCGTGGTCAAATGCTCTTACCACGAGCCACTTTATATAACTGGAGGGCAGCTGGTCTCACACTAGTCATTTATTTTGTAGCCATGTTATTATATCGATCCTCTTGTATTATGATGATTATGTAGTGTATACCTTTTGGGAATAGAGCTGTAATGCCCTCGCAAAAATCCCACAACCACAAAACTACCCGAGTTGACGTCTGGGATAGCATAAAATAGTCGTTGGTGGCGAAGTCTAAGAAACCTACCACGTGAATCACCACGAGACTATCACCTGGTTCTTTCATGGAAAACTTAGGTTACTATTGTATTGTACGTCCGTGGTAGTACAGTGGGTTAGCGCGCGGACCTGGGGTGACCTCAGTCACCTACCGAGGTCGCTAACCAGGGTTCGAATCCCGCGCCAGGCATCTCAAAACTTGGGGAGTTTTTCGGGAGGGTTAAATTCCTTTCGTATACCCAGCATTTCACTGGTGGCAGCGGTGGGATGCGTGATCCGGTAGCTAGATAGAGCACCCATCACGAGAACCTGCGCCAGGCATCTCAAAGCCTGGACTATTGAGAATGCTGGGGTGATATGGCTAAAACCTCACAACCTTTAAATTAGGCTAGGGTCTAGCCTTGTCAAAGAAGGATGTAGTGTAATGCCCTCGCAAAAATCCCGCAACCACAAAGCTACCCGAGTTGACGTCTGGGATAGCATATAATAGTCGTTGGTGGCGTAGTCTAAGAAACCCACCACGTGAATCACCACGAGACTATCACCTGGTTCTTTCAAGGAGAACAAAGGTTGCTATTCTATTGTACGTCCGTGGTAGTACAGTGGGTTAGCGCGCAGACCTGGGGTGACCTCAGTCACCTACTGAGGTCGCTAATCAGGGTTCGACTCCCGCGCCAGGCATCTCAAAACTTGGGGAGTTTTTCGGGCGGATTAAATTCCCTTCGTATACCCAGCATTTCAAGAGCACCATGGATAGTTTGGAGTTTTTAAGACATTCGCTCCATTAGTTTGGCAATTTTAAGAGATTTGCTCCTTTAGCTTGACGATTTTAAGACACTTGCTTCATTAGTTTGGCGATTATAAGACATTCGCCGCATTACTTTGGCGATTATAAGACATTCGTTCCATTAGTTTGGCAATTTTAAGACCTTTTGTGCCATGTAGGTGTCAATCTTTTCCTGGCGAGCGGAAGTGAGCCTGTAATGTCTAAGGAATCGGCCTTCGGCCGGGGCATTTTTCTACCGAAAAATGCACAAATTTATCTTGAAGGAGGGGGGTGGGGAGTCTCAGGAGTAGTGTTTAAGGTTGTTGGAGGTCTAGGGAGGAAACTAAATAAAGGTGATAAATAAATAAACATAAATAAATCTCTCCCCTTATTACTAATAAACTAAATGATCTATCTATTTCGGAGTGTGGCCGTTCTGGTTGTGGCCCTTTCGGAGTGTGACCCTTTCTGAGTGTGGCCCTTTCGGAGTGTGGCCCTTTCAGAGTGTGGCCCTTTCAGAATATGGCCCTTTCAGAGTGTGGCCCTTTCAGAATATGGCCCTTTCAGAATATGGCCCTTTCAGAGTGTAACCCTTTCAGAATATGGCCCTTTCAGAGTGTGGCCCTTTCAAAACATGGCCCTTTCAGAGTGTGGCCCTTTCAGAATATGGCCCTTTCAGAGTGTGGCCCTTTCAGAATATGGCCCTTTCAGAATATGGCCCTTTCAGAGTGTAACCCTTTCAGAATATGGCCCTTTCAGAGTGTGGCCCTTTCAAAACATGGCCCTTTCAGAATATGGCCCTTTCAGAGTGTGGCCCTTTCGGAATGTGGCCATTTCAGAGTGTGGCCGTTTTGCACTTGACACCTGATGGAATTGACCGAGTCTAATAATTTCCTATACGTACCGCGTCCGGCCCGTATCAGTTGGGTTTTGTTCTTGGATCTTGACCACGTTCGTTTCTATATTCTGCGGCTGATAACTGAATAATTATATACTCGGGGAGGGTAGTTGTATTTTCTCTCTCATGTTTAGCTCCATTTGCCTTTAGAATTTAAGACGTTCGTTCTATTAATTTGGCGATTTTAATACCTTTCGCCCCATTTTGTTGTCAACATATAGACCTTTAGTACCATTTAGGTGTTGATTTTTTCCTGGTGATGGATAGCGAGCCTGTAATTCTAAGAGGAACCGGCCTTCGGCCACGAAATGTTTCTATCGAAAAATGTACAAACTTAAAAGTCTATGGGGTGTTTCTTAAAGCTTGATGGGGGTTTAGCGAGGTTGCAATAAAGTAAATACATATAGACCAAAAACTAACCACTACCCCCTTAACATTTATGATAACATTTACATCAACATTGTTCAGTTACTGGTAAGGAATCATATTTTCCCTCTCAGATTTTCTGTAATAGGATTTTATGTACCGATTAGCTCATATTTTGAAATCTTATTAATAAATTTATTTTTGTCTCCTATGTGTATGAAGGAGACAAAAGGCAGGTTGCCTGTAACGAGTGTCTCCCCCAGAGTCAAAAGAGTGACAGATAGCCAAATTCAAGGAACGTCGAGGTCAAAATGTCTGGATACACAAAGTTTAAAACAGTTTAAGTCATAGGATGAAGAAAAAAATAACTGAGGGAGAGAGTTCCAGAGTTGAGTAGAAGAAAGAATGAGAAACTATCCCAATATATATATATATATATATATATATATATATATATATATATATATATATATATATATATATATATATATATATATACAGTATATATATATATATATATATATATATATATGAGAGAGAGAGAAGGAAAATAAGGGGTGCCTACCATGCGAGAAAAGGAGAAAAGGGAAAATAAAAAGTAAGAGGAACAGGCAGACAAGAAATACGAAAAGAGTAAAATGTAAGAGGGACAGGAAGAAGACCCACTGGAACATTCTTGATTGGAGGGGGAATACATTAATATCTGGCACCAATACAAATGTAGAAAAGGTAGACGAGAAGGAGAGTGTGTGATAGAATATATAGGATGAGGGGATGAGGTATAGTGTATAAGGTTTGGGTAGGGACTTAATATTTTTTGTTTTCGTTATACACACATGCACTCACACCCACACTCACTCTCCCACTCTCTCTCTCTCTCACTCTCACTCTCTCTCTCTCACACACGCACTCTAACTTTCTATTTATCTATAATATATTATACTAAGCTATTTCTCAATATCTCTCTTGATGTATGCATTAGTGCTGTACATCTTTGCATATGTTAACCGAATTATATACTATAGTTGATTGGACTTGAGTGGATTATGGATTTTAACAATGTAATAGTTAATATATAGTTTTTTTTTACGCTACCATACGAAAGTAGAGGTATATAATTATATTATTAAATACAAAAAAACAAAAATATTGTGCTGAAGGGGGAGATGAGCAGAGCCGGGAACGAGTAACTAACTAAATTATGATAAAAGGAAGTATAGGGAGAGAGAGAGAGAGAAAGAGAGAGAGAGAGAGAGAGAGAGAGAGAGAGAGAGAGAGAGAGAGAGAGAGAGAGAGAGAGAGAGAGAGAGAGAGAGAGAGAGAGAGAGAGAGACTGTATGTGTAAATAATTGTAAATACATTGTATTTTATGAAAACTAAACATTAGCTGGTCTTTTGATAGTGATATTGTATAATGTATTATTTGAATTTGACCACCATCATACATATCATAATGTTGAGAGAGAGAGAGAGAGAGAGAGAGAGAGAGAGAGAGAGAGAGAGAGAGAGAGAGAGAGAGAGAGAGCAGGCACTGAATATTCCACTCGATCAAGTATGGAGGAGGGAAAACACTGGCAAATATAATTGAGTTGGTGCAGGACGGAAAGAAAACGGGACGAAAAATTATTTTGGGAAAGAGAGAGATATTTTGATAGATAGATAGATAGAAGATATTATAGTCAGATAGCTAGATAGATATACTATATAATATATATAGATTGATAAATAGATAGATAGATAGATTTATATATTTATATGAGGACGGAAATTACTGGGAAATATTATTTAGTTGGTGAAGACAAGTAAGGGAGAACGCTAAGGAAATAAAACGGGATGAATAATTATGGGAAGGAATATACACGCATTTTACAGATAAGGTTAAGAATATCTATAGATAGGTAGTTTTATAGATATATGCATACTGTATATAGATAAATATATATAGATAGGTAGATAGATAGAAGAATAGATAGATAGAAGAATAGATAGATAGATAGATTAATAGTAAAGGTGTTTTTCTGGACCTCCTTCTCCTTCATGTTTTGCCCTATTAGTTTTGACATTTTAACCCTTCTTTAGCGGGGCCCGACTTAAGTCCGTATGGAGAAGAAAGGACTATGTGGCGGGGCCCGACTTAAGTCCATGTGCAATTTTGGCGCAATATTGGCTCTGAGAGAGAGACGAGCGACGGAAGGAGCGTAGGTTACCTCATGACCGCTCGCCACGGCCGTCGTGGGTCTACTGACATGTGCTCCACACTACTCCACCCTCCCTCCCTTGCTACACACGTAATTATGTAACGAAATGACCGTATTTTAGCGATTTTGCCCTTCGGTTGCACGATCGTTGCAAGACAACCAGTGATCGTAGAAGGATGGTTCTGGTGTTATTGGAAAGCTCAATTTACGCCCTTTCAGGGATACATAATTGTATTACGCTCTGGCTCTTGTTTATGCATGAAAAAGAGCACGGAAACAACCCCATTTATGGTAAAAACAAAAACGCTGGGCGGCACAGTGAAATATACTCCACCACCCGCTTTTAAGGGGTTAAGACTTTACCCCATTAGTTTGGCTGTTTTAACACCTTTCTTCGCCTTTTATTTTTCAATTTTAAGACCTTTCGTGCCATTTAGGTGTCGATTTTTCCTTGCGAGCGATAGCGACTGCAGTTTGGGAAGACGGCCTTTGGCCGGAGCATTTACCTCGAAGGGGGATCTTGGTGGTATTTTATTATGATTGATGTAGGTCTAGGGACGAAACATAAACAAACAAATATATAAATAATACAAAAATAAAATAACGAAATCTCCCTTTAACCCGTTGAGACCCAGCGTCGCACGTGTTGCGTCGGCAGTCTTTGATCACCAACTCCCAGCGACGCATCACGTGCGTCCGACATATAAAAAACACTTACGTGGCTCGTAAGGTAGGAAATGGCGGGAGAATAGGAGGGGGCGGTACCGTAGTGTGTGGGGGAGCCGGGCCAGTAGGTGTGAGCGGGCCGAGACAGCCGCGCGGCTGGTGGTGGTGGGCTTAGTGGGGATAGTTTACACCCCTAGTTTACCGCCACTTTGAACCTTCATTACTCCGGTCGTATGGGAGCTAGAGGCTTGAGATTTATGTGAGATACTCCTTAGGATGTATGCCGTACAATGCCATACTCAGTTTTTACCCTAGTGCTCCCGGGCGGGTGGTCATGCGGGGGACACGAACTATTGAAACCCGCCCCCCAAATGACCGAAATGAGTTTTTTTTTATTTGTGTGTTCATTTCTCACCATTCTCTTCCATTTTGGCTCAACACATTTTTTTGAAGCTCCCCCCCCCCAACCCCCCACCGGCCCCCCCCCCCAAAAAAAATGTCAGAGGTGATTTTTTTTTTTTTTTTTTCATTTCTCATCCTTGTCTTCCATTTTAGCAAACAAAAAAAATAAGTGAAAATGGCTTGGGACTGGGGTGAACAAAATATTATAACTAGCCGGGGCTCAACGGGTTAATAGGAAGGTAGATAAATAGAATGATAGCTAATATAGTTAGATAGATAGATGGAAAATATAGATAGATAAATAGATATTGAGGTTTTATAATTATATATACTGTATAGCTAGATTTTTAATATAGATAGATTGATAGACACATTTATTGAAGGAGGGAAAACACAGATAAATATAATTAAGTTGAAGGTTTACGGATGGGATGGAAGGAAACACTTGACCGCTGCAAGAATTACTAGACAGAATAATGATGAGGAGAAACTTTAGGGCAGATTTTCACTCAAGAGGTTTTATTCTGAACCCCTTTCTCCCACATGCTTAGCCCCATTTGGTTTGAGATTTTAAGACGTTCACCCAATTAGTTTGCTGATTTTAACCCTTTCACGCACATATGACGCAGAGGTTGCCAGATTATCAATAAGAAATAGAGTTCTCTCACTCTTATAATTACCTCTCCAAAATTAGTTGTCTGCCCATAGCTAACTCAAAGACAACTGCAGAGGTTGAAGTAACTAAACTAAAGGTTTCTAAATACCCCTGATGGTAAGGCTTTTATCCCCATTGCTCAAAATCGCGTCATATGTCGGAGAGGGTTAAGACCTTTAGCCTCATTTATGTTGATTTTAAGATCTGTCGTGCTATTTAGGTGTCGAATTTTTCCTGGCGAGCGATAGCGAGGCTGTAATTTAGGAGGAACCGGCCATTGTTCTACCGAAAAATGTACACATTTATTTCGAAGGTGGGTCTTGGTGGAATTTCTTATAGTTTGATGGAGGTCTAGGAAGCAAACTAAAAACCTCCCCTTAATGTTGGTGGAAAGACCAATTAATTTAAACCTTGCTTCTGTGTGGTGGAATGCCGTGTAGGAAGGAAGTGGTCCGCCTTGTAAAATATTCGTAAATTAAACGGTACAAGACACGCCTGACGTACTATAAAGCTAGGGATTCTCTCTCTCTCTCTCTCTCTCTCTCTCTCTCTCTCTCTCTCTCTCTCTATACATATATATATATATATATATATATATATATATATATATATATTTAATAGTGGCCCCTTCATCATTGACGAAATTGCCTATTAGTATAATAGTCTCCATTCAACATCCCGCTTCAGCATTTTTAATCTACCGCACGGAAGAATCAGGAGGACTCATCATAAGTGCACGCTTAATTCCCTTATGGGATCGTCATTATGAATGGGTACCCTACAGAAAAAAACTCTGTAAAAAATAAAAAATAAACATTAACTTAATATCTGTTATCATATGACTTACCATATGTGGATTTCTTGTGTTGTGCTAACCCGACATCAGGCCCCCTAGCGGCCATCTCGTCCTTCCTCCTTCCGCGTCCATCTTAGCAACAAGGGATTCGCCGTGCTCGGCTTTATTCTTCATTCCAGCGCTTTCTAGTGAGTCTTTACTCATTTGTATACACCTGCGTTGTAGTAACAAGGTTCAGATTAGCTAGCAACGGTTACCCTATTGGTATGGCCGCAAGAAGTGTGTAAATTAGGGTACTATTGTAACAGGCGCCCTCGCATCCCAGGATCATCGCGCCACATGTGTTATTGTTTTTTTGTTTTGGCGCCTTTAGCTTTTGTTACATAGCTAGGAGGCTACCATTCTACAATGTTATGCTGCAGACCGTCAATACTGAGGCAGTGGCATAGTTAATTATATGATTTAGCAAATGCTCTGGTCTAAGGGTGCCTGCACATCGTGCTCCACCTTCCAGAGTTCGTAATTTGCTTGTAGGCCCCTCTCGTGGCCCTCCCCTCGTCTGTGTGCTGTGGCTGGGTCTTCGGAGCGTCGTCGGCTGGGATATCGCTTCGTACCTCATGGTCAGCCTGGTTAGGGGTCTCCGGTATAGGCTACAGGTAATTTAGGCTTCTGGAATTCTCTGTATTTACTTTACCTTTATGTGCCCCTAGTGTTGAACATGTGTGCTTGCATGTTTTGGGGGTTTGGGAGATGTCCCTATATTTATATATATGTATTATAAAAATATGTACAGTGGGTTTTGGAGGACGGAGCTGTGCTTTTGTCTCCCCCCTCTAAAATTTTAGTTGTTTTTTCCGGCGGCCTCTTGCAGCAGGGCCTAGGTTACCCGTCTTCAAAACGGGTAGGAAACAACCAAATGTCCCGGCGTGGTATGGCTGAACCACATCCCTTACGGCGGAAGTGCTAATTCCTAAGGGAGCTCATAACTCGGCCCGCCGGGTTAACTCGCCCCGATAGAAACGGTTACACGACCAATCGCCCTGCGGCTCCATAGTCGAGTGTACAAGTGTGAAGATTCGTTATGCAAACTTGTTTCATTATCTCCCTAGTGCTTTAGTAAGGGTTAATCATACACTATTAGTCAATGGGTCTGTGGCTATTGCCATAGGTAAGCAGTGTCAATCAGCTTATATGAGAAAACCCCAGGTTTTTTCAATGCGGGTCCAGCAGATGGTTAGAGTTGTTGTTGTTGCTGTTCCCCAAGCTGCCTGGCCGAACAGCCCCAAGGCCCCTAGCAAGGCCAAGGCCATAACCGAGCGCCCCCACAGCACCCTCCCTGCCGACCACAATAAAGCCTGGGTGACCGAAGCCACTCCATGGCGGGGAGCTGAGGAGAGCGAGGAAATGCCCGGGAAACCAAAGCCCCACCCAGGGCCATGTGCCCCTCAGCAATTATGAAGAAAAAGTTGAGGGGCAAAGGAAAAATGTGACTCTTTGGCTTCCAATCTTGGTAGATTGGGAGGTCAATCTATGGAAGAGACGCCGTCACTTGAGATCTAGAAAATATATAAGTACTGTAAAAGGAACAGTCAGAGTAAGCTATGGGTATGACAGAGATCGCTCAGTTCTCACTCTGATAGACCAGCCCATCACCACATGACTAGAACCCAATCCTCTCAGCAACAGCTAGGAAAGGCCCTAGAAAGCCGCCTTTGGTGGGGGGATAGCTCCCCTATTTCAACCCCTTTCGGGGTTGGGCACCCGAACTATAGCTAATTTTCCGGCGGACTCAAGGTAGGATGTTTAACACCTCGCAGGTTATCATTATGAGCATTGATTCCTGGAAAAAAAATTATTTCCAGAATCCCCGGCTCCTTTGTAACTGCAGCACCGGCGGCGCTGGGGGGGCTGATTCCGGCCGGGGGGGGGGGGGGGGGCCTTTTATCCATCATGCCTCGCTTTGAGTTGTGCGCTACTCCTACCTGTTCAATGTTGCCCATTTTTGCTCATAAGTTGTGCTTGAAGTGCGTTAAATATTTGGACCGCTCTAGATGATTGTGGATGTTACGGCGTTGTCCTGTTTGCTCTGAGCTCAAAGCTGCCTTATTCACTAAGAAAGACCTTTCGTGCTTGGCCGCACTGCAAGAGATTAAAGCGATTTTTAATTCTTATGCTAAAGATACAGCCCATAAGGCACTTCATTGTAATGATGATGCCCTCTGGGAAAAGTTGATAATCAAGTCGCCTCTCACTAAACTAGCCTCATTTAAATCTGTTAAGCCTAAAGTCAAGTCGAAAGCCCTCGTCCCAGAGGTAGTGAGTAGCAGTAGTGACAACGAACTGGCTGAGGTTTCCCCCCCCGTCCGCCCAAAGAAGAGACGATCCCCCCCTCCGAAGCGGAAGTCTAAGTCCAGGTCTAGATCCCCTCATAGACGGTCTAGACACTCTTCAACTGAATCTTCCCAGTCCCTCAAGCGCCGGAAAGAAGACTCTGAGTCATCGGTTGATACGCCGCTTAGTGGGCGCCGGTTGGAAACCCCTCAACCACCTCCCTCTACCCCTGCGTCTGACACGCCTCTGGTCGATTCTGGAGACTTGGAAGTGGGGGTAGAAGCCACGGGTTCCACTCCTAGTCATGAACAGTCTTTAAGTGTCCCATCTCAGGTTACCTTTGCTCTACCCAAATTAAACTATGTACCACGCAGTGTCCAATCCGCCGGCCCAAGACGGGTCCTGGCTGAACATTATAGAAGTTTTCAGTCAGGGTCACAAACTGATGACAGCTCTCAAATAATTCAGGATTCCCAGCCACCTGCGGTAGTTGGGTGCTGGCGGCAGTCAGAACCATCTCTGAGGCACAGAAGGGAATTCCAAGACCTAAGAAATGAGGATAGTATGGACATGGTACCCTCATCAGTCCCAGATTTAATGTGGCCCCTGGCGGAACAGGCACCGGAGCCACATCAGGATAGTTCTGAGGGTAGTAGGGAGCCGGAGGACGTGCCGTTAGTCCCGGCTCAACAGACTATTACAGGTGAGGAGTCTGAAGTAAGCTCACAATCATCTAGGAACTCTCATAGTAAGTGTGTTACCTCAGATGAAATCAGTGATATATTACATAGGGTGATGCAACAGTATAATCTCCCTGTCTCTTCTGATCCTCCTGCTTGTCAACCATTAATTGCCCCCAGTCAATCAATGATAAGACCTCTAGTAACTCCAGGCGTGCTGCCTTCTTTGACCCCGGCGGTGTCCGCGGTTCCAGGCACTACAGTGCCGGCCACGATGACTACCACCAATGTGAGGGTTATTACTGATATTACCCCACTAGACAAGGTCTCATTGAAGAAAGGCCCTATACCTCTCCTCTATGGCCCTGACTGTTCTTGGGTTCCGGCGGCGCCCCTGAACCCACAATCTGCACAACCCACCATTTCAGGAGACCTTCCGGTCCCCACTGAATGGAAGATTGAGATAAACAAGAGCAGGAAATTTAGAGCTAAAGATGAGGCAGGGAGGTTGCTGGATGAATTGATTAGAGGGATCCCCAGTTCATACAATCCAGAATATTTTGTGTATACTGCAGCCCCGGCAGTCCCTTCCGCCTCTTCTGCACGGCTCTTTGCTGACTTGGTCTAAAACTGATGGCATGAATGATGTCAAGGTTTTAAATGCTCTTACGCCGGAAATGGGTTCACTTCCGGTATTGGACCAAACGCATACACCAGTCCTGCAGATTGGGCGGATAGGGCCAGGCCCCTGGGTAGGCTGGGAATTAGAGGCTCAATTATTTGCCGCAACAATCACTTCCAAGTCCTCCCATCAGGTTCCACAGGAAATGCATCAGTATTTTTCATTGCCTTTCTCTAAGGCTGAGGGGGTGTCACCGGCCCTGTTAACCTTCCTGGCAGCACCCAAAGTAGCCCTTAACTCTATAGATGAACCTTTTTGTACCCCCCCCGGCGGCTCACCTGGAAAGGGACTTTAAATTAAGGAACAAAGCTTACCGGCAGTTCTCTCAGTATCTAGTTAATTGCCAGATTGCCGTCTCACTTGACAGAACCATATCGGCCATTGCTGACTCTCAGGTTAGGAAGGCCACTGATTTATCTAGAAGACTCTTATTGCAAAACTCTATTCAGACCTTGGGTGACATTAGAATTGCAATCATGTAGGCGGTTCGAGCCCGCCAAGATTTGAGAGTACATCTAGTGAAGAAGTTACCGGAGGACATTGGCCGCCGGGTAATTCTTTCGCCGGTCCTGACGGCATCCCTACTTACCGCAGAAACTTTGAGTATAGTGTTCAATCTGGTAAATGGGTGGAAGCAGGGTACCTCCCAAACTAAGAAGGACCCTGTTAAGAAACCTTTTCACAAGCCTAAGAGTGGAGGTAAGTATCGCCAGCAGCAGGCTAAGTAATCCTTTCGTGATCCCATAACCCCTCCTCAGCCGGGAGGTGCTCTGCCCAAACCCAAACAAGGTAAATACTCAGGGTATAAAGGTAAGCCCCATCAGAAGTCAAATCAGGAGCAGACGTCAGCCAAGACTAGCCAGCCGTCTTATACCAACCCTCTACCACCTCCAAAAAACTAGCCACCCAGCCTCTCAATCTCCCAGTGCCATGCTTAAAGGTACCGGATTTGAGAGTAGCTTTACCGAATCGGCCCGGTTTGCAACCGGGATCGTTCCGGTCATTCCGCTTAGCTTGGCCCAGGAAGACTTGGGCCAAGAAGGCAGTGAGCAAAGGAATCACCTGGCGGTGGCTCTGGCGGCCTCGACTGCGTCAGGCGCGGGAATACAACCATGTGTCACAGGAGGTGGAGGCCCTAGTCCAGTCCACAAAATGATCTCAGAAGAAGTTCTTGTCTTAGTTAAACCAAGCCCAGTATTCACCTCCAGACTTTTCTTAGTGCCAAAAAGGGGCAGTGTACAAATGCGACCAGTAGTAGATCTCTCGCGTCTGAACACATTTATCATAAATTTACCCTTCAGGATGCTTACGGTCAATCAGATCAGGCTCTCTCTTCCGCCGCAAGGCTGGATGTGCTCAGTAGACCTCAAAGACGCCTATTGGCATGTCCCTATACACAAAAGGTTCCAAAAGTTCCTCGCTCTAATGATCAGGCAAGAGACTTATGTCTTTCAGCGAAAGCCTTTCGGTTTGAACCTGGCACCGAGAATTTTAACAAAAATAGTCCGGCAAGCCTTGTTGCCCTTGTTAAAACATGGCATTCAGGTGTTTTGGTATCTAGACGACTGGCTGGTGGTGGCAAAGTCAGAGGAGTTATGTCACAACCATGTAAACCAAGTGTTAAATCATGTACACAACCTAGGGTTCAAGGTGAACTTGGCGAAGTCTCGCCTTATTCCCACAAGGAATATTCAGTGGATAGGGCTGGTCTGGGACATCACCAATCTCACTCTTACTCAGATTGTGGACAACCGGAACAGATTTCGCCGGAAACTGTTCCGTTTTCTCCAAAGCCTTAATACAACCAGGAAAACATGGGAGTCCCTGGTCGGCTCTCTCAACTGGATCCAATTAACTGTGAAGTTGGGCCAGTTGAAAGTAAGGAGATTAATCTTGGAAGGCAACAAAGTTTTTCCTCTCTCGCCGGATAGGAAATTATGGCCAATTCCTCCATTAATCCACAGCTTGCTGTCGGTCTGGACCAAGCCGGAAATGCTTTACTCAATAATGTCATGGGTTTCTCCCCCGCCTACGGTATGGGTAGACACAGACCCCTCTGGGGCTCTAGGTTGGGGTTATCAATCGAATCTAGGCCATCAAGGGCAAGGCACTTGGCCCCACGACAACTTGTGTCATATCAACAAGCTAGAGCTTTTAGTTCTTCTCTTTTTCCTACGCGATCATGGGATGTCCTTGCAAGACAAGTCAATAGCGTTCCGTATGGACAACCTCACCGCAGTCCATTGTATTCAGAGGCAAGGCTCAGTGAGGTCTCGAGAGTTGCTAAAATTGTCAGAGCAGATTTTTGCCCTAGCCGAATCGCTGGGCATCCATCTGCATGCCACTTATCTTCCCGGCGTGTCTAACGTCATGGCGGACGCCCTGTCTCGGAGGCGGAGCAACCTAGTAGAATGGGCTATCAAACAAACCGTCTTCGACAAGATGATTGCAAAGCCTTACCGTCCACAAGTGGATCTGTTCGCAACCGAGGAGAATCACAGACTCCCTCTCTTCCTATCCCGCCACGGGGTAACCCCGGCGGGGGGACCAGATGCATTACTGGAGGATTGGAACAAGTGAACTTCAATTTATCTTTTTCCTCCACCAGACTCTGTACTAATGTGCAGAGTGATTCACAAACTTAGGGGTTACCGGGGCTTAGTCTCGATGATCGCGCCGTTGTGGCCGGCCCAGGCATGGTACCACCAATTGCAGGAATGGTGCAGGATCCCGGTGTCGCTCCCGGTCTCCGCATTCCACTTAGAGATGATTGGCAAGCTTCAGACCTCGCTCAGTTTTGCCTTATGGACATTTACAATAAGATTTTGAACCAGTATACTATGTCTACCAGGAGACAATACCAGTCACATTGGAAAACTTTTACGACTTGGATTGTGAGTCAGGGCAAACAGATGCTTCGGGGGCCTTGATTTTCAAATACCTAGATTATCTTTTTGAGCACAAACAATTTTCGGTAATCACGTTAAAAAATAATTTGTCTGCCATCAGAACCCCCTTTTTTTATCTCACAGGCCTTTCCATACCGCAGGCGGAGGAGAAAGGTTTTATGAGGGCGTGTTCCAAGCTGCGCCCACCACCCCGTCAGCTCATGCCCACCTGGTCACTTGACAAAGCCTTATCATTCCTTCAGTCCTGTAAATACAATAATGCGCCAGATTTTGATTCACTCTTAAAGAAGGCTGTATTCCTTATGGCTCTCGCCTCGGGGAATAGGGTGTCTGAGCTGGCGGCGATGAGCAACGAACCTAACTGCTTTAGGTTTGGGAGACTACACGATCATGTGCAAATTGCGCCGTCTCCCACTTTTATTGCTAAGAACGAGCATTCCAATCATGTTTTTTCTGAGTTTTCTGCCCCGGCATTGAAACGCGGACATACTCATCATATATTATGCCCTGTGCAGGCCTTATCTAATTTTATGAGGGCTGCTCACCCTCACCAACAAGGTGCTCTGTGGGTGAATCAGGCAGGTAACCGTGTTACGAGAAGAAAGTTAGCTTCCTTACTTTTAGAAGTGATTCATGAAGGTAACCCCGGTGTCGTGGGCAGGGCTCACGACGTCAGGAAATGGGCAGTCTCCCTTAGATTCCTCCAAATTTGTTTTATTGAAGACATTGCTAAGACTCAACTTTGGGCTTCCAATAATACTTTCTTAACACGTTACCTGTCGGTCGCTCTAGCCAAACCAAAGCGTACCTGTGTAGCTTTACGACAACGGGTCCAGTAGGTTATGTGCTATTATGTATGTTGTGTTTTAAAAGGGGGGGGGGGGGGCGGAATAGCCCATACCACACTAAGTCCCCCTCCGCCGGAGATTGTGATAAATCACGAGCTGTGATATTAATATTATTATTATTATTATTATTATTATATGAGATGCCGAAGTCTTCAACCAGGGTGCAGAAACACCATCAAGATGAATCCACACAAAACACCCGGAGGCACTGGAGAGAGACTACGGCAACTTAGGAAAAAATAAAAACATATACTGTATACTGTACTGTACATATACACATATTAAACACAGATAACATATTATGCAGTGGAGGATATCAAGTATAAATATAATACAATAAAATAGAATAATATAAGATTAAAAATTAGAATTAATGCTGCAAAAAAGCATTAACTCTAGACTTAAAAATGGAGATATGAGCTGAATTGACTAGCTCATTTGGCAACTTATTCCACAAGTCAACCATGGCCGGCACAAAACACTGTGAAAACTGTGTAGTAGAAAAATTAACACGGCTCATGGCAAGATCATTAAGATTGCTTGTGAATCTAGTTGCACGAGCCCGGACATAGGGCCCAGGCATAACCCCATGTAAGGGATGCTGAGGGTTGTTAAAAACTTTAAATAAAAGACTAAGGGCACCAACTTTACGTCGATGACACAGATCAAGAGACAAATGAGGTAGAATAAAACTGATGGAATTTAGCGACCTGTCAAGCAACTTGAGATGGCAGTCAGCTGCTGACAACCAGACAGGTGAGCAGTACTCGAAATGTGGCAAAATAAAAGCATAAAAAGACTTGATAACTGTGGCGTCACAAGCAAATGTTTTATAAACCTTGCGAAGCAGACCAATTTTTTGGGAAATGGGAGAGGAGAAAGAACGAATATGCTTTTCAAAAGTAAGTTTGGCATCAAGAGTAACTCCTAACAAACGCAGAGTATCCACATTCTCAATTTACTCGCCAGAAACTTGTAGATAAGGATGGGGAGGATCCAAGGTACGAGATCTGCTGATGATAATGGAGTGTGTTTTACTAGCATTAAGTTTCATGCCCCAAAGTTCACACCATGATGTAATTTTGGCTAAATCCCTATTCAGAGCAGTAGCAATTATGTGTCGATCTATTGGTGATGGAATTGACGCATATAAAGTTGTATCATCAGCATAGGAGATTAGTTTACTTTCAAGCTCGGAACACAGGTCAGCAGTAAAAATAATAAAAAGCAAAGGCCCAAGGACACTGCCTTGTGGAACACCAGAAACAACAGTAACAGAAGGGGAATGATACCCATCAATGTCCACAGACTGAGATCTTTTCGTCAAAAAATCTTCAAAGATCTTTAAAAAATTGCCACCAATACCGATGAGCTGTAACTTATACAGAAGTGCTTTATGGTTGACTAAATCAAAAGCAGAACTAAAGTCAATAGCCACGACACGAGACTCATGTCCCTGGTCCAATGAAGATTGCAAGTCATGGGTGAGTGTCAGAAGCGCATCACATGTACCCAGTCCCTTACGAAAACCAAACTGTGAGTTTGGTATCAAATTATGACTATTACAATAAGAGGAAAGGCGTCTGGAAAAAAGCCTCTCATAGAGCTTGGATAGGATAGGTGTAATGGAGATAGGGCGATAGTCATTAGGAGATGATGAGGCAGTATTTCCCTTTGGAATAGGAGTGATAATAGCCTTACACCAACAAAGAGGAAAACTACCTGATTTCAAAAGCAACCTAAACACCACGGCCAATTTAGGTGCCAAGACCACTGCAACCTTTTTAAAAAAGAGAGGGAAAAACCCATCCGGGTCTGTGCCACCATAGGTACAAGATCCAGCAAGTACCTTTTCAGTTCAGCTGATTTGAATGCCATTGAATTGAGGTTGGGTCTAGGGAAACATGTCAATGGCAAAGACAATTCCTGATTACTCTGCTTATTAATAAAAATATTAGATAGAATATTGGCCTTCGATAATGGATCAAAAGAGATGGAGCCATCAGAATCACAAAGAGGAGGCATGGAGGAATCTATTCCAAATAAAGAGGATTTCAAAGCGGACCACCATTTATGAGGCTGTGTAGCTCCTGCCAGAACATCCTGAAGATGGGAGTTATAATCCCTCTCAACACCATCATAAACTCTCTGCGCAGCTGCCCTTTTAAAAACATAATTTTCCCAATGCAAGGGGGTTTGATTATGCCTCCATATACGATATGCAGCCTGTTTGTCATCAAATGAACGCTTGCAGTCATCATTAAACCATGCTTTATCCCTGATACGAGACGTAATTGTTTTTGATGGAACTCTTTTGTGAAGGATACCAAGAAGGGAATTGTTGAGAGCTGAAACCGGGTCATGAGATCTAAGTATGTGATTCCACTCAATATTACAAACATCATTACAAACGTTGTCCCAGTTAACCCGGGATTTAAGGTAGACTTTACGTGAGAGAGTAATATCAGGAACAGAAATATCAAGATTAATTTTACACATGATGGCATTGCTACATGATACACATGATACAGTTAAAGATATTTTATTTTTTGTTAAGATTAAGTGGAAATCTAGCATAAGTTGCAACTATGCAGTTTACCAAATGGTACAAATAGTATTAAGGTGAGAACACAAATTCTGCAAAATTTGCGTTCAATCTAGGGGAACACATGCGTGTCCCCACAGTTATCATGCATAAGATCTAGAAGTAAGGTCTGGTCATGAGTAAGTAGGTTATTTTGATGTCACGCACTGCTTGCAATCTTTTATCTAAATTTATAAGAAATATATTGTATGCATACAATAAAACTATAAAACATTTATATGGATTT
>CM064577.1:21287225-21347225 GCA_032716605.1 Paralithodes platypus | reverse complement strand
GCAGGCTCTCTATCGCTAGCCAGGATGAAATCGACACCTAATTGACACGAAAGGTCTTGTTATTGTAAACAAAATGGGTGAAAGCTTTTAAATCGCCAAACTAATGAGGCGAACGTCTTAAAATGGCCAAACTAATGTGGCTAATCATGAGGGAAAAGGTGGACGATTATCCATGACTATTAATGCCTTGCACCTGTTAACCCAGACTGCCACCACCCATCACCCCTACAGTCTCCGAGAGTCATATATGATGGCTAGAGTAACAGCTGACATCTGGCCATAGCATTAAGGGCCATTTTTATTTTATCTCCTGTTCTCTCTTTCTCTGGCTTGTATCCATTCGGTCCCATCCCATTCAGCCAACTGTTTTAAGGCGTATATCCCCATCCAGGTGTCGATTTCTTTCGTTGTATGGAGAAAACCGTCTTCGCTGGAGAAATTTTTCTATCAAAAAATTTACAAATTAAGCCTGCTGTCAAAAATATTTTGTTAAATATGCTGGCTCGCTACCGCTCGACAGGAAAAAATCGACACCTGGATGAGGATTAACGTCTTAAAGCAGTAGGCTGAATGGGGTCGAATGGATACAACCCAGAGAGAGAGAGGAAGAGAGAGAGAAAAAAAAACGAGGTGGGCCCCCTTAGAGGGTAACTGAAAAGTTTGGCTTTAAAGTTCAAAGATTGAGATGGAGGAATGGTTGTTATGGCTTTAAAGCCTTCAGTTGCTTTCTGTGGCAATCCAATTTAAGGCTTGAAAAGCAGCCTAATAAGGATAAATAAATCTGTTGTTGCTTGATTTTTCTTTATGATATACTACCATTCTATGTATGGCACAAACCAGGTTGCTGTAATTTCACCTGTTGTAATTAATTAGGTTCGTGCATTATGTCCATGGCGACAAGAAAACACTCCTCCTGTTTTAAGTAAATCCTGCGCTCTCCCAAACAGACCATTAATTTCCCTGAGGCTGAAGGGGCCTTGTTTGAGGCATTAGCGGGTGCGGAGAGTTACATAGAGTTATATAGATACACAGACTGCACAGACTTTACGGCCCTTACTAGGCAGTCCGGACTTAATTCTAACAAAGTTTGCTACTAAGTGGAAGGTAAGGCTAGCAAAGTAGGAGAGGCAATAGATGGTGGAGAGTTGACTCCTTCTGTACCGCAACGTCTTGTTCACCTTATTCTGGCTACTATTAGACGATTCTATTCAGTTTACAAAGGGCCTCCCAGCAATCAACAGGCTTCAAACTATATCACTTAACCCATTCTACTATCACAGATCCTTCTTAAACTGCATAAAATCGTCAAAATGTAGCTAGAATAATAAAATTACAAGGACATCGCCGGTACAACAGGGGTTAAGGGTACTTCGCACATACTCGAAAACCATCGTGAGGGACCACGATGGTGAAATTCGTTGCGGATCGCGGGTTGAGTAGGCTTCATAATGTGACAAACAACCACGCCACGAGGATAAGGAGACAGCAACGAGATGGTATAGGATGGCGCCACGACAGCATAACGATAATGACGAGAGAAGATCATGACTGAGTACGAACCCCCGACAGATGGTGCCACGAGAACAGATGATTGTGGTATGAACGCATCAAGAGTGTGTCACGTGTGTGTTAAGACAGTGACAATGGTATCACGACATGTGGCTACTATTGAACAATTTTATTCAGAATAAAAAGGGCCTCCAGCAATCAACAGGCTTCGAATAATCTCACTTAACCAGTTGTACCACCACAGAACCTTCTTAAAACTTAAATAATTTAGGTGTCGATCTATTCCTGGCGAGCTACAGCGAGCCTGCAATTTTAGAGGGAATCGGCCTCCGACTGGGACATTTTTCTACCGAAAATTGTAGACATTTATCTCGAAGGGGATATATTTTTAAGTTTGATGGAGGTCAAAGGAGGAAAATAAAAAAATAATAAATATATGTATACTGTATATATATATATATATATATATATATATATATATATATATATATATATATATATATATATATATATATATATATATATATACTGTATATATATATATATATCTATATATATATATATATATATATATATATATATATATATATATATATATATATATATATATATATATATATATATATATATATATATATAGAGAGAGAGAGAGAGAGAGAGAGAGACCAAAAAACAAGTACTACCCCCTTAAAGTGTAATATTCCCATGCTCAGAGAGAAAAAAAAAAAAAAAAAAATCCCCGTTTGTGTTGGTGGATCGTGAACTCTCTCCAACATACCAACCATTAATTTCACCGAGGCTGAAGGGCCCAGCTGCTTTGAGGCATTACCGGGCGGGGAGAGGAAGCCCGAGTGTGAGTGTGGGTCTCGAGAGTTGTAGCCATCTTTTCTTTAACCCCTTCACCACCATGACGTAATTCTCATGATATTCTGGTTACCATTAGACGATTTTCTTTAGTAGATTATAATCTACCTCTAGGACTCAAACGGGTAAATACGATCTCAATAAACCCTCTTAATGTCATAGGTCCTTGTTAACCTAATCAGTGCAGGCATATTTCCGCTATACTAGGGCTCATTCAGGCACTCCTCATTGCTTAAGCAAGTCCCTGAATGAAATTAAATTTTTACAGCAAATAACTAGAAGAAAACAGCTTAAAAGAGACACCAGAACGAGCTTCGTAGTGCGCGGGGTTCACCCGCAGCGTTACTACAGACATCGGCAATATTCACTTACTGTATAATTAGCAATGTCACGCTACTATTGCCTTTGGCAACGCTGCATATATCTCGTGAGACATGGGGTGAGACTCTCAGTGTCCTGGCAGACGTGCCAGAGAGTGGACAGGGGCCTGCCGCGCTCCCGCTCACTCGCATAGATCTCCACAGGCTTTAATGGGCTAATTATTCCAGGATTTTTCCAGGTGTTCCAGAACGGTTCCCGCAGTGAAAGGGTTAAGCTGCATAAAATCGTCTAATTATAGCCAGTATCAAAGGGTAAATGGCGTCATCATGCTGAAGGAGTTAATAAACGCCATATTGCTTACTTCTCGTTGTCATTTGAGTGGCTTCCAGTGGAAAATGATGATTGGAGGTCGGTTTATGATACTTTGTAGATAATTGCGTTATCGTAAATACGATACGCTATGACTCTTTTGTGATCCCGTATGTCTCTGTGACGTCACGGTCCCTCCTGCAGCACGACGTAGGACGAGTAGATCGTATATTATAAGATTGTAAATAAGTTAAGTTATAAAATGCCTAACATGCTATTAAGCAATATTGCCATGGTCTTATGTAGTATACAGTATATGAATTTATCGTATATATTAATATAATTTATCGTAAAGAGCAACCTAGATGCGGTACGATAATTTGGGCTTCTGGCGTTTGCCAAGGCAGCAAGGTGTGCCTTTGAGGAACACCAGAGACTTCACGAACACCGACTAGTTAACATCTATTTTCCGCCCTCAGTTGATCGCGCCTTTGTGCCTCTAATCACAATACACATACAGCATTATAAACAGCTACACCATCACGACGCTCTCATCGACGCCATGACTGACTGACAGATAAGCATAATATTCATGTCCATCCCCATGTAATCATTTATTCTTTCTTTTACTTGACTCGAGTCTCGGGACCGAAGTCTCGTTCCCCATTGTCCACCACCATATTGGGTAAACGTTCTCCCTTGCCTCATTGCCACGTGGAACTATAGGTGAGTTAATTCCTGGCTAGTATTAACCCTTATAACCTTACCCTATATATATAATTTATTATGTGAGACCTTTGGATATAAATTAGCTTGTTTCAGATCCAATTCAATTTAGATATGGAGTAATTCGATTTAGCTTGATTTTATTTGGATTATAGCTTATAGATATTTAACTTCCATTGATAGTTTACCACACCGCTCCCAAGGATTGCACGCATGACAGTGATCCTTTTCAAGCGATAGATATTATTATCATCAGTATCAACGTCAGTACAGTGACTAATATTTTTCTGTATGTAAGAAGGAGGCAAAAGGCAAAGTTGCCTGTAACGCCGCCGCCGCCGTCCCCTCCCCCCCTAGTTGAAAGAGTGCAGAGCCAAATTTAAGACACATAAAGACAACATTTCGGAACACATGGATCATCAAGCATTTTAAGTCGTTGGCTGAGGGATAGATAGATTGAGGGACGCCGTTTCATTGTTAACTTGTTGAGTGGAAGGACTGTGAAATACGGAAATATTAGACCATGTTTGTCAGATTGGGAAATATCTCTATGGTTTCGAGAGATAAGTACTTTCTCCGTAACCTTCGATTGCTACAGGTCCTTCCTAAGCTGAAATACAATCGTCTAAATATACCCTGAATAAAGTGAAAAGGCTTCATCATACTGTTTTCTGGCTATTATTAGACGATTTTAATCAGATTAGGATGGGTAGGCCTAGATGGAAGTCAGAGGAGTAATTAAGATAGGCTTTGCCCTTTTTATTGCCACATATCCTCCCTATGCTGTATACAATCGTCTAATGATAGCTAGACAGGCCCTTTATTTCTCACATATCCTCCTTATGCTGTATACAATCGTCTAATGATAGCTAGAATGGAATATTTCTGTTACGATACTAAGGTTACAATATGGCGGCGACTGTAAACAAGTAAGTGTAATTATCCCTATAAATGAGAGTGACCTGTGCCTGTCTCATTTCACCCTCGCCATGTGGATTGGGGGGATTACGAGGATTGTTGCTGTGTGTGGTTGTGTGTGTGTGTCGGATATGTGGGTGTGTGTATGTGTGTTTATTCGTTGTGTGTATGTTGGTGGGTGATTAGTCGGTGTGTGTGTGTGTGTTTAATGATTGTTGATGTGTGTGTGTGTGTGTGTGTATGTGTCTCGGATGTGTGTGTGTGTGTATGGGTTTGAGGAATGTTGCCATGTGTGTGTGTGTGTGTGTAGGTGATTAGTCTGTTTGTGTGTGTATGTGTTTGTGTTGGCACTGACGGTGATTAGTGTGTGTGTGTTTGTGTTTGGAGATTAGTCTTTATGTACGTTTGTGTGAAAGTATGTATGTTTGTTTTTGAAGATTCTTACTGTGTATATGTTAGTAAGAGTGATGAGTTTGTGTGTGTGTGTGTTTGTGAGTGGAAGGTTGCATTCTGAGGTATTTTTATGTCCATTATTATAATTGCCTTTCTCTTTTGACACACCAGGTTGATTATCTCTCTATCTATCTATCTATATGCTCAGGCCCAATCCCCATTTTGGGGGTAGCCGACTCAAGACAGAGCAAGAACGGGGAAAACACAAAAACAATATAAAACAACAAATAAACACAGACAAAAAGCACAAACTCACACACATCCAGGTCACCCAGGAGAAGACCCAGAGACCAGGGTCACCAAGGTCGCTCCAGCACTCCCCCGGCCCCCGGCCACCCGGAGAGGTTCCGATCTCGGCAGGCAGACACGCAGCGGAGCCAAAGCCACAAGCCCTCCCACCACACTTCCAGGCGCACCCTTCATATTAATCGTCTCCCCGGGCCAGGCGCCTGATGGACTATTATCTAGTCCAACTTGCGCCCGACCCCTTACTCCAAATGACCACGTGTTCACTCAACTATTCACAAGCATTCTCCATTCACTCCTGTCCACCACCACTTCCCCTGCCTGATCTATAGTCATTCCTCTATCATCCAAAGCCTTTCTTACACAGTCTCTCCATCTCAATGGGGGGTCTTCCTGCCCTTCTATCTCCCCTTGTACCTGACTCACATAATCTCTTTGTCAGGTACAAGGGGAGATAGAAGGGCAGGAAGACCCCCATTGAGATGGAGAGACTGTGTAAGAAAGGCTTTGGATGATAAAGAAATGACTATAGATCAGGCAGGGGAAGTGGTGGTGGACAGGAGTGAATGGAGAATGCTTGTGAATAGTTGAGTGAACACGTTAATTATACCTTTTCTTAATCTGGTCTTTGCTTATTAACTCTGCTTCCTCACTTTTTTGTTCCTATCTCGATTTGTTGAGTGAGAGAGAGAGAGAGAGAGAGAGAGAGAGAGAGAGAGAGAGAGAGAGAGAGAGAGAGAGAGAGAGAGAGAGAGAAGTATGTTTGACTGTGATATCGCGTTTTCTATGTGTTTTAAGTCTAGCCTATGCGTTCGAGATCTCGCTTTCTTATTTTGAGTGTTTCACCTTCCTCCATCCTCATTCCCCCCTCCCCCCCTCTCTCTCTCTCTCTCTCTGGACTAAATGGCTCGCTTCTGTGTATCCAAGAGATTATGTTGTGTTGGTTTGTGGCGAGTGGTGTGTCTGGTTTCGAGAGTTTTAAGTCTGGTTCTGAAATTGCTATACCTCTGTCGCAATTAGATTTTGTTTTTCTGTGGGTTTTTTTTTCCAGTTCTCGACCTAGTCTCATTATTTTGCTTCTATTTTATCTCGTAATTATTTTATTTCATACTGTTTTTATCTCGTTCTTTATTATTATGTCTTACCTCGCTCTTTTTTTTTAATCTCTTACTTTTTTATCATGTACTTTTTTGTATCGTAATTTGTTTTATCTCGTTCTTTTTTATTGTTCTTTTTATTTCGTTCTTTGTATATTTCGTTCTTTTTTATCTTGTCTTTTTTAATCTCCATATTTGTTGTTATCTCGTTCTTTATTATCTCGTCTTTATTATCATTCTTTTTTCATACGTTCTTTTGATCTCGATATGTTTTGTTATCTCATTCTTTATTATCTCGTTCTTTTATTATAATGTTTGATATCGTTATTTTTATCTCGTACTTTTGTTTTATCTCATATTATTTTATCTCGTTCTTTTTTATCTCTTTCTTAGTTTTATCTCGTTTTCTTTATATCCTCTATTCACTCCCGATTCGTTTTCTGTTTTGGCCCTTTGTTTTATCTTGCTCTTCTCTTCTCTTCGTTTCTATTTTGTTCATCTCTTATTCTCGTTTCGATTTGTTCAACTTCTTTCTCTCTCTCTCTCTCTCTCTCTCTCTCTCTCTCTCTCTCTCTCTCTCTCTCTCTCTCTCTCTTCTTATTTTTCTATCGGATATGCCATCTCTACTAGAATTAAGTCCTGACCACCTCGTTTGGATCGTGAGGTCTGTGTGGCAAGTGTATATATGTAAATATCTCTCTCTCTCTCTCGTTCTCTCTCTTAAACACCCACACACACACACACATGCATCTATATATAATATAATATGTTTTACTTACATTAACCCTTTCATTCCCCTCTTACAGGTGGGTGTGGAATGCCGAACGCGTGGCCCTCGAAGTTGGAAAGCAGGCAAGTTATATTGTTATTTAAGTGTTTATTTATGTATTTATATATCTATTATTATTATTATTATTATTAGTAGTAGTAGTAGTCTACTACTACTGCCCCTGGGGGTTAGGGAATAGAATATGCCCCACGTGCCTTCTGCGTGTCGTAAGAGGCGACTAAAGAGGTTGGGTCGGTGGGCTTGCGACCCCCACCCGGAAAAAATATCGAAGCAAGGAAAAACGAACGAACAGCCTCGGATGCGGACGGAACCAACGTTGACGCACCACGACCGACTAAGGACATGCCTTCGGACATTCTGAGAATGGCTACGTGGAATGTTAGTGGCATGAATGATGGCACAAAAGAGAGAGAGGTTCTGGAAGTGTTAGTGAATGCCAGGCTGGATGTATGTGGAATGACAGAGACCAAATGGAAAGGTTCAGATGTGAGAGAGTGGGAGTGTGGAATGGGTGTGTGTGCTGGAGTGAGTGAAGGAACAGCGAGAGAAGGTGCATGTTTGTTTGTAAGTAGCAAATGGAAGGAATGTGTAAGAGAGTATGGGTCTGTGGGTTACAAGGATTGTGTGGGTGAGAATGAAAGTAGGAATACAAACGTGGGTGATTGTATGCGTGTATGCCCCGACAGAGGATATACTTGAAAGAAAGAAAGAGGAGTTCTGGATGAATGTGGAGGCGTGCCTGGAGAAGTTTGACAAGAACGAAAGAATATTTCTGATTGGGGATATGAATGGTAAGGTGGGTGATAGGAAAGTTGAGGGAGTGGTGGGAGGGTGGGGGGTACCATCAGAGGTGAATGGGAATGGTAGTGCACTTGTGGACGTATGTGTGGGGAGGAGGCTGTGGATAGCCAACACCTTCTTCCGACACAGAATGATCCACAGGTACACGTGGAAACGGATGTTGACGATGAAGGATAAGACAGTGGTGGAACGAAAGTCATTGATTGATTATGTATGTGTGGATGAACGAATGAAGAAATCTGTGATGGATGCTAGGGTGTATAGGGGGATTGGAGGGGGTCTGTCTGATCATTATGTAGTGGTAGCTAAGGTTAGGATACAAAAGAAGTGGGTGAGGAGAGCGGGAGGGAGGCGAGAGGAGGGTGGAATGGTGAGGAGGGTGGAGAGGTTGCAGGAGGAGGAAATCAGGGAGGAGTACAGGAGAGCAGTGGAAAGACGACTAGGTGGGTTCGACCTGGAAGTTATGGAGGAAGTGGAGGAGATGAGCAAGGTGTTTAAGGATGAGATCTGTGCAGCATGTGAGGAGGTGTGTGGAGTGAGGAGAAGAGGGAGGGGAGTGAAAGGTACAGCATGGTGGACAGAAGAGGTAAGAATAGCTGTGGAAGAAAAGAAGAAAGCATATAGAGAGTGGTTGGGTAGTAGAGGGAATGAAGATTCCGAGAGACAGAAACGAGCGAGGTACGTGAAGAGTAAGAGGGTGGTGAAGAGTAGTGAAGGAAAGTAAGAGAAGAGTAGATGAGGAATTTGGAAGGAATCTGAGTGTAAAATGGAGGGAGAGTAAGAAACTGTTCTGGAAAGAAGTCAAGAAAGTTAGGGAAGGTAGCAAGGGAAACAGTAAGGGTGTGAAAGATAAGAATGGGAGAATGCTAGCCGAGAAGCAAGAGAGAGTCGAAAGATGGAGGGAGTACTTCAGTGAGTTTGCTAAATGCAAGGAATGAAGAGCCAGCAAACATAGCTGGATATGGTATGGGAGGGAGAAGAAGAGAAGTAGTGGAGGAGGAGGTGGGGATCAGGAGGTCAGAAGTGTGGGAAGCCATGAAAAGAGTGAAGTTGGGGAAAGCACCAGGAACAGATGGAGTGTGTGGGGAAATGTTGAGGTATGGTGGTGAGATAGTGATAGAATGGGTATGGAAAATGTGCAAACTAGCATGGGAGAAGGGGAGTGCACCCGATGATTGGAAGACTGGCATAATAGTCCCCCTATATAAGGGCAAAGGGGAAAGAGGAGTGTGTGGTAACCACCGAGGAATATGTCTTCTAAGCGTAGTAGGGAAGGTATACAGTAGGGTAGTGATTGAGAGAGTGAGAGTGAGAACGGAGAAATGGATAGGCGACGAGCAGGGAGGTTTTAGGAAGGGAAGAGGATGTGTAGATCAGATTTTTACCCTGAATTGTGTTGTGGAGAAGTATCTGGAGAAGAAACAAAAGGTGTATGTTGCCTTTATGGACTTGGAGAAGGCCTATGACAGAGTGGATAGAGAAGTTTGTGGAAAGTACTTAGAATATACGGAGTAGAGGGCAAGTTGCTGAAAGCAGTGAAGAGCATGTATGAGGGTGCAAAGGCGGCAGTACGTGTGGAGAGTGAGCAGAGCGAGTTCTTTGACCTGAATGTTGGTTTGAAACAGGGGTGTGTGATGTCCCCGTGGTTGTTTACTGTATATATGGATGGGTTTATGAAAGAAATACTATCAAGAGCAGTGGATGTTGGTGTATCGCTGAAAAGGGAGGGAATTGAGTGGAAGCTACCTATACTGCTGTTTGCGGATGATACAGTTCTGATGAGTGATAATGAATGGGAGTTTGCAGGGTCTGGTAAATGAGTTTGGAACAGTGTGCGAAAAACGGAATTTGAAGGTAAATACGGGGAAGAGCAAGGTTATGGTCTTCGAAAGGGGTGAAGTCACAGAGTGTGAGGTGAAGCTGAACGGTCAGGCTATGGAGATCGTCAACTCTTTTAAGTATCTGGGCAGTGTGTTGAGTAAAGATGGGACTATGGATGAAGAGGTGCGGGAGAGGGTACAACAGGGGAAGAGGGTTGTAGGAACGCTAAAAGCAGTAACAAGAAATAGGGTGGTCAGTATGGAAGTGAAGAAGTCCTTGCATGACAGTGTGGTAATCCCGACACTGACTTACGGAAGCGAAGCATGGACGTTGGTTGAGAGACTCAGACCAAGAGTGAGAGCAGTGGAAATGAATTACTTAAGGAGTGCGTGCGGAGTTACATGGAGGGATAGACAGACTAATGAGGAAGTAAGAAGGAGGTGTGGTGTGGAGGTAGATGTGCTGGAAAGTGTGAAAAGGAACAACTTGAGATGGTTCGGCCATATGGAACGTATGGAAAGCGAGAGAATGACTAAGAGGGTGTACGAGAGCGAGGTGGAGGGACAGAGGGGGAGAGGTAGACCGAATATGAGGTGGAAGGATGGAGTGAGGAAGTACATGAACAAAGGCGGTGCTGGTTGGGGGGCGGGGCGTCGACTGACTGGGGACAGAGGTGCATGGGGGCGGTTCGTTCGTGGCCACCCCTTCGGGGATCACGGCGTCAGGCAATAGATAGATAGATAGATAGTAGTCTATCTATCTATCTATATGCTCAGGCCCAATCCCCATTTTGGAGGTAGCCGACTCAAGACAGAGCAAGAACAGGAAAAACAACATAAAACAAAAAATAAACACAGATAAAAAAAAAAAAAATCTCACACATCCAGGTCACCCAGGAGAAGACCCAGAGACCAGGGTTACCAAGCTTGCTCCAGCACTCCCCCGGCCCCTGACCACCCGGAGAGGTTCCGATCTCGGCAGGCAGACATGCAGCGGAGCCAAAGCCACAAGCCCTCCCACCACACTTCCAGGCACACCTTTCATATTAATCGTCTCCCCGGGCCAGGCGCCTGATGGACTATTATCTAGTCCATCTTGCGCCCGACCCCTTATTCCAAATGACCACGTGTTCACTCAACTATTCACAAACATTCTCCATTCACTCCTGTCCACCACCACTTCCCCTGCCTGATCTATAGTCATTCCTCTATCATCCAAAGCCTTTCTTACACAGTCTCTCCATCTCAATGGGGGTCTTCCTGCCCTTCTATCTCCCCTTGTACCTGACTCACATATTCTCTTTGTAAGCCTTTCATCTCCCATTCGTTCAACATGACCATACCAGCTCAGCACCCTTCTGTCCACTCTGGCTGACAAATGTTCTTGCTGCCCCACTCTCCTACGTATCTCTTCATTCCTCAATCTGTCTCTACGAGTAACTCCACACATACTCCTCAAGCAGCTCATCTCCATCACATCCAGCCCTCTTTTCTCCTTTTTCTTCAGAGCCCATGTCTCAGCCCCATACATCACTGTTGGCACAACAATTCCTTGATACAGTGCACTTTTTACTTTCACTCCGAGATTTCTCGTCTTCCACATACTTCCCATTGCTCCGAAAACCTTCCTTCCTTCACACACTCTCTGTTTTACCTCCACTTCCATACCTCCACTCCTGCTTATCGTTCCTCCTAGATATTTAAAACACTCTACTTGTTCCAATATTTCCCCATCCAGCCTCACATCTAGATTCACCCTATGCTCTCCCCTATTACACACCATTACTTTACTTTTATTGACGTTCACCTTCAGTTTCCTCCTTCCACAAACCACACCAAACTCTTTGACTACCCGCTGCAGTTTCTCATCAGAATCCGCCACCAAGGCTGTGTCATCAGCGAACAGCAACTGATCAACTCCCAATCTCTACCATTCTTTCCTACTAAACCCAATCCTCTTCCCATAGTTCTCCTTTTCACCTCCCTCACCACACCATCCATAAACATATTAAACAGCCATGGTGACATTACACAACCCTGTTGCAAACCTACCTTTACCTCAAACCATTCACTCAACTCACCATTTCCTACTCTCACACATGCTCTGCTCCCTTCATAAAAACTCTTAACTGCTTCTAACAAATTTCCTCCTATTTCATAAATCCTTAACACCTTCCACATTGCTTCACGGTCCACACGATCATACGCTTTTTCCAAGTCCATAGAAGCCCAAAATATCTCCTTATGCTTCTCTAAATACTTCTCGCATAACTGTCTTACTGCAAACATCTGATCCACGCACCCTCTTCCCCTCCTAAAACCGCACTGTTCTTCTCCTATTGCAACTTCCGTACACTTTATTATCCTCTCTATCAACACCCTGCCATACAGCTTTCCAACCACTGACAATAAACTAATACCTCTATAACTTGAACACTCCTGCCGATCTCCCTTCCCCTTGTACAACGGCACAATACATGCACTCTTCCAGTCTATTGGTACCATTGACACAGTAGTAGTAGTAGTATTGTAGTATATATTTTAGTTTCTAATACGATACTACTATTGTGGGGGATAAATCGACAGTCATTTAGAAGTTGTTATACTTTATTTAACAAACTTCCTAACTACTCTAATAACGGGTCCTTTGTTCGGGCCGAGATGAATTCAAGACACAGATTGAATATTACATCGATTCATGATAGGTTGTACTTTGGACCCCTAGAGTTCCCGTTACTCCCTAGCTGAATTCCCGCTATTCAGGTATTGACTCAAGTCGACTTCGATCCAACAAACACGTTATTAGTTACTAATCCTAAATAATTTAATCTTAGCCCTGCTGTGTCTACTGTTGAGACCAGGGCCTAATGAATCAATTCCTATTTACCTAATCTAAACAAAGTGATATTCTTCCTCTATTCTTAAGAATTAACCACGTCCACTGGGCCTTCTGTGTCTATTCCCGAGACCAAGGCTTCAATACATATAATCTATTAACTCATCCGACACAACTGTCGTTACTACACAAGTACCTTAACACTTATATAAAATCTCACAAATTTACCGGCCGGAATCACAAGTTCCCTCTCAAATATAATATTGGGTTCTGTCACCCAGTTACTCCAATTACATTGGTTTACAATATTTACCTCAATAACACCCTCGAAAAGTAATCCTATTACAAACAAGCTATGTTTACAATATTCCTTAACCATTCAAACAAAAGATAAGCCGAGCCTCCAAAACGCCTACACGGAACAGATTCACGATTATATTCCTTTACATAACTTCTGAAGAATTCTGTGTTATACGTGATATCCTTTACACTTTTCCAAGACTGCCCCAATGATCCTTCCTATTTATATGGATATAACTTCCTTTCTAAACATAAGAAACCTGTGAGGCGTATGGACTAGTGTCTTTCTATATAGTTTCCTTATTAACAAATTAGTTCATGATTTTAGGTGGACTAGTGTCCTTTCCTAGCTATAGCTGATCTATCGTGCAACTAAACAAAACTGTTTCCCCTTGAGCTTATTGGTTGCCCCTCAGTCTAAAAGAATGTATCTTTTCCTCCCCTCTTTACTTTATACTTAAATCTTTCCTATCAGATCCTATCTAATAACAACTCTTGGCATTACGCCTTGGCTAACAAAAATAACTAATTAATACACATCATCATTTTATAAATACATATTAGTCTAAAATGTTTTTCTTTTAGTTTTGTCCTAGGACACATACATTTTTATTGGAACCACCAGGTTAGTCAAACATTTTCTCTCTTTCTTTTTTAATCTTATGCGGGCCCAATATGGGTCCTTAAACAAATATATTTATGGGTGCTGGAATCAGGTGTGAGTACTGGAACTCTGTTTTACCACCTCAGAGCTGGCCAATAGCTCCTTTGGAAATCCTCACTCCCGTCCACTTTCTGTCGTCCCTCTTGAATTGCTTGACTGTGTGTGTGTAGACTAGCAATGTGACGACAGGCGGCAGGATACTGAAGGTGTATCCTCCAAGTGGGCGAAAGTGAGGAGAGATCAGAGGTGGTCTGTATTGTTGCTGTAGATAAGGGCAGGGTAGCTGGAATGGTTGGCTCCTGGTTTCCCTCTGTGCCCGAGCGAGAGAGAGCAAGCGGGTTGCAAGAAACTAACCCGGTGAGTTCCGAGGGGTGAGTGACCCCTGTATTTTTGTTTTACCCCTGTAACTCCTCCGCGCCACACTTTATAGTCCCGCCTCCCGCGCTGTGATTGGCTGAGCGGCACACGCGGCAGCCCGCTCGCTTTGAATTCTTGTCTCCTCCACCTCCACTCTCTTCTCCTCAAAATAAGTTGCTGGAAGCTGGTTATAAACATCTTTCAGTGGCTTACGGGAGTACAGGGCTGGCACCGAAGTATTGGATCGAGTATAACCAGAGGATGCTGCTCGGGAAGAGAAAGAGAGCGACTTTTGAGGTGAGGTAGAGAGTTCAGCTCCGTGCTCCGATAATGGAGGCTGCTGATTGGTTGGCTGGGAAGGTGTGGCGTGTTGTGGCCGAAAACTGTCAAAGTCAGCTGACGGTGCAAGCAAATAGAAGGAAGCGCGGTGATTGGTGGAGGGCTTTTCTACTTTAATCATTATTATTATTATTATTATTATTATTATTATTATTATTATTATAATCATTTTTATTGATGTTTTGTATTCTTGATTACAGTATATTTTATGACTAGAATTATACCCTGTTCATTATAGGTAGGCCTATAGGTGCCTGTGTGTGTGTGTGTGTGTGTGTGTGTGTTGGTGTTTGTTGGTGATTAGTCAGTGGCTGTGTGTGTGTGTGTGTGTCTGTTGGTGATTAGTCTGTGTGTGTTTATTTAGTTTGTGTGAGTGTGTTTAAGAATTGTTTCTGTTGAGGGGATAATTTCGTTTAAAAATTGGAATACATATGATGAAAGAATGTAGAAAAATGTACATGAAGTTACATATTTATGGTCAGTTTATCACTTCCAAGGACATGTTGAGAACTGTGAAGCATAAATTTATCTCTGTATATTTATTAATAGATACCTGAAAAGAAAGGAAAGAGTCTCTGGTTTGTCGCTTATATAACTTCAGTAATTGGGCTGTAATTTCTACTATTTGGGAAGAGTCAACCAGAAAAAAAATTGGAAGTTGACAGGCCCTTTGCTCTAGCCCCTTTTAGAGTTATGTGAGAATAAGGGTCATAATTTTGGCCTACATGTAATTAATTTATTTTGGTAACACTGCCAAGCTATCTTAGTAGAGTAATTATCGCAAATATTACCCAAAATATAATTGCATGTACTTGGGCCCATAAGGGCCGTCTAAGTTGTGTCAAAATCCATGCATTCCTTCTATATATAAATTGCCAACATAGGGTCTGCATTTCGACACAATTGATCGGTTAAGGTGTGTGTATGAGAGAGAGAGAGAGAGAGAGAGAGAGAGAGAGAGAGAGAGAGAGAGAGAGAGAGAGAGAGAGAGAGAGAGAGAGAGAGAGAGAGAGAGAGAGAGAGAGAGAGAGAGAGAGAGAGAGATTGAAAACTGAACAAAAAATACCCTTGCCACCATTAACAACCTTGAGGATCACGACACGTAACAGTTTATTCTGGTTATCATTAGATGATTTTCTTCAGCTTTAGAAGGCCTTCTCTCAGTCAACGGGGTAAACAAACTGTCTCAATCGTCCCTCCAACTCCCACAATTCCCTCCTAAACTTGATAAAATCGACTAATGATAGCCAGAATAAACTGTCCAAATGCGTCATGATCCTCAATGGGTTAATAGTTATTCAGTAAACCCTTTAGGAAGATAGTATGCATACTTTGTAATACTGTAAGTGTACGGTACTACCCTAGGCAATTACTATTATATTTATTAATAGTTTCACCGTGTAATGAAACCCTGCTAGGTCTGCGAGATCTAGTATAGCAAGGGAATTTTAGAAAAAAATCCATGAATCTGCAAAAAAGTTGCTTACCAATAGTTTTCTTCACTAATGTGTTTATTTAGGTGTCTACTAACACCTCTCAATTTATTCTAACCCAAATCCTTGTGGAAAATTCTGGGGAGCCAATCAAAGTTGGGGTACCTGGAGGGCCTGGGCGAAAAAATAAAAAATATACATTTGCCAATGTTAGCTTGTGGGATGTCTAACTAGGGGTTTCCGGGAGTGCTGAATCGACTCCAACTCTTCATTTTGAGTAAAAACAACTCCCTAGCCTGATAAAGTACACTAAAATCATATTTTCTGCAACTAAGTTTGATCGTAAATACGCTATGGGCCTCTTGACGAATAGAGACAATTGCTGTTTGAGAAACTGTGCGAATAGATGGATAAAGGAATGGAACACGGAGCAACAACTCACAGAAACATACACATGAAGATGATAGAGCTTGACCCAACTGAGGACAAAAGCCTGGAATATGGTAGGGGATATCTGAAAACAAAGCTTCTGGAAAAGTATGAGGAGTCTCTCTACTTCACGTCAGACAAGAGAAAAGCGTACATTTCGTGCCTGAAAGACACGACAAATGCAATCTTTAGAGACTACCGTCAACAGGTCATCACCCCCTTGCACACCCTTAACGATGCTAAACTCGAGGAGCTCACAATTTTAACTGCCATAGACCAAATTTGTGGAGACTTGGCAAGATTTCCGCTTTCCTGTAAGCAATACCCTTCAGTGGAGAGCATGACCAATACAAATAGCCAGTTCGCTCTGATTCCCGACAGCCTCCAGCAGTTTCTGAAAGCCGATTGTGAAAACTTATGAAAAGGTGGCAGTCTGGGGCCAAAACCTGCTGAAAGCCTACCGCCCTCGGTCAGGAGTGATGCCCTCTCACATCGGACTCACGATTCAGCTTGACCACAAGTTTGGATGTAAGTGGCTGATTGAAGGTTTTCATCACTTAGGATACTGCGAGTCGTATGCTGAGCTCAATCACTACAAGTATTGTTACTTGAGTGTGAAAAATGCCCTTGCTAGCATGGATCGGGAGACCGTGATCACAGACGAAGATGAAGCAGGAGTCGTGAAGATTGAGGTGGCAGAAGTTGATGCAGTCCTATCTTCAAAATGGGCAGAAGACCAAGAGGAGAGAGAAGTGATGACGATATGGATGAGGATCTTCAAACCTCTCTACTTCAGAGGAAAGGACAGAGCAAGGTTCCAGAGGAAAGGACAGTTCAACAATTTGTTGGTGATAATATAGATCTGAACAGTGTGTCACTGAACGGGAACATAGCATTCCATGCTATGGGCATTATCAAGGTAACATGTCCGGCTTCGATGACAAGACAAGATGAGCTTCTAGTAGCTATCCCAAGAAGAAAGATAAGCTTTGAGGAGAAAGCAGCAACCCTTAAAGCAGCAGAGGTGAAAATTCTGCCCTTTGTTCTGGAAAAGAAAGTATTGAGAGACTTTCAGTTTGTTCCGATAACAGATCTCCGCCAAGACCCTCCAGTCTTGCTGCCAGGGGATATCGCTTTGGCGGCAGGATGGGCTATCAAGAATAACAACCCTGCATTTGAACATCCCAACTGGAATGGCTTCATGAAGTCAATACGCCAACCTGAATGCAAGGAGAAGTCCCTCATTGAGTTTCTTCCAATCATTGATGGTGACCCGAACGGCTTCAGCACAATCTACACTACTCTAATGAAATTTCTACACAGCAGTCAGTCTCCTGCTGTCATCACGTTCGACCTGCCAATATGGTTGAAAGCAACTCGTATAGTCCTCCAGTCTGAGTCGCCCATAATCACAAGATTAGGCGGGTTTCACCTCCTGAAAGGCTTCCTGGGGACAATCATGGCAGACTCAGGGCTGAAAGAACTGATACAGATGGTTTACCTGGTCAGCAGAACTGCAGAACACTCCTCTCAGGGGGTGCTTATGCCAAAACCACCTGGTTTCACCTTCTTGAATCTGCGGGAATTACGAAGTTTGTGATGAGATGTTGTGTTCAGCGAGCAGGAGTTCAAAGAAGTGGAAGATTTCATCAAGAATGCGAAAGATGAAAAAACAGGTAATTGCCATCTCCCTAATCTGTAAATCTCGAACTATATCTTAATACTGTACTCAAAATGCTGTACCAAATCTTTCTTCATATGTAATTAATATAAATTTCATACTTAATATTCCCAGCAGGTACAACGTGCATGCCACGGTTAGTCACTGTGTTCAAGGAGAGGATGGCAGAGAGGTTTAAGACCTTGGCTGAGGGAGGAAGGACACCTGCACTCTGGGTCTAGTACCACGGCAGAATCGACCTCGTCAAGGTGTATATCAGGTGTGAGCGTATCCCGGATCACACAGGTCACCTCAGCTGCATCATTGCAATGCTCAACACCTTCACAGCAGCAGGTCACCATCAGTGCGTGAATGGAGCAAGGCTGTACGTACAGCTAATGGAGCAGCGATAGGAGAGTCTGGTGTTCCAGAAAACTCTTACCAAATTCACCATGTACGGCAACCATGCATTCAGGTTCTTAGACCATGAGTGGTCAGGCATATGGACTGACATCACAATAGAAACCATACTCATGTGTGAGGCCAAGTCCTCAGGTGGTTTAAACAGAGGACGCTTTCAGAACGAATCTGCTCATAAGTCTTGGATTCAGACGCTAAACCACTTCTCATTCATTCACCAGAAGCTGGAAGGAGGTATGAACAAACGTGGGATACCTGTCCACACAGGTGTCAAAAGAGCACAGATGAAGAAAAACGATGATGCCATTGTTGGATGGTTGGAAGAGGTAAACATCTTCGATGCAAAACAGGACAAGATGACCCTGGTATCCTTCTCCATACGATAAGGACGATAAGGACGATAAGCGATAAGGACCGAAGACAGCGAGGACCGAGGACAGCCATGAACATAAATGTAGATCCGACAAGAACCAAAAATATTATTAAAGAGCGTTCCGTGAGTTCTAAAATAACAAATTTAAAGGTTTTCTATGCAAACGCTCGTAGCATACGCAATAAATTTTCAGATTTAGAGGAGCTAGTGTTTACAGAAAATTATGATGTGATTGGCATAACAGAATCTTGGCTCAATACAGAAGATAGAGACTTTTTAGCAGAGTATTCACTTCCCGGTTATGTAATGTTTGAGAAAAGCCGAATAAATCGAAATGGAGGTGGCGTTTTACTTTATATCAAAGAAAGTCTTAACCCTACCCTCTTGTCAAAACCTCAAATTGTGAACGTCGACGCATCTTTTGTGCTAATTAAGAATAATAAAGGTACAAAAATAATACTTGCATTAATATACAGACCTCCAGCTCAATCAGTGCAAACTGACCGAGAAATTTACGAACAAATTGCAGATGTAAGTAACTCACAAGATACCGTAATTTTTGGCGACTTTAATTTACCTGTGACCAAGTGGGGCGATACTCTTACTTCACACTCCGGACATGACTTGTATACGAACTTGCAAGAGAGTTCGCTTTATCAATTTGTTCGAACGCCAACCCGTGGTAATAACGTTCTTAACATTGTACTTGCAACAAAAGAAGAATTAATAGAGAATTTGAATGTTGGTGATGAATTCAGTAACAGCGACCATCGTACGATAACTTTCGCTTTAAAGTTTACTAGTAACGAACCAAATAGTAGCATCGAAAAAGTCCCTAATTTCAAGAAAGCAAACTTCCATAAACTTAGAGCTATGTTTAAAGAAACTGACTGGAGCTTTTTAATTCACAATAACGACATAAATACATCTTGGAAGTTATTCGAAGCCACTTACCTAAAAGCAGTGCAAGACTGCATACCATCGAAAATACGGCGTCCAGACCATAATAATAAGCCCAAATGGTGGAATAAAGATATTTCAAACTGCCTGCTTGCTAAAAAATTTGCTAATGATAGATTAAAATCCTCACAAAATGACGAAGAACGGCTGAAATTTGTAGAGCTACGACGCAAAGCCAAAAAGTTAATTAAGCAAAGTAAAAAGACCTTAGAGTTACATATTGCGAATCAGAGTAAAACAAACCCGAAATAATTCTATAGTTATATCAGAAAGAAAAAAGTAGTTACTTCAACTGTTGGACCGTTAGTCGATGAAAATGGAGAATACACCAAAGACGAAGTACAAATGAGTAATGCCCTCAATACCTTCTTTGCATCAGTTTTTACAACAGAAGACCTCAGTGATATCCCTACACCATCGCCGATTCAGATTGATAATTCAGATGTTCTAAGCAATATCACCGTTACAGAGAGAGAAGTATTGAATTGTTTAGATAAACTCTGGACCTGATAAAATCTCGCCTAGAGTTCTAAAGGAAGCTAAGGATGAGCTCTCCAAACCACTGACATTACTATTCAATAAATCCTTGCAGTCTGGAACTATGCCCGATCAGTGGAAGCTAGCCAACGTAACACCGATATTCAAAAAAGGCAGCAAATCCCTACCCAGTAACTATCGTCCAATTAGCTTAACCTCAGTTGTATGTAAAATGCTAGAAACGGTCATACGAGACAGACTCGTAAATCACTTAGAGGAAAATAACATACTTCGGTTAAAGATACTCAACACGGCTTTCGTAAAAAACGTTCCTGTTTAACAAACCTCTTAGACTTCTTCCACGATATCCTCAACCTCTACGATGAGAGTAAAGCTGTAGATATTATATACCTTGATTTTCAAAAGGCCTTTGACAAAGTTCCCCACAAACGTTTACTGCTAAAACTAAAAGCGCATGGAATACAAGACGGTGTGTTGAAATGGATAGAAAATTGGCTCAGCGACAGAAAGCAAAGAGTAGTCATAAACGGAAAGGCATCTAAATGGACCAATGTAAGTAGCGGGGTACCCCAGGGATCGGTACTAGGACCAATTCTCCTTCTAATTTACATCAACGACATAGATGAGGGTCTCACCTGTACAATCTCAAAATTTGCTGACGATACAAAAATTGCAAATAGCGTACTCTCAAAAGAACAAGTTGACGATATGCAACACAATCTAGATAAATTGTCATGTTGGGCCCAAATTTGGCAAATGAGTTTCAATGCGGATAAATGTAAAGTACTACATATCGGATACCTAAATGAGAAAGCAAACTATTCGATGAATGGCACTCAGCTTAAGAATGTAAACAGAGAAACCGATCTGGGAGTAACAATATCGAGTAACCTAAAACCGAGTCAACAATGTTCAGAAGTTGTTAAGAAGGCAAACAAAATAATTGGCTTTATAGGCAGGTCATTTGAGCATAAATCCAAAGAAGTTATCCTAACCCTTTACAATTCCTTAGTCCGCCCTCTTCTGGAATACTGCGTTCAATCCTGGTGCCCTTATTACCAAAAAGATATAAACAAGCTAGAACGAGTTCAACGTAGAGTTACCAAAATGATACCTAGCCTAAAGAACAAACCATACGAAGAGCGTCTTAGAGAATTAAATCTATTTCCTTTAACCCAGCGCAGATTAAGAGGTGACTTAATTCAAGTGTTCAAAATCATCAAAGGCATCGACAATATGAACTGTAGTAAGTACTTCACTATCGACCAAGCTAATTACACGCGGGGAAACGGTTGCAAAATTATTGGTAAATCTTTTAACTCACACGAATCTAAGAATTTCTTCTTCAATCGAGTTGTCAACTTGTGGAATGGGCTTCCCCGAAACGTTATAGACTGCATCACCGTTGATTCATTTAAACTCCGCCTAGACAAATATCTCGCATCAAACCCGCGACTGACTGCGTTTGTAAATGAATAACTTTATTTTATCCCCCCCTCAGTTACTAACCCATCTGTCCCCTACTAACTTCCTAATCCTGCCACGGACATTAGTTCCAGGGCAGTAATTCGCTTTCCAATGTTCCCTTACCCACTCTAAACCACTGTTTGGACACTTGATCCTCAGTGTTTTGGAGGACAAGCAACCTAGAAGGGTCACTAGATCTGTTGTTGCTTGATTTCCTTTGTACTCCTTTGTACTCCATGGGGTTCAGCAGCACTTACAAAGACCCAGTTAATGCTGATCAGGCAGAGGAGGTTGGCAGAGCCATACATGCCAAGATGGATGGAAAAACTGTTCTGGATACTATGGAAACTAAGCACAAGGTCAAATCATTAGAGATCCTCAGAGGTGGACCAAAAGTCAATGGGAGAAAATTGGTTATTGACTCACTCAAGCTCTTCAACCGCCTCATCATCATCAGTGTGCGCGAAGTCAAGACCAAACAGGCCCTGCGTATTTGAGTTGATGATGCGGACACATCTATCGTCCGGGCAGCTCTAGATGAGGCAAGAGAGTCCCCTGTTGAGGTGAGGGCTGAGGATACTGACATCATGATTATGCCGATTCATCCTGATGCAAACCACCCGATCTTCCTCACAACAGCTAAAGAAATATCTTATAATGTCGGAAAGATCCAGGAGGCCCTCTCAGAGAGATACCGTAAATATCTGATCTGTTTGCACAGCTTCTCCGGCTGCGATACAGTGTCCGCGATTTTGGGTTTAGCTAATCAACTTTGCTAACCAAGCTTTGCAAGACTGACAAAGCGGAGAGGGCCATGGATGTGTTTCTTGACATCTGAGGCGAGAAAGATGAAATCATCAAAACTGGCTGTGAAATATTTAAGCTCATATTCCTTGGGAAACCAACCAAAGACCTGGGGGGCTTGAAATTTGACATCTTGAAGCGGGCCACTGCTGGAAGCATCAAACCTGAGAAACTACCCCCAACAACAGGAGCTGCAAGTACAGCACTCTCCGGGCTTATCTTCAGACAAGAGATTGGCTGGTGCTGCAAAGTCCATCACTGGATGTCTTGGACTATGGATCGAAGCTCGGTGATCAAGGTTATGAGCCAGTCCTTTCAATAGACCCCATTGTACCGGACTATCTTCTGAAGTTTGTCAGCTGCAACTGTGAGGAGGACTGTAACACACTCAGGTGCTGCTGTAAAAATAAGGACTACTGTTTGGACACTTGACCATCAGTGTTTTGAAGGGCAAGCAGCCTTGAGGGGTTGCTGGACCTGTTGTTGCTTGATTTCCTTTGTACTCCTTTGTATTTCTGCTTGTAGCAACTGTCATGGTAACTCTTGCTACAACATCAACCAGCCATATCTCAAGCTAAGTGAGGAAGGTGCCGTAGAGTTCAATTAGTAGGGTGAACTAGAGAGACTTAACTAGTCTCAATTGAAATAAATTTGTGTTTTTTATACTTTTTATGGCCAGGGAGTTGTTTTTACTCAAAATTGATAGTTGGAGTCGATTTAGTACCCCCGAAAACCCCTAGTTAGACATCTCACAAGCTAACATTGGCAAATGTATATTTTAATTTTTTTTGCCCAGGCCCTCTGGGTATCCCAACTTTGATTGGCTCCCCAGAATTTTCCACAAAGATTTGGGTTGGAATACATTGGGAGGTGTTAGTAGACACCTAAATGAACACATTGGTGAAGCAAGCTATTAGTAAGCAATTTTTTTGCAGATTCATGGAATTTCTTCTAAAATTCCCTTAGTAACTTTGAAAACCTTGTAACTCCTGTAGTCCTTTTTTTGTCAGTTGACGGTAAATTGCCATATCCCAATATTGATTATCCAGCTTTTATGACGATTCTGTATCAAAATAGGTTGCTAATTGTGTTATCTTGGCAATAATATGATGCAGTGACATAGTAGTTTTGTTTTATTCTATTGTTTATTGATAAATCAGTTGCTAAGGGATTCAATTTACCGTCAGCAGGAATTAAACTGATGTTAGTATTTCTCTCTCTCTCTCACACATTTTTGTCCTTGTCCCATTGCGTAGTCGAGGGGTTAATATAATTGTTTTCGTGTGTGTATGTGGGTGATTAGTTTCTGTTAGTTTGCGGTGTATCTGTGTGTGTGTGTGAGAGAGAGAGCGAGAGTGTGTGTATGAGGGTGATTAGTTTATGTTAGTTTGTGATGTGTGACTGTGTGTGTGTTTAAATATGATTAGTTTAGGTGTGTGGTGTGTGTTTGTTGGTGTGTTGATTAATTGGTCATGTGTGTCTGTGATTACTTTGTGTTGGTGTTGGGTTGTGGTAAGTGGCTATACCCAGTTCCAAATAAGTAGGCCAAAGCTCTTGTACTATAACCTCTTTAACTCACAAACAACTGTAGTAATCGAACTAACATTTCTACCGTTTGGGAAGAGTCAGCCAGGGAATGGGCTTGTAAATGTACAGCCCATTTGCTCTAGCCATTTTTGGATTACAGAGGTTAGGGATCACGATTTCTGGCCTACCTATTTGGAACAGTGTATAGTTTGTATGAGGATTGCTTTCAGAGGGGTTTAATTTGTATTATCTGGTAAGTGTCGGATTTCTCTCTGCCACCCAATCTGGAACTAATTATTTAAATGTGTTCTTTCTCCCTCTCTCTCTCTCTCTCCAAAATCCTAAAATTAGTCAAAGATGAAGTTGCTGAACCCCTAACCAAAATTGCTAACATATTACTCCAACATGGACAATTACCCACTGACTGGAAGACAGTGCATATTACACCAATATATAAAAAGGGAGATAAAAAACTACTAGGTAATTACAGACCCATTAGCTTAACTTCCGTTATTGTAAAACTATTAGAATCAATCATAAGAGACAAACTTGTTCTTTTCATAGATAATAACAATCTGATCAATAATATTCAACACGGCTTCAGAGCAAAGAAATGATGCCTAACGAGCCTTATCGAATTCTACGGCAGCCTATTTAAGATAAATAATTTTACCAAAAGTCTTGATATAGTGTACTTGGACTTTCAAAAGGTCCCTCATAATAAATTACTTTAGAAGCTCGAGAACTAGGAATACAAGGCAAAGCACTCAATTGGATAAGAAATTGGTTAAGCGAAAGAAAGCACAGAGTAATTATTAATGGAGTGGAATCAGAATGGACTCCAGTGACTAGTGGAGTCCCCCAGGGTTCAGTACTGGGTCCATTATTGTTCATAATAGATATTATTGATATAGACAACGGCATCAATAATATAATTTCCAAATTCGCCGATGACACTAAGATAGGAAATGCAATAATGTCATAAAGCGATAGGAGTAGTCTGCAGTCAGATTTAAACAAAATATCGGAGTGGTCAGAAAATTGGCAGATGCCCTTTAATGTAAACAAATGCCAGATACTACAAATAGGCTCCCAAAACAACAAATACGAATACCACATGAATGGAGAAAAGATAAAGAGCGTATCACAGATAAAAGACCTAGGAGTGCTTATCAATGGAAATCTAAAATCTACAAGCAACAGCATCTAACAAAGCAAATAGAACACTAGGTTTAATTAAAATAAATGTTCATTGTCATAGTAAAGACATAGTTGTACCATTATATACAAGTATTGTGAGGCCACATCTGGAGTATGCTGTGCAATTTTGGTCTCCCTACTTAATAAAAGACAGAGAAACTCGAATCCGTTCAGCGTAGAGCAACACAGTTAATCCGTTCCCTTAGAAATACACCATACAATGAGAGATTAAGAGAACTCGATCTGTTTTCGCTTAAAAAACGGAGAATAAGGGGACAGCTGATAAAGTGGTTTAAGATACTAATAGGCTTTAGTAACGTAAATTCTAATAATCTATTTAAGATAGCCAAAGAAGGTTCCACAAGAGGAAACAAATTAAAACTAACAGGCAGGAAAGCGAACCTAGACATAATTAAAGATTATTTCACCCACAGTATTATTAGTGAGTGGAATAAGCTCCCTAATGAAGTTGTTGACAGTGACTCAATATACACATTTAAGAAAAGGTTAGACACATATCACAGAGAAGTTGGTCTGCAGTAGAAGCTGATCACTGACAAGATAACCTGGCAGAAATGAACACGTTTTCAGTTGAAGAGAGCAGAACAAAAACAAAAGTGAAGGTGTGCATGCCTTTTGCCTTTCCATTTCTAACTATACTATAAATTCCTTCAGGCGATTTCCAAGCCCTGCAAGGTTATTCACTTCTAACTATGTTCATGTACAGCAAATTGCCGGAGGGAGCGGATGGTAGGGAGAGAGCCTTCATCTTTGCTATCCTTTCCTTCCACTTTCTCTTAGGGTTGCTATCTCTATTAGGATTAAGTCCTGGCCACCTCGCAGGGATCATAAGATCTGTGTGGCCAGTGTATCTATGTAAATCTCTCTCTCTCTCTCTTTTATCTCTCTCTCACTGCCACTAATATTGCTTCTGTAACGCCAAACCCAGTCGTGCCAATCGCCCCTTCAAATACATGTGTCCACTTGATTCTGTCTTGATTACGTAAGTGACTGCCTTTTGAGTTCGTTTAGTTACCCCTCTATTATTCTCTTTTAGTTTCCCCTTATATAACCCTAATATACCCCTTTAGTATACCCATTTCATTCTCCATACATACCTCTAATATACGCCTGTAGTATACCCTTCTAGTTCCCCCTTATATGCCCCTAACATAGCCCAATAATATACCCTTTAGTTCCCTCCTGTATACTCCTAATATACAGTACCCCTTTAGTATACTCTTTTTAATATACCCTTTAGTTCCCCCTCATATACCCCTCGAAGACTAATATGCCCTTTTAGTTCCTCCTTTTATACCCGTAATATAGCCCGTCTAATATGTCTTCTCGTCCCCTTCCCTCCCCCATCCCAACATCTGGACCAATATAAACGTTCTTCATTACATTAGTGGTTCCCTTTGTGTTAGTTTATCCTTAATATACCCCTAATATACCCTTCTAATATATATTTTAGGTCCTTTTTATTGTTATGCCCTGATTTTATACAGGATTAACAATTGATTAAGGTGAGTTCTTCAAGGCTGGGATATTAGAGTTAATGCAAGTACATATAAATAACCAATAGAGGACATGTATAATCTCGAAATATAATTTGTAATGCAGCTTTATTCGCTTATTCACTAGTTACATATGAATGAATTATAAACACTTTAAAACATGGTGGTAATCATAAGTGGCACAACTCTAGTTTCAGTTCTCCCAGCACGCTCGCAGATCTAGATGGAGATCAGATATATTCACTTCAACTGTATACCTAATATTCAACTTGAGAAATATGCGCACTCTTCTCTTCTCGAAAGCTTAAAAATGGAAGTTACTAATAATTCAGGTTTATTTCAGTTTCACTATACATGTATATATTGCGTTAACTTTTACTCGTGAATAATAGTGGACGATAGGATACGTGTTCCGGTATTTATTGGCACTAAATACGGAAGCTTAATCATGGATGTACTTTTTCAGTTTGAGTTCAAGCCTGTGGACTCTAAAATATTATGGTATCCACTGAGATATTTTCAGAGTTCATGAAATTATATGTAAATCTTCTTATTTGAAGTAAAATTCACAGTTATCGTACTACGAGGATCACAGACGTATTTTATAGATGAACACGTACCTATTATGATTTGGATGTTCATTAGATACTGTAACACTTCATTTCTATAACTCAAAGTTCATGTTGGACGGACTCTGTTTATTTTCCACTTGGCGGAAATATGACTGCGTTGATGAACAGGTAAACATCCGTCTAAATTTGGTATATATATTAATTGTTGAGCTAAAACGTCGTACTAAAGAGCGTTATTTCTAGGACGTCTTGATATTCCTGTTTATTTATATATTAACCTCGTAGGACACTTTATATACACTTTTCACGTATTTCGAGGTGTTAAGAACTCTGTTTTATTTCGATCATTTTGAACTCTAACTTCTGGTATCTTGTCACTGATACTGAATTAAAGTATTTTCTATATTATTTCTTTTCTTGGTGGAGAGATGCACTTAGTTGAGTTTTTCTTCTGATGCTCCGTGGGCCGTCCAGGTTGGCCGGTCGTGTGGAGAAGTTACAGTTGTATTAATAGGCTTGGGGTATTAAATATGGTTCCGTAACTTAGTGGAGAAACAGTTGGTCACCATATCGGATTAACGCAAGTATTCTCGGCATATAGCTTCCAACAAATACTTGACTATCCTGACCTTTATATTAATCGTTGATGGAGTTCTGTTCAGGTACTCTTGAAATGAGGTTTTAAATATTATGTCTCAGATCTTGCCGGATTAACATAATATCGGACTAACACAAGAAGAGTTTAGACAATGGCTCTTCTTGACTCTCTCTAGCCCTTATAAGAGGTTCAAGGAACTCGGGGCAGTGTTAATCTTTCAGTCGCAAATTCTGGTGGGGTGCCACAGACAATTTGCCCCTAGGATTTATATATGCAGAGTGCCCGTGAGGTACTGAGGGTGTCTCGCTAAACCCTTCTAACACAAAAGATCTTTCTACCTTAGATCTCTGTGAGAAATGCTAGTGTAATTTCTTAACCCTTTGGCGCACGATGACTCTATGTGCGTCATTAAACATAAAAATATTCGCCAAAAATTAAGTTTTCGTCTGACGTGCGTCATATTAGGCATAGATATTAAGTATTAAGTCTAGTTCAATGGGTACAATTGGCAACCCCCTCAGTTTAAAGGTTTACTCACGGCTGGCTGGGAAGAGAGCAGAGTACAGCTCAGTCTGTTTATCGATACTTTCACGTTTATTCGTGTATCTCAGTAACTATTTGGTTTATAATAATTTTGAAGTTACCAGTGGAACCCTTATTAAATTCCGCTTCCATATATGTATGCAAATCAAAAATGTTGTGGGCAAAATTTTGAGCTAGCGCGAGTTGGAGATATGGTATTTCGATTTTTTGTTTACAATTCTTTTTTCGGAGTGCCCCAATGTGGTTGTTTTGTATCCATTCTACGTTTTTATTTGCTTATCTTTAAGTTCAATCAATAACGAAGCCGATGGTACCTCATTTATCCAAATACAAGGATTTTTTGGTGGATAAAAACGTCACAGAAACAAATTATCGCCGGGCACAAAACTGGCTCTGAGTGAGCTGAGATATACTTAGGGAGTGGGAAAAAACTTTGATTGGAGACTATTCATAGTGTGGCCGTGACGTCAGGTCACGTGACAATAATAAACAAACCAGTACCTGGCCCTATGGTACGGGGCCACGCGCTTGTACACAAAGAGACTGGTCAAGTTTGTGTTGTACCAGGTTGTTTTAGCACACACGGACAAGACAATGTGCTTTTGTATTGATTTCAAACAATCAAAGATGTAAGGAAAATGTATTAAGGAAACAATAACCTTCTTCAAAGCAGTAACATAAAACAATATGGTGAATAGATGATATGACTGAATATTGAGCTCTCTCCTTTAATATGTGTGGATGTTTGGATTATTATGAACATATCTTAAGTAATTTTACCCAAATATATACAGGGTGTTCAGAAAACATGTGTACAAAATGAAATGGGTGATAGGGAACAAAGAATTAAACAGTTTGTACTCCATGGAGGTATGTCCTTAAATGCTTCCTTGCGGTGCTACAGGGTAGACAGTTTCAACGTAATTTCCCTAAATTTGTACCCTAACTTCTCTGAGTAATCCGTTTACATACAAACATGGTAATTTAATGTACACAACAGTATGACATAAGACATATTCGTTCAGTAAACAGTTCTGACTGATGATTAATGATTGTTAATCTTCTCTTCAATTTAATGTTCTTTTGTTTTTGCAGTGTACTGACATTAATAAAGTAATGTTCATACTGTTGTGTACATTAAATTACCATGTTTCTATGTAAACGGATTACTCACAGAGAAGTTAGGGTACAAATTTAGGGACATTACGTTGAAACTGTCTACCCTGTAGCACCGCAAGGAAGCATTTAAGGACATACCTCCATGGAGTACAAACTGTTTAATTCTGTGTTCCCTATCACCCATTTAATTTTGTACACATGTTTTCTGAACACCCTGTATAGGCCTTATTTCATTCATAAAACTACAGATGCATACAGTACCTATCAGACGGCAACAGTCAATAAGAGTAAAAAAAAAAAAAAAAATTGTATATAAAGCGCAAAGCTCTTTATCATCCTTCGCCGTCTGGAAACTGTCTAATATCTTCTTGTATAAGGACTAGGCTTAACAATTATATGTACTGATATTTATTGTCTCATTTTACACAATATATTTGTATACACATTTATGTTTATCGATATATAAGGGAGGTAACCGCAATTCACGGCAAAGCGTATACCATTAGCCTTCATTAGATTACCGTATCCTATGCAAAGCCAACTGAAAACAAAAGATTAATAGGACACCAACAATCTATTAACCACATTAATCATGTATATGAAATGTCTGTTATGGTGGATGGGTGAGGGTAGGGGAAATTTTTCATGTGTTTTCGACCATTCCATTCTTACACAAGATATGTTTATATCAATCTATTTTACCTTCCATAATGAGAGACAATACGATTCATCACGAAGTGTAGCCTACCGGCAGATATATAACAAACGTATATATTATATACTAAATGAAGAGACAAGGAATAATCGAGTGTCTTTAGACCTCTTCATATAGATGAAAATGTAGGTTAAGGTACGTACTATTGTGGACATAAGTCCTGCTACACCTGGCTGAGAGGGATCCGCGAATTGTGTTGGTAACATTGGTACCCCCCCCCCCCCCCCGTCCCCCCACTCCATCCCCACTATACCACCCTCTCTCAGCCAAGCTCTCCCTTCCCCCTCTACCTCTTTCGTTCTCGTTCACGTCTACTAGCCGTTCTTTATGTCTCTCTCTCTCATCGAATCATTGTATTTTTATGTATGTTTTCCAAATATTCTTCCTAAAATTATATATCATATCGTTACATACTTCATATATATTGGATATTTGCCATTGTATACAAACCTAACAGAATACAAAGTTTGATTATCCATTCGAATATGGAAGTTTATTAACAATTTATGTTATTTAAGTCAAATACAACTGAGACTTTAATTTACTTATGCATTATCATATTTCAATTCAGTTATAATTATCTAAGCCCATATATCCCACTGTTTGGAGTAAGCCCATATATCCCACTGTTTGGAGTAAGCCCATATATCCCACTGTTTGGAGTAAGCCCATATATCCCAGTGTTTGGAGTAAGCCCATATATCCCACTGTTTGGAGTAAGCCCATATATCCCACTGTTTGGAGTAAGCCCATATATCCCACTGTTTGGAGTAAGCATGTATTTCACTGTCAAAGTGTATATATAAATGAATGAAGTAATTGACACACACATACAATGGGTTCCCATATTGAATTCATTGAATATTAAAAATGTATAAATATATGGTTACGTGAGTATTCTCAATACTCATATTTCGTAACTAGTCACACGACCACACACATTAATGTGACATTACATTACACAAACTTGCATGTTATTTTCTTACTTGAGGATATTTGGCGTCTTTCAACTGCCTCAGCGAACACGGCTCCCTTCGAGATTAATTTAACCCTTTCCGTATCGGGGTTGTGTTTTGTTTTATTACAGCTATAATTACACAATTTTGTGCAGATAAGGAACGATCTGTGGTATTTAGAAGAATTAATTGAGCTAGTATGAAGCCTTTCAATTGTTACATTTCCTTCCTCAATTGAATACAAACTTATATATTTAGCTATTCTCCATTCACTCGAACCATACACCTGGCTCCTAGTTGGTGTTTGTATCGACGCTCATGATTTCCCATCTTATCAATACCGAAGCTCACTGGCCCAGGAGAGTCGCAGAACTGATAATTTCTGTATTGTTATCATTTATTAATCTATATTCATTCATTATACTGGACACTTTTTAATAATGTTAATGATTACTTAACAATCTACAGTGATATCCCAATCTTAAGAGTCATGATATATTACATTAATACACATTTATCACATATATAGCATACAGTATACACAAGCGAAATAATGAAATGGTAAACCCAAACATTACGGTAAGCAAGAGATGCATACTGACTGACATGGCCCACGTGGCTTAGAGCCAATCACAGGCCCTGCTTCACTTATTATTCACAATAATAATAAGATAGGCAGGGATGGCATTTCATATCTTGCTTGTGTTTACGGTATTATATTTGCGTTATTTATGTGTTTTCTGTAATAATTCTTTGTTCTTAAGGTTTGGATATCACTCTAGATTATCACATTATTTGAATTAATTAAACTTATCTTTATTATTCTATATTTGTTCATTAAACTAGATAAGTGTTAGTAAATATAATTATAATGCTAATATGATAAGTTATATCCAAACCTTAAGAGCTATACAATATCATATAGAACACATATATAACTTAGATATCATACAGTAAACACAAACAAGGGAAGAAACGCCGTCACTGCCTATTTAAATGTGTAAATGTGTGGTAGAGGTATTAAGTGTTCAATACAGAGCTAAAATGTTTCGAGTTTGAATATTGCCTCCGACAGGAGAAGGATATTCTTTGGTTTTCCTTGCAACACCATTTACCCCTTGAGATTCATGACGCATTTTGACAGTTTATTGTGGCCCTTTTTCGACAATTTTATACAGCGTAAAAAGAACCTTTGGGATGTAGGATAAACTATAATTTATTAACAGTGATTAAAATATAGAAATATTTCTATATCTATATTAATCACGATTGAAGTAGCTTAAATGATGCAGGACAAGCCATCAAATGTATTATTATGATAGTTACAGATACAACTACTTATAATAAATTGACAAGTAGAATCTGTGTCATCTTTATATGCCTTCATTTACTACCATTTCATGCACATTTGTTTTCACTCACGCCATCACCTCCATTAGTTATAATGGTGACACAAGGTTACGTAACATTGTTTCGGTTGTAACTGTTCATACATTACTTCAAATTATGTGTTTTAATTAAGTGCACATCCATAATTTGTTAACAAATAACCTATAACTCAAATAAACAATACCTACGCTGCATCATATTATTATAATAATCAATTTTGAAGCAAACTGCCTGGGGAACTTAGTATATGGTGAAACCACAACAAACACTTCGGCTTAGAACTCTCTAAAACGTTTTTTTTTCTTTTTTTTTCTCTTAAGTACCGTAAATAAAGCCCACAGCAAAGAAGTGATTTTATATATTTCATATAATTATTTTATTTTTATTTTATTTTTATGTTTATTTGTTGTATCCTGGTATACAACAGGTTCGGCCTTACATGGACACTTCACGTATACGCTATGTACGAACACGTGAACATTGTGTATATCTATGTATATCAATTAATTGCACGTGGAAGAAAGAAAATGGTACCGGTATTTTATAATATGTAACCAACCCTTGCATTTACTTTTCACAGCATGAATTTGAGAAATATTGGATTGAAAAATATATTCAGAAAATTGATGGTGTATACTGTACAGCTGATAGCTACAAAAAACATTAATATAACAATATTTAGGACAAACAAAGTGTACAGATAAATGCCACTGTACATAAATAAGGCTATATCAATAGTGTTCTTAGTTTAATGACGTGTTGCATAGGAAACCAAAAACTTTACCGGTACTCTTATTGTTGGAGAAGACGATAATCAAACGCAAAACATTTCCGCTGCGTGTTTAACAATACCTCTACCACTCCAGTGTAAATCTAATCTCTTTGGAGGACAGCCTAATTTTATTATCATTAACATAAATAATAATTCAATGTTTTATTGTATGCTCTGTTTGACCCAATAGCAATTTTGTTGAAACACCTATTAAATAATTGGACATTACATATTTAAAGTAATAAAGGGACAACAATAATCTTATTTACATTAGGTGAATTCCCACTGTTTCAGTATTTACAAGATTCCTTAACCATTGCATTTATATCCTACTTCATGAATCATTAGATTGTTGTTTTTTTGTATTAGTCTCTTTGGTTGGTGTTTTATTATAATGGTATGGGTAGAAATCTCCCCATCCAATTAACGCTACGATTATGAGGTTTAACTCATTCAGTACCGGTGATATTGTTTTCATCATAATATTATTCTGGCAAATATTAGAGATTGTGTTAAGCTAAAGAAGGGTGTCTACAATTTGAAATGATACATACTATCGCAAATAACACCTTAGCTACCACAGCCCCTTTCTTATCTACATATAATAGGCTGAATATAGACATAGTGAAATATATATGAGATGTCCTCGGTACCAAATATGAGATGGCCTCGGTACGTGTGAAGTAGCTTAAGGGATATCGTTCCGCTGCAGGTGAATTTATATATCATAGAGCAGAGGACCTTGGTGAATCTTAGCTAGGTCATAAATAGAGACATTTTAGTAACCCTTATTAAAATGTCTCTATTTATGACCTAGCTAAGATTCACCAAGGTCCTCTGCTCTATGATATATAAATTCACCTGTAGCGGAACGATATCCCTTAAGGGGAGGTTTTTAGCGTGTTTCCTAAACTTCCATCAAGCTTGAAATTACACCCCCTTGACCTCCTTTCAAGATAAATTTGTAAATTTTTCGGTAGAAAAATTTCCCGGCCGAAGGCCGGTTCCTCTTAAATTACAGGCTCGCTATCGCTCGCCAGGAAAAAATCGACACCTAAATGGCACGAAAGGTCTTAAAGGTGACATAAATGGGGCAAAAGTTCTTAAAATTGCCAAACTAATGTGGCGAACGTCTTAAAATCTCAAAAGCAATGGGGCTAAACATGAGGGAGAAAGGGGTAAATAAAAAAATCCCTCAAGTGGAAATCTCCCCTTAAGCTACTTCACACGTGATTAATATAGATATAGAAATATTAGTTCTATACATTTGTCATGTTTAAGGAATTATAGTCTGTTTTGTCTTACAAATTTCCACCACCTTATGTTCGACTTACTAATTCGTGTCAACTGCCATATTTAATATAGCCTACCCAAATTGCATACCATATATTGGCATTTTGCCTCAACGTTATGATGAAACAGAGTCAAAATTAATTTGGTGCAAATTTACCCCAGACCAGATGGCTGGAGTAAATTAGGAAAGAAGAGCAATTGGACTGAGGAAGAACAAGCTGAGAATTGAGAAGTACAGTAGAAGACTGAAAGTTCTCGGGCTCAACCAAATTGCTTCATTGCAAATTTACATACATGCAATCCAATATTATATTTGACTGAACTGCACTTCTGTATTTTTGTATGGTAATCGAAGGGACAAGAAGAACCAGACCCACTCTCGTGGGTCCATCTATCCACTCGGAAGGAGGGAGAACCGTAGCACTCCCTTCACCACTTACAAGTGGCCTCTCCCAACACTTTAATCTCACCCTCTCCAGTGAATGGAGTATAGTTATTTATTAACATTATTATTAAGTAAAAGAAGGAAGTTTAACAGTTAAACGTCTTTATACCATCTCAATTAACCCTTCTTAATACCACAGATCCTTCATTAGCTGCATACAATTGCTTAAATATAGCTAAATAAAAAATAAACGGAACCCTGGTACGCAAGGGGTTAATCTCGGAGGGAGCAGCGCTCGCTGAGGTAATTGAACGACGCCAAATCTCCTCAAGTAAGAAAATAACATGCAACTATGTGTAAAGTAATGTTACATTAATGTGTTTGCGTTGACTAGTTACAAAATATAAATAGATTAGTGTGAGCTTCCGTAGTTAAGGGGGAGGTGGGTTGACAGGCGAATACTGTATTGAGAATACACACGTAACCATATATTTTTAACTTTTAATATTCAATGCATAGAATCAAGGTACCCATTTTATGTATAGGTCAATGATCTGTTTTAATAGTATTGTATGTATACAGTAAAACACATAAATACATGCCTACTCCAGATATTGGGATATAATGGCTTAATTAATCGTAACTTGATTGAACTATGAGAATATAAAAGTATATTAAAGTCTCAATTGTATCTGACTTAGATAACATTATATCGTTAATATACTTACATATTCGAATGGATCATAACACTTAATCTTATGGTCTAACATTGAGCAAGGTTTATAATAATTGGCAAATATGAACATGAGGCACGTAACCTATTGCTATTTTAACGATAATGTTATATCATTTTAGGAAGAAGGTTTGGAAAGCATGCATAAAAATACATAGATACGATGATAGAGGGAGACATGAGAGAAAGGAAGGAGAATTAAAGAGGTTATCGTGATATTTATCATCCTATAGTCAGGGCCCTGGTTATAGTCACAGTGGTGGAAACAATCTAGGGGGAGGAGCTTACATAAGTGAAACAGGAAGGGAGGGTTTGGCTGAGAGGGGAAGGAGTGGGGGCGGGGGTGTATCAACGTTACCAACACAATTCGCGATTCTCTGCCGGGCAGGTGTATCAGGACTTATGTCCACAATAGTACATAATTATACGGTACAAGTATATCGTTTGCTTCAACAGACACATTCCATGATAAATAACATAAGGAACAAAGCACAATGTAAGGCAATGATCTTGGTACAATGGCAAAGCTTCTAGATGTAAAGTAAGTACCGGTAATAAAACGAAACATATGAAAAGAGTTGATTAGGCTATGCCCAAACATTACCGGTATCTATCAACTGAAAATATACATATTTTATAATCTATATTTTATTAATTTCACCCCAACATATGCCAATTTTGTGAATAGGTCATTTATATAATATGCTTACGTGTCGGATAAATTGCGTCTATATATGCAGGGAAATTTAGATTAAATTAAGTAGTCTCGTTGGCAATATAAGCAAAATCCATCATAGTTTTACCATTTTAATGCAGCAAAATTATATAAATCTGAACTTGCTCTTTTGCCAACCATTGGCGTGCAACAATATCAAACCCACCAAACCTACCTAAGAATTAACTTAACTAACGGTTTATTTGAGGAGGTTTAACCCTTATCTAGCGGGCTAGGTGGTCTATTTGACCGTAGTGCCCAGCGGGGTGTTTTTACCCTAAATAGGGTTGTTTACGTGATCATTTTCATGCCTAAATAAGACCCAGAGCGTAAAACAAGTATCTATCCCTGAAAGGGCATAAACAGAGCTTTCCAATGACACCCCAACCATCCTTGTACGACCACTGGTTTTCTTGCAACGATCGCGCAACACGAGTGCAAAAACCATTAGGTACTTTCCCTACATAATTCCCTGTGTAGCGAGTGTGAAAGGGGGGGATGGAAGGGTGGTTTTCACTTCAGTTGGCCCACCGCGGTGGTGGGCGGCGGTCATAGCCTTACTACGCTCCTCACACCGCTCAGCTCTCTCTATCTGCAACATTACGTGCTGAAAATGGCACACGAAATAAGTTGTGGACCGCCACTTAGTCCAAATTTATTTCACACGACATAAGTTGCGCGCCGCCAATTAAGGGTTAAGCAGTCTGTTGTATATGTTCTTATAAATATATGTTACCTTCCATAATAGGAGAATATACGATTTATAAGAACATAAGAACATAAGAAAATGGGAGTCTGCAGAAAGCCGATTGGCCTACACAAGGCAGATCCCTGTCACACCCAACCCTAATTATAAGCCCAGCTTAAAAACACCATTAGGACTTACCTCACCGAAACGGTCAGAGGTCAGAAAAACGGGGATCTGCAGATCCCCACACCTGACAGATCACCCTCACACCCATCCCATCTCATCCATATGCCTATCTAATTGTATCTTAAAGCTCCCTATCGTTCTTGATCCCACTATAGCACTTGGTAGCCTATTCCACCTATCTACAACTCTGTTCCCAAACCAATATTTGCCTATATCTTTCTTGAAACAAAATTTATCTAATTTGAAACCATTTGTACAAGTTTTTTCGCTATCACTGAGCTTTAGTACATTTTTCATGTCCCCTTTTTTAATCCCACTAATTCACTTGAATACCTCTATCATGTCCCCTCTAACTCTGCGTCTCTCTAACGAATGTAAGCCTAATTTCTTCAACCTTTCTTTATACGGAAGATTTCTAATATTATGGATAATTTTTGTCATTCTACGTTGTACTCTCTCCAATGAATCTATGTCCATTTTGTAATACGGACACCAAAATTGAACAGCATAATCCATATGGGGTCTCACTAATGACAAGCAAAGTTTTAAGATAACATCAGCAGTTCTGTTACTCACACTCCTACGAATTTACACCAGTGAGGAACGGTGCACGGCCAACGCAGAAAAGGTCTCATCTACCAGTCACAATGTCAAACAGATTTGAGATATTGGTAGAGATGGAAGACGAACCAGAAGAGACCAGGCTCGTTGGGGATTCCATCCTACGAGGACAGGTCGAAGAGTTCTGCGACAGAGTCCCAAATCAACGAAAAAGATTTTGCATCCCAGGAGCTGGACTGGACGACATTGTGGAAGCCTTCGAAGATACCACAAAGGATGCAAATGAAAATACCCTTTTTGTCATCCATGCTGGTTCAAATGACGTCATGCGCACCAGATCCGAAGAGTTGATGGAGAAATATCGCAAGATGATCCAGCACTACAAAAACAAGTCAAGGAATATCATCATCTCAGGCATTCTCCCCAAGATCGACGCACCTGATAAATTCTACGACAAGGCCTTCAGCACAAATAGCCGACTAAAATATTTGTGTCTGAGGGAAGAAGTCGAATTCATCAACCTCTGGGACAACTTCTACAACCAGCCTACTCTGTTCCGCAAGGATGGCACTCATCTAAACCCTGTGGGTTCAGCACGCATGGGTCGTCTCCTACACGAAGCAGTCCGCAGCCATGGATCAAAAAACGCCATCCGAGAAGAAGCAGCAGTGACATAAATCATCCAACGCCAAGAAAAAAACAGAGGCAACCGAGGACCACCAGCGATAAGGACCGAAGACAGCGAGGACCGAGGACAGCCATGAACATAAATATAGATCCGACAAGAACCAAAAATATTATTAAAGAGCGTTCCGTGAGTTCTAAAATAACAAATTTAAAGGTTTTCTATGCAAACGCTCGTAGCATACGCAATAAATTTTCAGATTTAGAGGAGCTAGTATTTACAGAAAATTATGATGTGATTGGCATAACAGAATCTTGGCTCAATACAGAAGATAGAGACTTTTTAGCAGAGTATTCACTTCCCGGTTATGTAATGTTTGAGAAAAGCCGAATAAATCGAAATGGAGGTGGCGTTTTACTTTATATCAAAGAAAGTCTTAACCCTACCCTCTTGTCAAAACCTCAAATAGCGAACGTCGACGCATCTTTTGTGCTAATAAAGAATAATAAAGGTACAAAAATAATACTTGCATTAATATACAGACCTCCAGCTCAATCAGTGCAAACTGACCGAGAAATTTATGAACAAATTGCAGATGTCAGTAACTCACAAGATACCGTAATTTTTGGCGACTTTAATTTACCTGTGACCAAGTGGGGCGATACTCTTACTTCACACTCCGGACATGACTTGTATACGAACTTGCAAGAGAGTTCGCTTTATCAATTTGTTCGAACGCCGACCCGTGGTAATAACGTTCTTGACATTGTACTTGCAACAAAAGAAGAATTAATAGAGAATTTGAATGTTGGTGATGAATTCAGTAACAGCGACCATCGTACGATAACTTTCACTTTAAAGTTTACTAGTAACGAACCAAATAGTAGCATCGAAAAAGTCCCTAATTTCAAGAAAGCAAACTTCCATAAACTTAGAGCTATGTTTAAAGAAACTGACTGGAGCTTTTTAATTAACAATAATGACATAAATACATCTTGGAAGTTATTCGAAACCACTTACCTAAAAGCAGTGCAAGGCTGCATACCATCGAAAATACGGCGTCCAGGCCATAATAATAAGCCCAAATGGTGGAATAAAGATATTTCAAACTGCCTGCTTGCTAAAAAATTTGCTAATGATAGATTAAAATCCTCACAAAATGACGAAGAACGGGTGAAATTTGTAGAGCTACGACGCAAAGCCAAAAAGTTAATTAAGCAAAGTAAAAAGACCTTAGAGTTACATATTGCGAATCAAAGTAAAACAAACCCGAAAGAATTCTATAGTTATATCAGAAAGAAAAAAGTGGTTACTTCAACTGTTGGACCGTTAGTCGATGAAAATGGAGAATACACCAAAGACGAAGTACAAATGAGTAATGCCCTCAATACCTTCTTTGCATCAGTTTTTACAACAGAAGACCTCAGTGATATCCCTACACCATCGCCGATTCAGATTGATAATTCAGATGTTCTAAGCAATATCACCGTTACAGAGAGAGAAGTATTGAATTGTTTAGATAAACTCAAGGTAAATAAAACGCCTGGACCTGATACAATCTCGCCTAGAGTTCTGAAGGAAGCTAAGGATGAGCTCTCCAAACCACTGACATTACTTTTCAATAAATCCTTGCAGTCTGGAACTATGCCTGATCAGTGGAAGCTAGCCAACGTAACACCGATATTCAAAAAAGGCAGCAAATCCCTACCCAGTAACTATCGTCCAATTAGCTTAACCTCAGTTGTATGTAAAATGCTAGAAACGGTCATACGAGACAGACTCGTAAATCACTTAGAGGAAAACATACTTAAAGATACTCAACACGGCTTTCGTAAAAAACGTTCCTGTTTAACAAACCTCTTAGACTTCTTCCACGATATCCTCAACCTCTACGATGAGAGTAAAGCTGTAGATATTATATACCTTGATTTTCAAAAGGCCTTTGACAAAGTTCCCCACAAACGTTTACTGCTAAAACTAAAAGCGCATGGAATACAAGACGGTGTGTTGAAATGGATAGAAAATTGGCTCAGCGACAGAAAGCAAAGAGTAGTCATAAACGGTAAGGCATCTAAATGGATCAATGTAAGTAGCGGGGTACCCCAGGGATCGGTACTAGGACCAATTCTCTTTCTAATTTACATCAACGACATAGATGAGGGCCTCACCTGTACAATCTCAAAATTTGCTGACGATACAAAAATTGCAAATAGCGTTCTCTCAAAAGAACAAGTTGACGATATGCAACACAATCTAGATAAATTGTCATGTTGGGCCCAAATTTGGCAAATGAGTTTCAATGCGGATAAATGTAAAGTACTACATATCGGATACCTAAATGAGAAAGCAAACTATTCGATGAATGGCACTCAGCTTAAGAATGTAAACAGAGAAACCGATCTGGGAGTAACAATATCGAGTAACCTAAAACCGAGTCAACAATGTTCAGAAGTTGTTAAGAAGGCAAACAAAATAATTGGCTTTATAGGCAGGTCATTTGAGCATAAATCCAAAGAAGTTATCCTAACCCTTTACAATTCCTTAGTCCGCCCTCTTCTGGAATACTGCGTTCAATCCTGGTGCCCTTATTACCAAAAAGATATAAACAAGCTAGAACGAGTTCAACGTAGAGTTACCAAAATGATACCTAGCCTAAAGAACAAACCATACGAAGAGCGTCTTAGAGAATTAAATATATTTCCTTTAACCCAGCGCAGATTAAGAGGTGACTTAATTCAAGTGTTCAAAATCATCAAAGGCATCGACAATATGAACTGTAGTAAGTACTTCACTATCGACCAATCTAATTACACGCGGGGAAACGGTTGCAAAATGATTGGTAAATCTTTTAACTCACACGAATCTAAGAATTTCTTCTTCAATCGAGTTGTCAACTTGTGGAATGGGCTTCCCCGAAACGTTATAGACTGCAACACCGTTGATTCATTTAAACTCTGCCTAGACAAATATCTCGCTTCAAACCCGCGACTGACTGCGTTTGTAAATGAATAACTTTATTTTATCCCCCCCTCAGTTACTAACCCATCTGTCCACTACCAACTTCCTAATCCTGCCACGGACATTAGTTCCAGGGCGTAATTCCCTTTCCAATGTTCCCTTAACCACTCTAAACCACTGTTTGGACACTTGATCCTCAGTGTTTTGGAGGACAAGCAACCTAGAAGGGTCACTAGATCTGTTGTTGCTTGATTTCCTTTGTACTCCTAGAGATGAACCCGAGAATCCTGTTTGCCTTGTTTCGAACGCTTATACACTGTTGTCTAGGCTTCAAATCATTGCTAACAAACACACCTAGATCCTTCTCACAATTCGAGTTTTCTAATTCCATATTAGCTAGTTTATATTTAACATTTGTATGCATCTTCCCTATCTTTAATACCTTGCATTTGTCAATGTTAAACTTCATCTGCCAATTTACTGACCATTCGTGTAAGGTATCTAGATCCCTTTGGAGGCACTCTATATCTCTATCTGAATCAATTGTTCTCCCCATTTTGGTATCGTCTTCAAATTTACTTATCCTACTAGTTATACCTAAATCAAGGTCATTTATGTATATAACAAACAACAGAGGACCTAATACAGATCCCTGGGGGACACCACTTTTGACTGCTCCCCATTCTGACTTCGTACCATTTATGCTGACTCTCTGTTTCCTACCAATTAGCCATGACCTAATCCATCCCAACAACGCTCCACCTATTCCATGCGCCTCAACCTTTCTCATCAATCTCTCATGGGGGACTCTGTTGAAAGCTTTACTGAAATCTAAATATTATATCATATGACTTGTCATTATCTACTGCTTCATATACCTCTGAGAAAAAACTAAGCAAATTAGTAAGGCAAGAACGTCCCTGAGTGAATCCATGCTGAGAAGAATTTATTAAATTAAATGTATCTAAGTGGTTTCTAATTTTACTAGCAATAATTGACTCTAGTAGCTTTCCTATGATTGATGTAAGACTAATGGTACGGTAATTGGATGCTATTGATTTGTCACCTTTTTTGAAGATCGGAACTACGTTTGCAAGCTTCCAAGCTTCTGGAACTATACCTGTCTCTAATGACTTGTTAAATAGAAATGTTAATGGGTAACTTAACTCATCCCTACATTCTTTTAATACTCTAGCATATACCTCATCAGGACCAGGCGATTTATGAGGTTACAGTCTGTCAATTTCCTTAAGCACATCATTTCTACTTATAGTAACTGTACTTAACCTATTTTCTATACTATCGCTATATACCTTACGGACTTCTGGAAACTGTGCCAAATTTTCATTAGTGAAAACGGAAAGAAATTGACTATTTAATAATTATACTGCACATTTCTAAATCATTTTCTGTCATTTCTTCTATCAAAGTTTTATGGGGACCAATTACATCTCTAACCTTGGATTTATATAGTTGGTAAAAAGCTTTAGGATTATTTTTTGAGTCATTGGCAACCTTAATTTCATAATTTCTTTTTTCTTTCCTAATATCCCTTTTTACCTGTCTTGATAGATTCTGATAGTAAGCAAGTAGGTGAATTTCGCCTTTCCTAATTTTTCTATATATTCCTCTCTTTTGTCCTAGAAGATCTAATAGTCTATTATTCATCAATTTTGGTTGGTTCTGTGTTGATCTAAATTTTCTTTTGGGGATGTATATATTTTGCGCATTGAATACCGACTCGATAAAATTATCGTATGTATCTACCAAGGTTGATGTCTCTTCCTGACTTAAGATGACAGGTGCCTGAGAAGGGGTACACTCATTTGGACACCTGGATCGACTTAATTTTTTTACCATAGGGTCCGCTAATAGGGCTCTTCTTAACCCACCATAATTGGCTTTTCTGAAGTCAGGTATTAATGTTGTATTCTCTCTGGTATTACCTTTCCATTGTATATTAAAATACACAGAATTGTGGTCACTATTTCCTAGGTGGTCCCCTATCTCTACATTATTTACCATATGTTCATTGTTACTGAAAACTAAATCGAGAATATTATTACCTCTAGTCGGCGTATCTATGAATTGAAATAAAAAACTATCTTGTACTACCTCTATAAACTCCTCAGAATCAGAGTCTCCTATTTGATGCTGCCAATCTATATTCGGAAAATTAAAATCCCCCATAATGCACACATTGCTAAACCTTGATGCCATTTTAATTTCCTCCCATAATGACGTTCCGTCATTTCTACTCATATTTGGCGGTCTATACATAACTCCAATAACTATGGTGTCACTACCTTCGTTAACCTCTACCCAAACACTTTCATTATCGTTATTTAGTCTAATACCTGATTTAATACAGCTTTTTAATGTACTCCTGACAAACACTGCTATACCGCCACCCCTCTTACTTGTTCGGTTATATTTAAACAAACTATATCCTGGTATATCAAATTCTGCTTCAAAAATGCCTGGTTTCTGTATTAATCCACGTTTCAGTTAGCGCTATTATGTCTATATTTTCTTTGCTAACAAGGGCTCTAAGTTCGTTCATTTTGTTACATAGACTCCTACAGTTTGTGTAATATACTCTCAATTTACTTCTTTTCTTTATACCGAATTTACCTCTATTTCTAACGACATTTCCATCTTCCGTTGCACCATCACTACTATCATTTGCAATATAGTCATCATTTTTAGCATGAGACTGAATATCCTTATCGCTTTCGCCTGACGCTAAAATTGTTCCAGGATGTCCATTCCTTGGAAACTCCTCTTCTGGGTAGGATACAATGTACTACAGGGATCCCTCCCTTCATCCTAACCTTATCTAACACATCCCGATACTGCTGCAGCAGTTCCTCACTTCTACCCTTACCAACATCGTTACTCCCGGCACTGAGACAGATAATGGGGTTATCTCCACTATCTTCCAAGATGTGGTCCTTCTTCTCTAAAACCCTCCCAACTCCATGGCCAGGCAGACACACAACCTTCCTAAGTTTAGTGCGGGTAGCCCTAACTAAATGTCTTACCATGGAGTTGCCCACAATCGACACAGACTTACCTTCTCAGGACACAGACTTACCTTTCCCTCGGGAGGATCCAGCAGCTGCAGTTGGAGAACCCCCGGTGGTGGCAGAAACTCCCTTGGTAGTGGTGGTGGTGGTGGTGGTGGTAGGTAGCATTTATCATGAAGTTTGTCGGTTGAAGCAAAACTATATACCTGGTACCGGTACCGTTTATGGACATACCTTACCTACATTATGATCGATGTGAATTGGTCTAAAATTCTGATGTAAAATTCATCAATTTACAGTTAGTATTTTTAAGTCTAGCCCATAATTATATAAGGTGATATTTGGTGTAGGTTTTAACTTTTGAACTTGTTTGACATCAAATGTTGATTAAAATCCAAACTCGATCGGTTATATTTTGTCAACTCGGGTATTTCTATGGTTGCGGGATTCTTGCGGGTAGAGGGTATTACAATAAGCTAGTATTACAACTAATTACACCCGACCTACCCCTAGCTCCAACACAACATGGCTTTAGGCCACTGCACTCCACAAACACTCTTCTCACAGACCTTACACAAAGAGCTTTTGACGGCATCAACTCAGCTAGACCACCACACAGATCATTTTTAGCCACACTCGACATTAGTAAAGCCTTTGCCATCCCCCGCCACAACCTAACAAACAAAATCTACAACACAAACATGCATAACAACACAAAAAGGTGGCTGGCCAACTTCCTAGCAGGCAGATGTGCACACGTATCTTTTGCCGGTCAGTCATCTAAAATCAGAAACTTTCCAAATGGAGTCCCACAAGGATCCGTCCTATCGCCCGCACACTTCAATCTGTACATGCACGATATAACTACACCCAATACGCCCCAAATAAACTTAGCCTCCTATGCAGATGACATAACACACATGCACACACCATGACCCAAAAAGAGCAACAGATCTCCTTCAACCCTATCTCAACACACTACATGGCTGGTGCACTACAGACAGACTTAATCTAGCCCCAGCCAAATCCACCGCAACCCTGCTCACAAGCTGGACAGGAGAACACGAATACATCCCTCAACTCACCATAAACAACACACCCCTAACACATACACACACACCCAAAATCCTAGGAGTAACATATGATACTCATATGACATTCAAACAGCACACCACAAACATTAAAAAGAAACTGACACCCAGACTTAACGCCCTCAGGTCACTTGCTCACACAAAATTTGGACACAACAAAGAACTACCACCACAGTATATAAACAATACATAAGATCAGTGATGGAATACGCAAGCCCAGCCTGGGCTTCTAACCTAGCTGAAACACATCATAAGACCTTACAGACTATTCAAAACAAAGCCCTGAAGATCATTACAGGCTGCACAGCTACTGCACCCACAGATCACCTACATCAAGAAACCAAAATCCTCAAAGTCAAAGACCATCTGGACATGAGAGGCACTCAATTCCTGGCAGCAGCCTCCACGAACTAAGACCACCCACTAAACTATATGGCAACACACCCACAGACACCAAGAAATATCAAAACAACACCCAGCACACGGTATCACACACAATTATTGTCCTCTCTCCCTCCCTGCCCACCCCGAACCATCTTCCAGAAGCACATCCATACTCATATCTCTCGCCAATCCATCCACTCACTCACAGACAACACACAGCTGCATGCACGACCTCCCGAAATCCATCCTTCCGAATCCTCCCTCCCTCGCGAGGACAGAGTCCACCTGGCCAGGCTGAGATGTGGACACCATCCAGCTCTCCTGAGCTATCAGAAGACTCCGTTGTCGACGCCTGCCCGGGATGTAACACAGCACCCCATACCATTAACCCCTTCAGACTCATATGATGCAGAGGTTGCCAGATTAACAATAAGAAATAGAGTTCTCTCACTCTTATAATTACCTCTCCAAAATTAGTTTTCTGTCCACAGCTAATACAAAGACAACTGCAGAGGTTGAAGTAACTAAACTAAAGGTTTGTAAATACCCCTGATGGTAACAAAGGTTTTAAAATATCCCTAATAGGCTCAAAATCGCGTCATATGTCGGAGAGGGTTAAACACATCATAGAAGACTGCATTTCACACAACACTTACACCAACAACACAATCTACACTCAATGAGAGCTCTGTGGGAAAGCCCGATCGTGGCCATGGCCTTCCTCAGGGACTCGGGGCTGTTCGGCCAGGCAGCTTAGGGAACAACAACAACAACAACAACAACAATAAGCTAAATACATCGAAGATTTGACCATATTAATTAACTAAACCTGAATTATGCATCACTGAAATTATAAGTAGGCCTAGCCTATGTACCGGTAGATTGTGTTACGTGCCTTTAACCCCTTCTGTACCGGTGATGTACTTATCATTATATTCTGGCCACTATTAGACGATTTTGTACAGCTTAGGAAGGACGTCTACTCATTACAAGGCTACAGCCTATTAGACCAGTCAAAGTAGGGCTGGACTTAGAACAAATTGCAATAGAAGGTTTTTTGGCTTTAACTTGTTTATTAGGTCCCTCTGATGAACATATAAAAAGTCTCCAACTTTTGGACACCGGGAAAGTGGTTAATTTGCATAAATTCAAGATGGCCGCCGTCCAAAGCTTCAATTTACAGATAACTTTTTTCTGGTTGCTCCTAGACCCTATAAATGTATTACAAACAACGTTTTTTGGCTTTAACTTGTTTATTAGGTCCCTCTGATGAACATATAAAAAGTCTCCAACTTTTGGACACCTGGAAAGTGGTTAATTTACAGCCAAAAAACCTTCTATTGCAATTTGTTCTAGGTCAAGCCCTACCTTTACTGCACATTATTGTCTATTACATTTTGCCTAGGCCTATACTAATCCCATCATCTTGTTTCTTGTTTCAACAGATTGGTGCGACATCTACCGAAGCCATGGAAGAAGAGGTGGTGCATAATCCCTGCGGCATTTGCTCAAACACGTTAGACGAAGGAGAAATAGTCAAGCTGAGGGCGAAGGGAGCAGATACTATCAACAAGGCCAGTACTGAACGTGGAACGCCATCAATTACCGTGTCCGAGGGCCAAACGGTGCACATTGATTGCCGAAAGAAGCATGTCAATACGAAGCCAAATAGAATTCCTGGGAAGCAGAAGAAACGTCCTGAAAAACCTGCTCTTCGTTCTCAGACACCAGACTTTTGTTTTACAGAGAACTGCTTTTTTTGTGGTACAAAAATCTATTTGGACACAAAGCATGATTCAGAAGAAGTGTATCCAGTACGCACCTTCAACTTTCAAAGGACAATACTTTCTGCATGTGATGCCAGGGCTGATGATGGGCTGACACTGTTAGAGGCCGAATTAACTTTGCACGCGATCTTCCAGCAGCTGACGCAATATATCACAAGCAGTGCAGCTCAAATTTCCAGACACATAGGCAGATCCCCTCCAAATATCGTGATTCCGCAGACAGTGAACCTCCTCGCAAGGGTCGCAAAGTAGATGCCTCACAAGAGGAAGCATTTCTACTCGCAATCGAGGACCTAGTCAGTGGCAATGATGATGAACAGACTACAGTGGTTGATCTCGTTGATAGAATGTCCCAGTTGTGCCCTGATGTTGAAGCGTATAGTGTAAAATACATGAAACAGAAACTTATTTCATATTTTGGGGATGAACTGGTTATTAGTAACGTGCATGGACGCAGCGATGTTGTAACTGTCAAAGAAAGTGCTGCAAAGATTTTGCAACAATTCAAAGACTCACCACAGACTGATGATGAGGAAGCAGAACAAAGAAAGATAGTCAGGGCTGCGGCACGGTTGATCAAAGCAGATATAAAGAACATTGATACTTGTAGAGATTTCTATCCAGATCCTTCTGAACTCCGGTCGCTGGAAAAGAATTTGGCGTACGTTCCGCAGTCCCTTCGTATATTGCTGCAAGAGACGTTCAGTGGCAAGTCATGTGATCTTGAAGTTGCATCAATTGGACAAAGTATCGTGCAACTTACCAGACCAAGGGCCATTGTAGCACCCATTCAGTATGGATTGGCGGTTCAAATGCACCAGCACTTTGGTTCCCGCTTTCTTGTGGACAGTTTACACAGCCACGGCTTCTGTCTGCCTTACGCAGAAGTTTTGAGGTTTTCGAAGTGTGCTGCCAATTTCAGGGGCACCAACATATCCACTGCAGGCAGGTTTGGACAGTTCGTTGCAGACAATGTTGATCACAACTTGCGTACGCTTGATGGGCGAGGAACATACCATGGTATGGGTATAATTGTTGCTGTCACCCCTGAAGTAAGAGACACAACATCAATACCAAGATTGCAGTCACCTGAAAACAACTTCACGGCAGCTCAAATTGAAATCAAATACTACCGCAGTGTTCGCAAGAAGGGTGGGCCTCTCGAATTTAGAAAGCTTGACCCCATTTCAGCATCTGACAAGCTTGAAAATCTGGACATACTGTGGAAAACGTCATGGTTGCTTCGACCAAAACGACCAGGCTGGTCCGGCTTAATGCAGAGTGTGTGCCATGGACCACACCCAGGGAAATCATCCGTCCATTTCTTGCCCATGATTGACATGGACCCTACGGACATGAGTTGTATTTACTCAACACTTCACTTCGTTGCTGCGGAAAGCCATCGCCAGGGAACGACGCCAATGCTGACATTCGACCAACCGCTTTATTGGAAAGCGAAGACGATCATTGTTCATGAGAAGGAAGGAAGCGAACTGAAACCCATTGTTTTGAACCTTGGTGGCTTTCACTCTGTGATGAGCTTTTTGGGATGCATGGGCCATGTTATGGAAGCATCTGGGCTTAAGGAGGTTTTGGAACATATACGCTGAAAATGCTGTGACCCAAATGCTGAGTGGGAAAGCCTATGCACGAGCAATCAGAGGCCACTTCTTGGTTGACACAGCCTTGAGTTCGATTGTGTTAGGCAGGGCATACGGTGTCAACCTCTCAATGGTAGATGAGGAAAGTGATGCATGCAAGGACTTCCAGGAGGCTGCAGATCTTTTGGATAAGCTGTTGCGTGAAGACGTTTCACCGGATGAAGTCTGCAGTAAAGACGTTTTCAACAGAATTTCTGAAAAACTTAAAGCTGAGAAGAGCTCCTTAGCAGAGCATAAGATGGGAAAGCTATGGATTCAATACATGGACATGATTGACCTGCTGCGTCGCTTCCTGAGGGCACTGAGAATGGGCGATTTCCTACTGTACCTCGGAACACTCCAGGAGATGTTGCCGTACTTTGCAGCGTGTGGTCATAACAATTATGCCAAGTCAGCCCATGTGTACATTCAAGACATGATTGAACTTGAGCAGCTCAACCCATACATGTTCTGTCAATTGAACTCCAGTCTATTTGTGATCCGCCGAAGTGATCGGCTGTGGGCAGAACTGCCAAGCGACTTGGTTATAGAGCAGGTTTTGATGCGCTCTTTGAAAACGAATGGTGGATTGACACGTGGTAGGGGCATGGAGGAAACGCAACGCCTGCGCTGGTTACTTGCTATGCCAGCCTGCGCTGAGGTGAGTGAAGTTATGCAAGAACTGACAGGGAAGCATTTCCACACCTCTGAGCAGCACAAAGAAATGACTGAAGCAAGGCGTGAACGAGATAGGAAGGACACAGAGAAGGTTCTCGCATTCTTCAAGGATTATGATCCATTTCAAGAATCAAATGAACTCAGGAATATTGCCAAAGGTGTGACAGGACCAGCCTCGGCCAATCCTCATTTACTGTATGAGGTTGGTATGAACATTGTGCAGAAGATGGAAGGTAGCAATGCTTTTGACTTTTCATTTAGGAAGAAAGATCAAGTTGAGTCGTTGGGTGCAAAGGTTACAATCAGTGCTGAAAAAGTACCAATCGACCCACAGCTCCTTTTCCAGAGGCTCCTCATCTTTGCTAATAACAGGGACTTAGGTGTTGAAGAGGTCTTTGCGTATGAGTTGTCTAGCTACCCTACTGCTCTGTTCGATAAGTGGGGAGGCTCAGGGAAGCCAATAAACCACAGCTAGGAGATGAGATAGCTGCTGTTGTTCCCAAGTCGTCATTGGAATCATTTGAGGAAGAAAGGACTGTGACCCATGTTCTGGATGGTGGTTCCTTATTGCAAAGGATTCCATGGAAGAAGGGTGACACATTTGAGGACATTGCAAGCATGTACATGAAGCATGTTTCCAAAAACGTTCTCAACCCGGTGGTTGTATTCGACGGTTATAAATCAGGACCTACTACCAAGGACATGACACACAATCGACGATCAAAAGGAGTCTTTGGTCAAAAGGTGATGTTCACTCCAACCATGCCCCTTCGGTCAAAAAAGGAAAACTTCTTGTCAAACTCGGACAATAAGCAAAACTTCATTGACTTATTGTGTGAAACATTCAAGGCAAATGGAATTGACTGTGTCAATGCGCCAGCAGATGCAGATGTCATGATTGCGAAGAAGGGAATTGAGCATGCAAGGGAAACCGTGACATATGTGATAGGTGAGGACACAGACTTGTTGGTGCTGTTGTGTCATTATGCGGAACGAGGGATGAATGATTTGTACTTCAAGTCGAGCAAGGAAGGTGGGAAATGTTGGCATATTAACTCAGTAGCAGAAGCTCTCGGTGAAAGCATCTGTCGTGTCCTGCCAGTTGTCCATGCACTCTGTGGATGTGACACAACCTCACGACTGTATGGTATTGGTAATGGTATGGTATGGTATTGGTAATTGCATTGAGGAAAGTGAGGGAAGACAACGGTTTCTTGAAATGTATAGAAGCATTCTGTTGCCAAAGTGGAAGTAAAGACGCGATATCATCAGCTGGTGAAAAGGCCTTGGTTTATTTGTACGGGGGAAAAGGAAATGACACCCTTGACGGACTGCGAAAGACAAAGTTTTGCAACAAGGTGGCAAAAAGTTCAACTACCGTTGAAGTTCACAGCCTTCCCCCAACAACCGATGCAGCCAAATACCACTCGTTCCGAGTTTATTGTCAGGTCCAGGAATGGATGGGGAACTGTGTGGACCCCGAGAAATGGGGCTGGTGTCTGCGGAAGGGACAGCTTGAACCGAAGACGATGGATTCGCCAGTGGCTCCTGATTCACTACTGAAATTGGTCAGATGTCAGTGTAAGGGCAACTGTGACACTCAACGCTGTAGTTGCAAACGGAATGAGCTTGAATGTTCCAGTGCATGTGGTCAATGTAAAGGACTCTGTCAAAATAGCAACTTTGATGCAAGCACCGATGATCCAAGTGAATACGAACTCCTATCATGAATTACATAATTGGATCTGAATGACGTCATACTACGTCATTTTTTTTTTTTTTTTTTTTTTTATAAAAAAGAGGGACAACAGGTCAAAAAACCCATACAAGCACAAAGTGCCTGTGTCACCCCTTGTGAAAGAGACAGTTCAGCCTGTCTGTAAGGTTTTTCGGCTGTAAATTAACCACTTTCCAGGTGTCCAAAAGTTGGAGACTTTTTATATTTTCATCAGAGGGACCTAATAAACAAGTTAAAGCCAAAAAACGTTGTTTGTAATACATTTATAGGGTCTAGGAGCAACCAGAAAAAAGTTATCTGTAAATTGAAGCTTTGGACGGCGGCCATCTTGAATTTATGCAAATTAACCACTTTCCCAGTGTCCAAAAGTTGGAGACTTTTTATATGTTCATCAGAGGGACCTAATAAACAAGTTAAAGCCAAAAAACCTTCTATTGCAATTTGTTCTAGGTCCAGTTAAATGATTGCTAGATTTACTGGACTATATCTCAATTAATCCTTTTAGATATCATATATCCTTCCCAAGCTTAGACCAAATCGTCTAAATGTAGCTGAAATCAAATACAAAAAGACGTTACCGGTAAAGAAGGGGTTAATATTCTGTTCTCAAAGATTTCTGTACCGTACGATATTCATGCGCAGTTCTGCTGTTGTAACAAGGCTTATAATCTTAATAGTATCTCTAATTTCCAAAACGTAGACATTATTTGATCTCTCTCTCTCTCTCTCTCTCTCTCTCTCTATATATATATATATATATATATATATATATATATATATATATATATATATATATATATATATATATAAACAATACAAAACATATATTAAAGAAAGGAAGTGAGTAATGGAATGTTGGTGTCTTATAACAAACTTTTGTTTTCTGCAGCACAAGCCCAGACAAATGTCGCAGCCAGCCACCCCCAGCCAACTGCACAAACAAGCCAAAACCAATAAAAAAACGAGCCCCCACCCGCCCCCCTTCCCCCACCGAACACACCCCACCAGCTTCCTACTCAAAACTAAAAATCTCCCTAACAAATGTAAACAGTCTCCCCAACAAAATCCCCCTCATAACCAAACTATGCCATGACTCAAACCCCGACATCTTCTGTATTTCAGAGACATGGCTAACCCCCACTATCGTCGATGCCCCCCTATCTATAAATGGCTTCACTCTAACTAGGAACGACTCACCCTCAGGGATTCCCAAACATGGAGTATGCATCTATACCAAAGGCAGTATCAAAATATCATGCCCCACCAACCCAAACTTCATTAATACCATAGCAATATACTTCCATAAATACAACCTGTACGTACTACTTACCTACCGCCCCCCATCTAACACGGTAAATGAAGACCTCGAGTTGATAAACTACATAGCGACTTCAGCACAGGCAAGGAAGTAATAATCGTGGGCGACTTCAACCTCCCAACCATCCGCTGGTTAGAACCCGAACCTTCCCTGGGTGCATCAGCATGTGACACATACTTCCTCAACCTCTTTCAGGTAATAGGCCTTACCCAGTGGGTCCGAGAGCCTACATTTATCCCCTCTGGAAACATACTTGACCTAGTCCTAACTACAGAGGCAGACAGACTACTGAACATCACCACCAACCCCCCACTCCCCCACTGCGGCCACGTTGTCATAACCCTCAACTACCTGTTCCAAGACTGGGACCCTCCCAACACCCCCCACAATACAACCATGATAAGAGACTGGGCCAAAGGAAACTACAACCTGATCCGAAACTGCCGGAGACAGATTGACTGGGACTATGAACTACAAGCACGTGACTTAGACAACCTCAACTTCTTCCTTACCTCCACCCTCCTGGACCTAGCCACCCGACATGTCCCGCTAAAGGAACCCAAATGTTCCGGCCCCCCCTGGCTCAGAAAAATTCCCAAACACCTCACAAGACTCCAATCCAACCAATGGAAGAATTACAAAGAAATGAGGAGAATCCATGGCGGACAGTCCCATCAAGCGTAGCAATCCCTCTTCACCTTCAACTCCTCCAACGACCGACTGAGAGCAACAACAATCTCACTACAATCCGACTACGAAAACAACCTAGCCAGAAATCGCAGCCTCAAACCGAAACTATTTCACTCATATATTAGGAACAAAAAAGTAAGCAGAACCAGGATAGGCCCACTAATGATCAACGACACCCTCACCGACTCACCAGAAGCAATGGCGGAATCCTTCGCCGAAGCCTTCTCCGGGGTGTACGAAATAATCCAGCCAGTGAACCCATTCCCCCACCAGATAGGAGCCGCCCCCCTCCCGACAGTCCCCATCAGGCACTCCGAATTACTGAAACTCCTAAAGTCCCTAAAACCCGACAGCGCTATGGGGCCTGACCTCATCCATCCCCGCCTCCTGAAGGAATGCGCTGCAGAACTTGCCGTTCCCCTCACTGCACTCTTCACCCTCTCCCTAGCCACCGGGACAGTCCCACCAACCTGGAAGGAGTCCCACGTCTCGCCTATCTTCAAGAAAGGAAGCAAATCAAACCCGCTAAACTACCGCCCCATAAGCCTAACCTCAGTTGTATGCAAGACCATAGAACGAATGATCACTAAATCTCTCTACAGCTTTCTGGATGACCATCTCCTGTTCGACAACAACCAGTTTGGCTTCAGGCCTTCCAGATCCGTGGTTGACCAACTACTACTGACATACAACTACATCACCACACAATATGACAAAGGTGAAACAGTAGACCTCATCATGTTCGATTTCCAAAAAGCGTTTGATAAAGTCCACCACCAAACCCTGCTAAACAAACTGAGAGACATAGGAATATCGGGGAACCTCCTTAGCTGGATTAAGAGCTTCCTGCTCGACCGAAAAATGAAGGTGCGCATCAACGGAAAAACAAGCTCAGCAAGACCAGTACTTAGCGGGGTCCCCCAAGGCTCCGTACTAGGCCCACTGCTGTTCCTCATCTTCATAAACCACATAGGATCACTACTAAGCTGCAAATACTTCATATTTGCAGATGACCTGAAAATATACCTCAGCTGCCCATCATCCTCATACCAAGCCCACGGTGGTATGGCAACCCTCCAAGAAAACATCGACCGGCTGCATGAAATTGCCTCTTCGTGGGGTCTAAGGTTTGCCACGGAAAAATGTGCTCACATGCGCTTCTCCCGCCACAAAACGAACCAGCCTACACAACCCATCTACTTCCTCCAAAACCTGCCCATCCAGCCATCAAACCTGCAGAAGGACCTTGGGGTATTCGTCCCAACAACCCTCAAATTTCACCACCATATCCGCCAGGCGGTAAACAAAGCGGGAGGAGTCGCCCAAAACCTGCTCAAGAGTACTGTAAACCGCTCCCCCCAATTCATGCTATCCCTCCTAAAGGTCGACCTAAGACCCATCCTCAACTTTGCGTCCCCACTCTGGAACCAAGACTACCTGACCGACAGCAGACTCACCGAGTCTGTTCAGAGAAGATGAACGAAGCAGATCTCCGGCCTTAGCGACTACCCATACGACGAGCGCCTACAAAGACTCAAACTCCACTCAGTCAGGGGCAGACTGATCAGGTACGACCAAATCTACTGCTACAAGATCTTCCATGGCCTCTCACCCATCAACCCCACCGACCTCTTCACCATGGCCCCTAGTACTGGCACCAGAGGCCACAGTTACAAAATCCAAGTACAGCACTGCTCCTCTGAAGCCAGAAGAAGATTTTTCTCCCACAGAGTCGTCAAGAGGTGGAACTCACTTTCAGAGGACACCGTTACTGCACCAAATCTCAGACTCTTCAAGCAACGCCTCCAAGCAGAAATACACGACTCCCTCCACGAATTTCACTAAAACAAAAAAAACAAAAACACATCTAAAACACCTAACATACATCTCAAACAAACTAACACAACTAAAAAGCTAGTCTCCAACGAGGGCACAATATAAACTAACTATCTCTGCCGGACTCCCAGTAACTGCTACTAATCGTGCATCTAGTTAGAGTGCCCGTATTCATGTCTTGGGCCCCCACTGAACACAGCTGCTCCGTGGACAGTGCGTGGCCCTACCTGGTAAGTAAACCTGGTAAGCCTTCGCTCGCATAGTAATCATTAAAAAAATATACGGAAAACGGATAAATATCAACATACTACTGTATGGTGTAAAAATATAAAATCAACATGTAAATAATGATATTACAGTATTTAAGTTAGCCCAGTATATAAGGAGATATAGTCGGTGTTGTTCACTCTTCATACACCCTGCTTTTATCACAAGGCAGTAATAAGTCTTCCTTGTCGTAATTTCCCTCTATTTTACCCTAGGGACCCTCCCCCTTCAGAACACTAAGAATGTATGGCGATAACTCAATTTCCATAGTGTTCACGTTAGACACGGCATTACGAGCATATAAAGTAGAAACCGATTCAATCGCATAGAGTTCAACGTGTTTATTTACTTGGGAGTAGTGGGCCAATGATGAGCCACGCCGTCTGGTGGAGAAATTGGAACTAACCCCGTGCACACTATGAATAGGTGCGCCAAATTTTTTGAAAGGGAGGGGTGCCTTACTCTTTCAACGTTTTCACTATACAGAAATATAACTAAATAAATATAACTATATTAATTCATGGGGTGCCAGAAATAAGAAAGTTACACATATATAAGTTACTATTGCACTATTATTCAAAACTATTATAGGTCTCTATGTTAAGTGATTGGGTTGCCACAAATAACAAAGATCCTAAAATATATATAGCTTATATAGTTTTCAAAAAGGGGGGAGTTTTTTTTTAGAGCTGGGTGTTGTCTGATCCTGAGAAAGTATAATTTATTCTTATATGAGCTTAGCACCGATATTGATAGTAAAACATATAGAAGTAATTCGTCTTCTATTTCTGAAACATTTGTTAGTTATTATTTAGAAGTAAAACATAGGGAACATATATTTCGTATAATATTGCTAGCTTGCTGGTAAGAATGTTAAGTTGGCAGCCCTGGGGTCACTGGAGGGTCGTGGTCCAGCTAGACTGTTTACACAGAGGGTGAAGAAGGGGTTTTAGAACTTAGTGTTGCCTGACCCCGAGAACGTATTATTTATCTCTACAGAAGTGTGCACGGATATGGGTATTAACCCTTAAATGGCGGCGCGCAACATAAGTCGAGTATAATAAATCTGGACTATGTGGCGGCGCGCGACATAGGTCGAGTTGGTATTTCCCGCCGTAATTTAAGTGGAAAGCAAAATCTAGCGGTCAGGCAGTGCACTAGTAAGTCCCACCCACACATCCCCATCACGTGAGCTTGGCTCAGTACCGCTCTAGCCGCCACAATGGAGAGACAAGATTTGCCCGTGTTCGATTCGGTGCCCGCCCCTAGTACGTCGCGCCAGCCAAGGCGTAGGGTCCCGCTCTCAGCCGAGGAGTTAGTTCTGCTGATGAACTCTTCAGCGGTATCTAGAATATCGTTGAATGAAAGCATGGAAGGGCTTGGTGACAGTGGGGGAAGTGAGGAGGAAGAAGAACTGGAAGATAACCCTGTCATCGGTTTCACAGACGCCATAACTTTCGGGTCGAAGATGGTGAAGAGTGACGAGGAGCTTGATGAACACACTGGTGTTGGTGTTGGTAAGTACAATGTACATTTATATTATTTGAGAGATTGATAGAGATTATATATATTATATATATCGGTGTACAGTAGAATACATTCCTTACGCATGTGACTGCAATTGCTCGCAAGTTTGATTGCAAGCGATTGAAGATTGTGGTGTTGGTCTTCATATATTACGTTTCCATTCATTATTTAGAGGCGTAGGCTATATAATACATATATATCGGTGTACAGTAGAATACATTCCTTACGCATGTGACTGAAATTGTTTGCAAGTTTGATTGCAAGCGATTGAAGATTGTGGTGTTGGTCTTCATATATTACGTTTCCATTCATTATTTATAGGCGTAGGCTATATAATACATATATATCGGTGTACAGTAGAATACATTCCTTACGCATGTGACTGAAATTGTTTGCAAGTTTGATTGCAAGCGATTGAAGATTGTGGTGTTGGTCTTCATATATTACGTTTCCATTCATTATTTAGAGGCGTAGGCTATATAATACATATATATATCGGTGTACAGTAGAATACATTCCTTACGCATGTGACTGAAATTGTTTGCAAGTTTGATTGCAAGCGATTGAAGATTGTGGTGTTGGTCTTCATATATTACGTTTCCATTCATTATTTCCTTACGCATGTGACTGAAATTGCTTGAAAGTTTTATTGCAAGCGATTGAAGATTGTGGTGTTGGTCTTCATATATTACGTTTCCATTCATTATCTTATTATCTTATAGGCGTAGGCTATATAATACATATATATCGGTGTACAGTAGAATACATTCCTTACGCATGTGACTGAAATTGCTTGAAAGTTTTGCAAGCGATTGAAGATTGTGGTGTTGGTCTTCATATATTACGTTTCCATTCATTTGATAGGCGTATATCACGGTGTAGGGTTGATTTCATAGTATGAAATCAACCCTACACCGTGATATAGACGCCTATCAAATGATGGTATTGATATTATTATTTCGTGTTTGCGAGTTTTCAATCATTTGATAGGCGTATATCACGGTGTAGGATTGATTTCATAGTATGAAATCAACCCTACACCGTGATATAGACGCCTATCAAATGATGGTATTGATATTATTATTTCGTGTTTGCGAGTTTTCATTCATTTGATAGGCATATATCACGGTGTAGGATTGATTTCATAGTATGAAATCAACCCTACACCGTGATATAGACGCCTATCAAATGATGGTATTGATATTATTATTTCGTGTTTGCGAGTTTTCAATCATTTGATAGGCGTATATCACGGTGTAGGATTGATTTCATAGTATGAAATCAACCCTACACCGTGATATAGACGCCTATCAAATGATGGTATTGATATTATTATTTCGTGTTTGCGAGTTTTCAATCATTTGATAGGCGTATATCACGGTGTAGGATTGATTTCATAGTATGAAATCAACCCTACACCGTGATATAGACGCCTATCAAATGATGGTATTGATATTATTATTTCGTGTTTGCGAGTTTTCAATCATTTGATAGGCGTATATCACGGTGTAGGATTGATTTCATAGTATGAAATCAACCCTACACCGTGATATAGACGCCTATCAAATGATGGTATTGATATTATTATTTCGTGTTTGCGAGTTTTCAATCATTTGATAGGCGTATATCACGGTGTAGGATTGATTTCATAGTATGAAATCAACCCTACACCGTGATATAGACGCCTATCAAATGATGGTATTGATATTATTATTTCGTGTTTGCGAGTTTTCAATCATTTGATAGGCGTATATCACGGTGTAGGATTGATTTCATAGTATGAAATCAACCCTACACCGTGATATAGACGCCTATCAAATGATGGTATTGATATTATTATTTCGTGTTTGCGAGTTTTCAATCATTTGATAGGCGTATATCACGGTGTAGGATTGATTTCATAGTATGAAATCAACCCTACACCGTGATATAGACGCCTATCAAATGATGGTATTGATATTATTATTTCGTGTTTGCGAGTTTTCAATCATTTTATAGGCGTATATATCACGGTATACGGTACATTTTTCTCCTTACGAAAGGAGAGAGAAGAGTCATAGCAATTTCCAGGTCACATGTACGGTACATAGTAGGGACAGAAATGTACCGTATACCGTGATATATACGCCTATCAAATGATTGAAATCAATATAGACCAATATACAGTATATATATATTGATATCAATCATTTGATAGGCGTATATATCACGGTATACGGTACATTTGTCTCCTTACGAAAGGAGAGAGAAGAGTCCTAGCAATTTCCAGGTCACAGGTACGGTACATAGTAGGGACAGAAATGTACCGTATACCGTGATATATACGCCTATCAAATGATTGAAATCAATATAGACCAATATACAGTATATATATATTGATATCAATCATTTGATAGGCGTATATATCACGGTATACGGTACATTTGTCTCCTTACGAAAGGAGAGAGAAGAGTCATAGCAATTTCCAGGTCACATGTACGGTACATAGTAGGGACAGAAATGTACCGTATACCGTGATATATACGCCTATCAAATGATTGAAATCAATATAGACCAATATACAGTATAT
>CM064577.1:21259725-21284725 GCA_032716605.1 Paralithodes platypus | reverse complement strand
AGAAAGAGAGAGAGAGAGAGAGAGAAAGAGCGAGAATACAGAGAATACAGAAATAAGGAGAAACAAGATAAAATAAGAGGGCTTACCGAAGGAATAATAGACGCGCGTGAGGCCGAAGTCAGGACAAAGCGAACGCATCCGAACGCGCCTGGGAAATACACCAAAAAGTAGCCTCCCTTCCTCACCTCCTCCCACCCTCCACACTCGCTCAATTCATTCAGAATAGACTTCTATGGGGAGACGAAGAGTTGTTCGTTCCAAAAATCATCGTTTCGTTCCGATTGGAGCCATAGTTACGGCGCTAGGGCGAGTGAAAGTGAGCGAATATTTCGGGATTGTGCCCGCTGGGCGGCTCGGTGTAAAATACCGCCTAGCCCGCTAATAAGGTGTTAAAAATATATACATCACTCATCTTCTACTTCTGGAACATTTGTTAGCGGGTTGTTTCGAAGGAAAGTGCATAGGGGACACCTATTGTGTATAATATTCCTAGCCTGTTGGTGAGAGGGTTAGGGTGGTAGTCTTAGGAGTCATGAGGGGGTCGCGGGTCGCTAGCCTCGCGCGTATGTTTTCCTTACGTAGTTTTAGACAGAGCTTGTAGTTCTTCTAATAAGTTTTAGGGGATTTAGCAATGTTAGGTTTTCTTTAGCAGAGAGAACATAATAGTTTTTAGCTTAATATTACATGTTTATACTAGCTTAAAAGACTCGCAATCTTGAAGATTGAATTGGCAATAGTGCGGGTTTTACTAGGTCAACTGGTTTTCTCCTCCCGTGGTTAAGGAGGGGACGATTTGCAGACAAGGTTTTATAGCGCTTATTAAAGCGCGTTACAATCGTTAATTAGGTTAGATTTATTCAGTATAGTTAAGACTGAGATTCTTGATATGCATAACTTCATGCAGAATAAGTTCTTAATGTTATTCGAGGCTTTATACTAGTGACTGGATAGGTTGGCAATTCTGGTGGTCAATGTTTCATCTGGGGATTTGAGAAAGGCAAAGTTCGTTGTCTTACACACTCAGAAAGAAGCATGTGTGGTCTGTTTGATTTGAAAATAGAGAATTGTAGTTCTTTTAGAGAAGGCATGTACTATTGTGGACATAAGTCCTGATACACCTGCCCGGCAGAGAATCGCGAATTGTATTGGTAACATTGATACACCCCCCCGCCCCCACTCCTTCCCCTCTCTACTGCCCCCTCTCAGCCAAACCCTCCCTTCTTCTTTCTTTCCTATTTCACTTATGTAAGCCCCTCCCCCTGGATTGTTTCCACCACTGTGACTATAACCAGGGCCCTGACTATAGAATTATACAGTAAATAGCACCATAACCTCTTTCTCCTTCCTTTCTCTCATTTCTCCCTCTATCATCGTATCTATGTATTTTTATGCATGCTTTCCAAATCTTCTTCCTAAAATGATATAACATATCGTTAAAATAGCAATAGGTTACATAGCTCATGTTCATATTTGCCAAATTATTATAAACCTAGCTCAATGTTAGGTGTTATGATCCATTCGAATATGTAAGTATATTAACGATATAATGTTATCTAAGTCAGATACAATTGAGACTTTAATATACTTTTATATTCACATAGTTCAATCAAGTTACGATTAATTAAGCCATTATATCCCAATATCTGGAGTAGGCATGTATTTATGTGTTTTACTGTATACATACAATACTATTAAAACAGATCATTGACCTATACATAAAATGGGTACCTTGATTCTATGCATTGAATATTAAAAGTTAAAAATATATGGTTACGTGTGTATTCTCAATACAGTATTCGCCTGTCAACCCACCTCCCCCTTAACTACGGAAGCTCACACTAATCTATTTATATTTTGTAACTAGTCAACGCAAACACATTAATGTAACATTACTTTACACATAGTTGCATGTTATTGTCTTACTTGAGGAGCTTTGGCGTCGTTCAATTACCTCAGCGAGCGCTGCTCCCTCCGAGATTAACCCCTTCCGTACCAGGGTTCCGTATATTTTGTATTTAGCTATATTTAAGCAATTGTATGCAGCTAATGAAGGATCTGTGGTATTAAGAAGGGTTAATTGAGATGGTATAAAGACGTTTAACTGTTAAACTTCCTTCTTTTACTGAATAATAATGTTAATAATAACTATACTCCATTCACTGGAGAGGGTGAGATTAAACTGTTGGGAGAGGCCACTCCCTCCTTCCGAGTGGATAGATGGACCCACGAGACTGGGTATGGTTCTTCTTGTCCCTTCGATTACCATACAAAAATACAGAAGTGCAGTTCAGTCAAATATAATATTGGATTGCATGTATGTAAATTTGCAATGAAGCAACTTGGTTGAGCCCGAGAACTTTCAGTCTTCTACTTCTACTTTCTCACTTCTCAGCTTGTTCTTCCTCTGTCCAATTGCTCTTCTTTCCTACTTTACTCCAGCCATCTGGCCTGGGGTAAATTTGCACCAAATTAATTTAGACTCTGTTTCATCATAACGTAGAGGCAAATTGCCAATATATGGTATGACATTTTGGTAGGCTATATTAAATATGGCAGTTGACACGAATTAGTAAGTCGAACATAAGGCAGTGGAAATTTGTAAGACAAAACAGACTATAATTCCTAAAACATGACAAATGTATAGATCTATAGAAGGCCGTGGCTTGGCTGAGAGAGGGTGGTATAGTGGGGATGGAGGGGGGGGGGGGGGGGGGGGGGGGGGGGGGGGGGGCGGGGGGGGGGGGGGGGGGGGGGGGGTACCAATGTTACCAACACAATTCGCGGATTCCTCTCAGGCAGTTGTAGCAGGACTTATGTCCACAATAGTACTGTACATAGTTGTTTACATAGAAGATAGAACGCATCTCTATGAGATGGTTTGATAGGACTCTGGTATTTTGACGAGATCTTTGGACATCGTTTATTTCAGTACACTCTGTTTACTTATGTAATTCGTTTTGTGACATGTTGCCTTAATATTAATTATACTCTTTTACTAATTGTTTTTCTTTTTGTAATGTTTATTGTTTTCTTAATATTAAATACACATATATACATTTTAGCATTGACATATTATTCAAAAGGGTTGGGAGAACAATATTTTCTTGGCGGCAGTTGTGGTTCTCCTCGGGCAGATTTTCTGTCCTGGCAAGATGGGGTTAGCCTGCTCCACATTGGCGAGTCGGCCACTTCTCTGGTCCTTCGTCTTGGCGGGTGACCTTGACATCGCTGTCTGGGGCAGGGTCGTGGCATTCCTCTCAGTTGCTTTCACTTCTCCTGTTTTTCTTGTTTTTACTTTTCTTGCTCTTCTCTGTTTTCTTCTCCTCCTCTCTTTCCTTTGGTTTTGTTTTTCTTCTGTATTGTATTTATATACCTCTAATATACCTCCAATATACCCCTAATATAGCCCTCTAATATAATTATGTTCTCGTCCCCTTCCCCGCCCCCATCCCAACATCTGGACCAATATATACGTTCTTCATTACATTAGTGGTGGCTCCCTTTCCCCCTCACTCACTCCCCCTCCCCTGGTTTCATTTCCCTCTGGACTTCCATTTCCTTATTACCATGTACCTCTCCTATTATCACTTGTGTCTAGTTGTGTCGTTTCTATGTACAGTACTCTCTGAGAGTCTAGGACATAAATCGTGGCCTTAACCCCTTCTGTACCGATGCCGTCTTTCTTAATTAATTTCAGCTACATTTAGACGTTTTTATGAAGCTTGGGAAGGATATGTCTTAGCTAAAATGATTGTTTAAGATAGTATTTAATTGCTAGACGTCCTTCCTAAGCTGAATAAAATCATCTTATAGTTGCCAACGTATAATGAAACGGACGTCGCCGGTACAGAAGGGGCTAAGGGGGGATTTATTTATTTATTTATATATTTATTTATTTTGTCTATATTATTATTATTTGTAGTAGCATTAGTAGTAGTATTAGTAGTAGTAGCAGTATTTTCATATATTTTTGATATAGGGAAAGATACGGGATGAGGCCTTAATAGAAGGATAAGCTGGGATGGGCGGGTGAATGGAGGGATGTGTGGTGATGCTAGCCTTATATTGTGTGTGTGTGTGTGAGAGAGAGAGAGAGAGAGAGAGAGAGAGAGAGAGAGAGAGAAGGAGGGAGGCAGAATGGAGGGGTATATGGTGTTAGGTTGATGCTAGCCTACAGTATATTGTGTGAGAGTGAGAGTGAGTGAGTGGGCGTATATTATGGAGATTTTACCCTATATTGTTGTGGATGTGAGAGAGAGAGAGAGAGTGAGTGAGAGTGATTGAGTGTAATGCCTAGGGACAAAGTGTAAAACCTACCCAAGTAAGTAACACCATTATATAAGTAACACCATTATATAAGTAACACCATTATATAAGTAACACCATTATATAAGTAACACCATTATATAAGTAACACCATTATATAAGTAACACCATTATATAAGTAACACCATTATATAAGTAACACCATTATATAAGTAACACCATTATATAAGTAACACCATTATATAAGTAACACCATTATATAAGTAACACCATTATATAAGTAACACCATTATATAAGTAACACCATTATATAAGTAACACCATTATATAAGTAACACCATTATATAAGTAACACCATTATATAAGTAACACCATTATATAAGTAACACCATTATATAAGTAACACCATTATATAAGTAACACCATTATATAAGTAACACCATTATATAAGTAACACCATTATATAAGTAACACCATTATATAAGTAACACCATTATATAAGTAACACCATTATATAAGTAACACCATTATATAAGTAACACCATTATATAAGTAACACCATTATATAAGTAACACCATTATATAAGTAACACCATTATATAAGAATCTTTATTCTCGCAAATTCTAGTACACTAAATATCATCGCGAAAATCTGCATGCATAATATATTAAAATGAGGTAAAGAAAACGGGGAACCTCTGAGGCTGCCTCCATAATGTGTTGGTGGCATATTATTATTTACCCCTTCTGTACCGGCGACGTCTTTTTCATTATATTTTGCCAAGTATTAGACTATTTTATGCAGCTTAAGAAGGACGCCTGCCAATTAAAAGGTTACCGATTAACTTTATTCATCCTCTTAGCTACATATTCCCTTCCAAGCTTCAAAAAATCGCCTAAATGCAGCTGAAAAAAAAAAAAAAATCACCATTCCGGATTGGGTTAACCCCTTCTGTACCCGGGATGTATTTTTTTGTTTTATTATAGCTACATTTAGGGGATTTTGTGCAGTTTAAGGAGGATCTGGGGTATTAAAGAGGGTTAAGTGAGATGGTTCGAGGCCTGTGAATTGCTGGAGGCCCCATTTTAATTTGTATAAAATCGTCTAATAGTAGCCAGAATAAAGTTAAAGGATAATGGCTGGTGATTATACTCTGTTTCAAGTAAGTGGGCCAAAGCTCTCAAGACCTTTCTCCCTAGATAGGGCGAAAGGTCTTGAAATGGCCAGGCTAATGGGGCGAACGTCTTAAGATCTCATAACTGATTGGGCTAAACAAGAAGGAGAAGGGGCCCAGACAAAAAATGAAAATACTGCTCTCTCTCTCTCTCTCTCTACCAAGGGAGGTGGTCGACAGTAATTCTATTGATACGTTAAAGAAATAAGAGATGATATTTAGAAACTGTGAATCATAATGAAGATGGGATTAATATGAATTAATCAGTAGGGATGTGTAATTTCCTTTTCAAACTCATTTCTTCCTATATTATATACACACTTTCCTTGTGGGCATTTCCTGACCCATAAGGTTTCACTTCACCCTATTTTCCGGTACGGCTTTTTAGCCGGAGGGAGCGGAGGGTGGGGAGAGAGCCTTCTACGTTACTGTCCTATTCTTCCACCATAAACTGTCCTTGTCTAGTAGTATTAAGGCCGGACCACCTAGTTGGGACCGCAAGGTCTGTGTGGTCTGAGTATCTGTGTATCTCTGTGTAACCCTCTCACACACAAATATCTGTTTACAGGTTCCCCTATCCTGTTAATTCCCCTTCGCATCATTATTATCTCTCCTCTCTCTCTCTCTCTTCTTCTCTCTCTCTCTCTCTCTCTCTCTCTCTCTCTCTCTCTCTCTCTCTCTCTCTCTCAAACAAATATCTGTTTACACGTTCCCCTATCCTGTTAATTCCCCTTCGCATCATTATTATCTCTCCTCTCTCTCTCTCTCTCTCTTTCTCTCTCTCTCTCTCTCTCTCTCTCTCTCTCTCTCTCTCTCACACAAATATCTGTTTACACGTTCCCCTATCCTGTTAATTCCCCTTCGCATCATTATTATCTCTCCTCTCTCTCTCTCTCTCTCTCTCTCTCTCTCTCTCTCTCTCTCTCTCTCACACAAATATCTGTTTACACGTTCCCCTATCCTGTTAATTCCCCTTCGCATCAGTATCTACGTATCCCTTCCTCCTCGCGCAACAAAAATATCTGTTTACCTTAATCCCATCTATTTCTCCTTCTCTTATATCTCTCCCTCTTTCTCTCTCTCTCTCCTATATCTGTTTACCATCAACAAATTGGCTTCTCTGTATCATGAATTCCTCCTCTCTATCTCTCTTCTCTTTCTCTCTCTTCTCTTCTCTCTCCTCTTCTCTCGACCTCTCTCTCTCTCTCACACACAATATATTACACGTTCCCCTATCCTGTTAATTCCCCTTCGCATCATTACTATCTCTCCTCTCTCTCTTCTTCTCTTTCTCTCTCTCTCTCTTCTTCTCTTTCTCTCTCTCTCTCATTCACAAAATAGACACGTCCCTATCCTGTTAATCCCTTCGCATCATTATTCTTCTCTCTCTCTCTCTCTCTTCTTCTCTCTTTCTTTCACACAAATATCTGTTTACACGTTCCTTCCTGTTAATCCCATTGCATTATTATACTCCTCTCTCTCTCTCTCTCTCTCTCTCTCTCTCACACAAATATCTGTTTACACGTTCCCCTATCCTGTTAATCCCCCTTCGCATTATTATTATTCCTCCTCTCTCTCTCTCTCTCTCTCTCTCACACAAATATCTGTTGAACGTTCATCCTGTTAATCCCCCTTCGCATTATTATTATTCCTTCTCTCTCTCTCTCTCTCTCTCTTCTTCTCTTTCTCTCTCTCTCTCTCACACACAAATATCTGTTTACACGTTCCCCTATCCTGTTAATTCCCCTTCGCATCATTATTATCTCTTCTCTCTCTCTCTCTCTCTCTCTTCCTCTCTTTCTCTCTCACACAAATATCTGTTTACACGTTCCCCTATCCTGTTAATCCCCCTTCAATTATATTATCCTCTATCTCTCTCCTCTCATCACTCAATATCTGTTTACACGTTCCCCTATCCTGTTAATCCCCCTTCGCATTATTATTATTCCTTCTCTCTCTCTCTCTCTCTCTCTCTCTCTCTCTCTCTCTCTCTCTCTCTCACACACAATGTCTGTTTACACGTTACCCTATCCTGTTAATTCCCCTTCGCATTATTATTATTCCTCCTCTCTCTCTCTACCAGTGTTTGGAGGCAGTGCATTCGTATATATATAAAAGTGTTTTAGCTCAGTTTTTAGCTGTTAGTTGACTTAATTGTTTTTGTTTTCTGTACTTAGTTGTTTGCTCCTCGCTAAGCTTTTTGGGATCATGTCAGGTATGGAGTGCGAGTCCTTTACTGAACTGCATCATCTTATTCTCCAGGTAAGGGAAGAGATGGTTGTGGTGAAGGAAGAGGTCTTGGCTCTAAGGGAGGTTAATGTTAAACTTCAGAGGGAAGTGGATTTGATTAAAGACGAAAATCTAGCTTTCAAGCTTAGCCAAGAGGAAATTAAGTCGAGTAAGGGGAAAAGGGAGGAAGTTGATGACAATTTGTATTCATGGCAGGTTGTTAAAAATACGGGTGGGAGAGTCACACTCAAGAAACAGGATAGTAGAATAGAGTGTGACAAATACATTCTCTCCTTTGCGAGACGAATGTGAGGGAAAAGATAGTCAGGATAAGGAAGGGTTAGCCGAAGTGCCTGCCGCCGACTCAGCTCCAACCTCTGACGCTGTGCTACCTACCACCACCACCACCCCCACCACCACCACCAAGGGAGCTTCTGCCACCACCGGGGGTTCTCCAACTGCAGCTGCTGGATCCTCCCGAGGGAAAGGTAAGTCTGTGTCCCGAGAAGGTAAGTCTGTGTCGATTGTGGGCAACTCCATGGTAAGACATTTAGTTACGGCTACCGCACTAAACTTAGGAAGGTTGTGTGTCTGCCTGGCCATGGAGTTGGGAGGGTTTTAGAGAAGAAGGACCACATCTTGGAAGATAGTGGAGATAACCCCATCATCTGTCTCAGTGCCGGGAATAACGATGTTGGTAAGGGTAGAAGTGAGGAACTGCTGCAGCAGTATCGGGATGTGTTAGATAAGGTAGGATGAAGGAGGGATCCCTGTAGTACATTCTATCCTACCCAGAAGAGGAGTTCCCAAGGAATGGACATCCAGGGCGATTGGTGTCAATTGCCGTTTGGAGAAATATTGCAAAGAAAAAGCAATGCCATTCATTCATAACTGGGATAGTTTCTATGGGAGAGAGGGGATGTACGCAAGGGATGGGGTTCATCTTTCACGGTTAGGGGTTTCTACATTAGCTAGTTCTTTAGATAGGGTGGTTGTGGGGTTTTGAACAGAAATATTGAGTGTGTAAATGAGAGGTTAAATGGAACAATTTTAGCGTCAGGCGAAAGCGATAAGGATATTCAGTCTCATGCTAAAAATGATGACTATATTGCAAATGATAGTAGTGATGGTGCAACGGAAGATGGAAATGTCGTTAGAAATAAAGGTAAATTAGGTATAAAGAAAAGAAGTAAATTGAGAGTATATTACACAAACTGTAGGAGTCTATGTAACAAAATGAACGAACTTAGAGCCCTTGTTAGCAAAGAAAATATAGACATAATAGCGCTAACTGAAACGTGGATTAATGCAGAAACCAGGCATTTTTTAGCAGAATTTGATATACCAGGATATAGTTTGTTTAAATATGACCGAACAAGTAAGAGGGGTGGCGGTATAGCAGTGTTTGTCAGGAGTACATTAAAAAGCTGTATTAAATCAGGTTTTAGACAAATAACGATAATGAAAGTGTTTCGGTAGAGGTTAACGAAGGTAGTGAGACCATAGTTATTGGAGTTATGTATAGACCGCCAAATATGAGTAGAAATGACGGAACGTCATTATGGGAGGAAATTAAAATGGCATCAAGGTTTAGCAATGTGTGCATTATGGGGGATTTTAATTTTCCGAATATAGATTGGCAGCATCAAATAGGAGACTCTGATTCTGAGGAGTTTATAGAGGTAGTACAAGATAGTTTTTTATTTCAATTCATAGATACGCCGACTAGAGGTATAATATTCTCGATTTAGTTTTCAGTAACAATGAACATATGGTAAATAATGTAGAGATAGGGGACCACCTAGAAAATAGTGACCACAATTCTGTGTATTTTAATATACAATGGAAAGGTAATACCAGAGAGAATACAACATTAATACCTGACTTCAGAAAAGCCAATTATGGTGGGTTAAGAAGAGCCCTATTAGCTGACCCTATGGTCAAAAAATTAAGTCGATCCAGGTTTCCAAATGAGTGTACCCCTTCTCAGGCACCTGTCATCTTTAGTCAGGAAGAGACGTCAACCTTGGTAGATACATACGATAATATTATCGAGTCAGTATTCAATGCACAAAATAAATACATCCCCAAAAGAAAATTTAGATCAACACAGAACCAACCCAAATGGATGAATAATAGACTATTAGATCTTCTAGGACAAAAGAGAGGAATATATAGAAAAATTAGAAAAGGCGAAATTCACCTACTTGCTTACTATCAGAATCTATCAAGACAGGTAAAAAAGGATATTAGGAAAGAAAAAAGAAATTATGAAATTAAGGTTGCCAATGACTCAAAAATAATCCTAAAGCTTTTTACCAACTATATAAATCCAAGGTTAGAGATGTAATTGGTCCCCTTAAAACTTCGATAGGAGAAATGACAGAAATGATTTAGAAATGTGCAGTACATTAAATAGTCAATTTCTTTCCGTTTTCACTAATGAAAATTTGGCACAGTTTCCAGAAGTCCGTAAGGTATATAGCGATAGTATAGAAAATAGGTTAAGTACGGTTACTATAAGTAGAAATGATGTGCTTAAGGAAATTGACAGACTGAAACCTCATAAATCGCCTGGTCCTGATGAGGTATATGCTAGAGTATTAAAAGAATGTAGGGATGAGTTAAGTTACCCATTAACATTTTTATTTAACAAGTCATTGGAGACAGGTATAGTTCCAGAAGCTTGGAAGCTTGCAAACGTAGTTCCGATCTTCAAAAAAGGTGACAAATCAATAGCATCCAATTACCGTCCCATTAGTCTTACATCAATCATAGGAAAGCTACTAGAGTCAATTATTGCTAGTAAAAGTAGAAACCACTTAGATACATTTAATTTAATAAATTCTTCTCAGCATGGATTCACTCAGGGACGTTCTTGCCTTACTAATTTGCTTAGTTTTTTCTCAGAGGTATATGAAGCAGTAGATAATGACAAGTCATATGATATAATATATTTAGATTTCAGTAAAGCTTTCGACAGAGTCCCCCATGAGAGATTGATGAGAAAGGTTGAGGCGCATGGAATAGGTGGGGCGTTGTTGGGATGGATTAGGTCATGGCTAATTGGTAGGAAGCAGAGAGTCAGCATAAATGGTACGAAGTCAGAATGGGGAGCAGTCAAAAGTGGTGTCCCCCAGGGATCTGTATTAGGTCCTCTGTTGTTTGTTATATACATAAATGACCTTGATTTAGGTATAACTAGTAGGATAAGTAAATTTGCAGACGATACCAAAATGGGGAGAACAATTGATTCAGATAGAGATATAGAGTGCCTCCAAAGGGATCTAGATACCTTACACGAATGGTCAGTAAATTGGCAGATGAAGTTTAACATTGACAAATGCAAGGTATTAAAGATAGGGAAGATGCATACAAATGTTAAATATAAACTAGCTAATGTTGAATTAGAAAACTCGAATTGTGAGAAAGATCTAGGTGTGTTTGTTAGCAATGATTTGAAGCCTAGACAACAGTGTATAAGCATTCGAAACAATGCAAACAGGATTCTCGGGTTCATCTCTACGAGTGTGAGTAACAGAACTGCTGATGTTATCTTAAAACTTTACTTGTCATTGGTGAGACCCCATATGGATTATGCTGTTCAATTTTGGTGTCCTTATTACAGAATGGACATAGATTCATTGGAGAGAGTACAACGTAGAATGACAAAAATGATCCATAATATTAGAAATCTTCCGTATAAAGAAAGGTTGAAGAAATTAGGCTTACATTCGTTAGAGAGATGCAGAGTTAGAGGGGATATGATAGAGGTGTTCAAGTGGGTTAGTGGGATTAACAAAGGGGACATGACAAATGTACTAAAGCTCAGTGATAGCGAAATAACTCGTACCAATGGTTTCAAATTAGATAAATTTCGTTTCAGAAAAGATATAGGCAAATATTGGTTTGGTAACAGAGTTGGAGATGGGTGGAATGGACTACCAAGTGCTATAGTGGGATTAAAAACGGTAGGGAGCTTTAAGATAAAATTGGATAAGCATATGGACGAGAAGGGTTGGGTGTGAAGGGGGATCAGCAGGGTTGGGCCAATCAGCGCTCTGCAGACCCCCGTAATCCTGCGTTAATCTCTAACCGTTTTGGTAAGATGATCCTCAGGGTATTAGAGTGTTGAGCCTATAATTGGGCTTTGTAATTGGGGTTGTGTGGGACAGGGATCTGCCTTGCTTAGGCCAATCGGCTTTCTGCAGACTCCCATTTTCTTATGTTCTTATGTTCTTAAAAGGCGGCATACTATCTCAATTCATACTTTTAGCTCAATTAATACTTTTAATAAATAATGTAGCTGAAATCAAATACAAAAGACGTCGCTGGTACAGAAGGGGTTAAACAAACCTTCTGCATATTTACAGGGTTAACCCCTTCTGTACCGGAGACTTCTTTTGATTTGACTTCAGCTACATTTAGACGATTTTATGAAGTTTAGGTATGAAGCTTTATGGTAGTTAAGAGGATTATGTATCAGAATTGTAGGAGATATGACAGTATAATTGTAGAAGTTATGCTGGATGCACCGTGTGGTGTAGGAGAAATGATGGGTACTCAGTATCAGAATTGTAGGAGATATGACAGTATAATTGTAGGAGTTATGCCGGATGCACCGTGTGGTGTAGCAGAAATGATGGGTACTCAGTATCAGAATTGTAGGAGATATGACAGTATAATTGTAGGAGTTATGCCGGATGCACCGTTTGGTGTAGGAGATATGCTGGGTACTCAGTTTTGGTGTAGGAAATGTGCTGGATACTTGTGTGTGTGTAGGAACTATGACCGACTTTGTGTAGGATATGTGGCAGTACTCCAACTTTTGTAGTTGTGTAGGAGATGTGACTACGCCCCCTTGTAGCAATTTGGCACTGCCGACTAGGAGGGTCTCCGGTAGTACTTATTTGATTTCCCACGGAATAACGTTTGCTTCCGTTGCCGGGGACCCTCGGAGAGTGCTGAACTCATTACCGAGGTAATCCTCTCGGGCATGGAGGCATACATTTCATTTTCTTTCCCTCAGACTAATGTAAAACAAACTTGGTTTACTCACGCTTGTTCTACTTCTGTCCGCAATAAGGATGAAGCATTCAAACGGTACTGACACCTTCAAAATCAAGAATCTTATTCTTCCTATGTTTCTGCCCAGAATTAAGCCAAATATGTTTTTCCACTCACCAAACACTCTTTCATCGATTCTATATTAAATGCACTGAACTATCCAATATATAATGCTAATGTTGGAAAGGTTGGGAGAGAGTTATCTTGACCAGAATTCGAACCCACTCACTCCAGGTATATTTGGAAGAGCTGACCACCATAAGCACTCAGCCATATGCTCATGGCCGAGTAGTTATGGTGCCCAGCTCTTCCAAATATACCTGGAGTGAGTGGGTTCGAATCTTGGTCAGGTTACCTCTCGCTGAGCTATCCAACTCTAAGCTCTTCCCAAGCTTTCTTGTATCTAGCCAAAAACCTCTCCACCAATTGTTCTTCTTCGTCTTTCCCTCCCCTTTTCCACTCTGACGGCACTACCGTCACTTCTTCCTCTGACAAAACTAAACTCTTCACCCAAACTTTCGCTAAAAACTCCACTTTGGATGATACTGATGTTATTCCTCCCTCTCCAACTTACACCTAATATCATAATATCTTATAAATATGCGCTCTCTATCCTCTCTGGGCTTAATACTAAGAAGCCGTGATGGTGTTCCTCCTGTTGTACTAAAAATTGTTTGCTTCCGTGCTGACTCCCTGCCTAGGCAAACTCTTTCGTCTCTGTCTCTCCTCTAATGTCTTTCCTTCTTGCTGGAAGTTTGCTCTCAATCAACCTATCCCAAAGAAGGGATGATCGCTCTCAACCCTCCAACTATCGTCCATTTGCTCTCATTTCTTGCATCTCCAAAGGTTTGGAAACTATTCTTACTTCGAAATTTCTTAAGCATCTCTCTGCCCATATAATCTACTTTCAGATCGCCAGTATGGCTTCCTTAGAGGTCGCTCTACTGGTGATCTTCTTTCATATCTTATTCATATCTTAATAACTTTTGGTCATCCTCCTTTCATGATTTCGGTGAAACCTTTTCTTTTGTGCTAGACATATATGTCCTTTAATAGAGTCTGGCACAAATCTCTTAACTTCTAAACTACCCACCTTTAGTTTGCGTCCCTCAATGTGTGCCTTTATCTCTATTTCCCTTCCTGGCCGTTCCATAGCTGCAGTTGTGGACGGCCATCTTTCACACCCTCAACCTATCAATTATCCGCTATTCATTCATATGCTGATGACTATTCAACTAGATTTTCAGAACCCCCCAGCAAGCAATCTCTCAAGAAGTCACGTAACGATGCCATAAAACACTTATCTTCTGACCTATCAACAATTCCCATTTGGGGTAGAAAATATATTGTTGCTTTTGGTGCTTCCAAAACACATTTCTCAATTTATCTACCCATCAAGAACTCCCACAGGACTTTCCCTTATACTTTAACAATACACAAATCAACCCTTCTTCTTCTCTCAGTATTCTCTGTGTCTCCTTTTCTCCTGATCTCACTTGGAAAGATCATATTACCACCCTTGCTAAAACAGCTTTCCAGAAGCTGGGTATGCTCAATCGTCTCCGGGGGTTCTTTACCCCTGCACAGATTCTTGCTCTGTACAGAGGCAGAGTGTTCACATGTGTGGGGAAGATCCTCTCACACAGCATTTCTTGACAAAGTAGAAAAGAAAACCTTTCATCTCATTAACTCATGTCCACTCCCTGACTCTCTGTGATCTCTCTCTTCGCCGCAAAATTGCATCTCTCTTGCTATTCTACCGATATTACAATAATCAGTGTCCCTCACCATCTTTCAATGTATACCACCTCCTCTACAAAGAGTACGTAGAACTCGTCTTCCAACACAATCCCACCCCTACTCTTTGCAACTCTCCAACCCAAGTGTGAAACGTTATTCCCAATCTTTCCCCTATTCAACAGATGAGCTCTGGAACGCTCTACCCTGAATCCATTTTCCCTTCATCCTATGACTTTAATTGCTTTAAACTTCGTGTATCCAGGCATTTTGGCTCGAACATTCCTTGATTTTGGCCCTGTCACTCTTTCAACTATGGGGAAGGCATTCGTCACAGGCAGTTCTGCCCTTTGTCTCACTAACTCACATAGAAAAATGATCTACTAACTATAAAATTACCATGCTTTTATTTCAGTCTCGCTCTACAGGTTTTGTGTGAGTCAATTATTTAGTAAGATTAAGATTACTCTCTTTATTAGTTAATAAGGATGTATAAAATGTAGAGTTACCAATAATGCTATTGTAAAGTCGAATTTTAACTAAATATATAAGAAATCAATAGACTTTATATTATTGATTGGCAATATTTGTCAAAATTGAATTATTTGTATCCTAAAGAAATATTGAATTAAGAAATGTTATGTTACGTGCAATAGTTTGAAAGCCCCATAAATTAAATATGTGTATATATTCCATACCAAGTGTGTTTTTTCGTAAACTAATTCTGACAACAATAAACACGTAGGAAATGCTGCAACTCCTCCTTTTCAATCATCTTTTAGATACTGACCTTTTTGTTAAGCTTTATGTTATTCACAATTTACTGTTAAATATGTTACGAAATCACAGGTCATATATTCACATAAATGAAAATTCCCCCGGTTTTTTTATAACTAGGTTTAAATTATTAATGAGGACTGATAATTCGTTGCTCCCGTTTATCTTTTGCGCCTTTAATCTCTTCCTGTTTTCTGTAATCTGTTAAAGTTAATTTATAAAGCTTTATGTATCTCTCCTGGTTCATCTTTCACTAGATTGTTAGCAGTTATATCTCAAACCTTCGAAGTCTACGTTTGCCTATGTCATGATATTATGAATTTCTCTAATTATCTTAAAACACAATTACAGTATATATCATAAAGCAGCACAATGCATTATTTTCGTTTTACTAGTTGTATATACTATGCATCTTTGTTCACCATAATTATTACAATCCTATTCAGTATTTTCATTTTAATGTATTCCCAACCCTATCTTAATACGTGTAGCTTTTTCACTTTAATGTCACGGTCGTTATAGGATGTTCCTCAGTTTTGGAATGTTATTTATCTACAAAATCGGTAATGGCTAGCTCAATTACTCATCCAACTACAAGATGTCCCGCCAACAATTAATGAACTCATTTACTATATGCCACTAACCAACTGTATACAGCTTACAACCCGTAGCAAGGAATGGCCCTAACGCTATCTCATTTAACGCCTTCACTTCTATTGATGCCGTCAAAACGCAACAAAAAATACCTGGTATAACGGAAAGGTTCTGCATAATCATGTTTTCATTTGATATTAATTAAGCTTACACCACCCTTGCGTCATTATTGTTGAGCATATCTACCAAGAGGTTTGACCAATAAATATAACTTAGTTTTTAATGTGGGGATATTATTTTATAACATGGTCTTTTGTGCCTCTATACCGAAACTTTGCGGATTGTATTGACACATTATATATAATAATATATAAAATCGTTATATGATGAGTTATCTGCTCAACAGGTGGCGTTGTGTGTGTGTAAGTGTGAGAGTCCGAGTGTAGGAGGTGAGACAGTGAAGCACGGGAACGAGGTGGCTTCAGAGAAGGGGTCGTTTCGGGCCATGAGTGAGCACCGTGCCTCATGTGAAGGCAAGATGGCAGGTGCTCGTTGTACTCTACGTGCTTCACATGTCTTACTCCCTAGACTGGAACAAGACCTCACGGGCTTCACTGTTCATTGTAAAGCGGTGAATGTTAAGGCTCTCAGCCTATGCCTGAGAGGAAGTAAGCTGGAATATAGAAAAAAAAAAAAAAAAAAATGTTTTTCTTGAACAGGTGTATTGCTATGTAAATATATATTAGTCATCCTTTGTTTCCTGGTTTCTGCTTTGGAGTGAAATTAATAAAGATAGATTATTTATAGATACATTGAATAATGTTGTGTTAATTTATAATATTGTGTTGTTTAAATTCTTATGGACGCATATAATGAAAAGCGATTATATACCCGTGACAATGCCAACACTGATAATACCTCCGGTAAACTTGGAAGACACTTTAATGACGCAGAGGTCATCAGATACCGTAGTATATACCTCTCCATATGCTGCAACTTTTCTTACCACAACAGGTAACACAAAAAGTCACCACTGAAACTATACCGTATTATATACACCATATATGCATTGCATACTTTCGTTACTACTATGACCTATACACTCACCATTATGCTGAAACACTAACTATAATATTTTAAGTTTGACTGAATCACCAACTGACAAATAATAACAATTACTATATATCCCCCTTGTTAGGTAACCAACAGGTAGTTCAGCTGTATCTGACGCTCCCATGTTTGAACAATAACACATTCCCGATATCACAACTCAGTAGGCGCTCTAAGCAGAGATAAAATATGAAGTAGTACTACATTAGAGATTTAAGATATCATAAATTTGAATGCCTATATGTCACATATATATTGTATATGGAGAGAGAGAGAGAGAGAGAGAGAGAGAGAGAGAGAGCAATACCAGGTTAGCAGCCTGCAGCACGTTTATTATGCTACACACACCTCACGAATCCAATACTTCGCAATCATAATACCACATAATAATCAAAACACAAAATTAATAATTCTTTCACAGTAAAGTATTTGGTCACCCACTTCCCTTCACCACCACCTGCTCCCACCTGCCGCTGGTTACCCCTCCCACTCCTGTACCCTCTTTCCACCTCCCACCCCCACACCATCAATGTTACCATATAATTTATAAGCACTAATTGTGCTGCCCTCTATTGAGGCCTTGGACAGACCAAGGCTGTATCTGTTTCATCTGTCCACAACTGTACCTCCCCTTGGTATCCTATATCTTTTCAGTTGTTGCTTCATTTAAAGCTTCATTCCTATCTTTTGCTGTCTTGTTGTTTCATTAAAGTAAAGCTCATTTCTTTGGTGCAGTTTCGTATCATTTGAGTTTAGGTGTTTCATTTATAAAAGTATTAGTTGTGCCTTTGGTAGTCTCATAGGAGTCGAATATATTATTTTCGCTATCTCATTACTTGTCTGAGGCTTCACTAGAACCTTATATAAGGGGGCAAGTGAAGAGGTTTCGTCACTCTACTATACGACGGCTATCGGAACTAAGGTAATTACTTAACATCTTTTCTTATGTATCATAATAAAGACGATGACAAATTATATAAGCTTTCAGCAATGTTCTGTATTAGTGGGGCTTTATTAATTGTAACTCTAATACTTGTGGGTAAGTATCATTCTAAGTATTTATGTGATTTTCTTTGGTTATTTTATATAAGCTTTCAGCAATGTTCTGTATTAGTGGGGCTTTATTAATTGTAACTCTAATACTTGTGTGTAAGTATCATTCTAAGTATTTGTGATTTTCTTTGGTTCTTTTAAAGTGCTTACATAAGGTTTTCTGTGCATTCCTTTTTCTTGGTATATAACGTTATTTCAGTATAGTTAAGTATAAATATAGATAAATAATTAAATATAGCGTGTACTGTTCTGTGAAGCACATAATTATTTAATTTATTTTTGTTTAGTCTTTATTTTGGTGATGCGGGTAATAGTCTGGTTCTATCTGTTATTAATAACTTTCCCTTTCTTTGATAAGGGATCCTACTCTCGTCAAGGGCCGGACTAGAGGCATCCAACCACCCCACTATCAAGAGGCTTCCCAGGGTGTCTCCTTCCCTGTTCTGTGTGTGTCCAGGGGCTCCACCGCCTTTACGTTCCGTGGCGATCCTGTGGTCCCCTAGCAGTTGCGCCACCTAGCTTCAACCTCTATATCACTGGGGAGTAACCTTACAATTCTTTACATAATTAGAAGTTATGGGATTGTGACTTGGGAAGTGTCTCTGGGAATTAAATTATCTTTATGAACTATTTGTTCTTTTTGTAAATAAATTTATGTAATTTTCGATTGTGTTTACCTTTGGCCTCCATTGTGTAAATAGTGTGGGAATCTTTAAATTAGACCCTTTACAGTGGGGTCCCTTAAAGAAAGGAGAAACTCTTTAATGGGTTTATAACATGCCAACCACCTGTCATGACTCTCAAGAGAATAATTATCAATCTTGTAAAAATCATGCCCAGAACCCCAACTTCATGCTTCAGCGCTTGTGAATCCTCGAAGGAGGAGATACGGGCGCTATTTAAGTAACCAGACGATTATTATTATTATTATTATTATTATTATTATATTTATTTTGCCTCAGCGTGGATGATGGTGCAGGCGGGAATTTCTTAAGATATTTAATTTGGGAGTTTTAAGGAAAATACGAGAACTACAGATTAAAATACCGGTTTCTCTTTCTAATATACTGTATATAAATATAGAAAAGGTTGTTTAATATAATATCTAATACACTTTTGTTCACCATTTTACAGCTAATTTGTTGTATTTGTAAAGTTGTTCTAATATACAATTATGCACATCGCGTTTTATAATAATCGTAAAGGATAGCAGCTTCCATAATTAAGGTATTTGTATAATTTCATAATTTCTATATATTGAAAGCTACCATATCTATCTATCTATCTATTGCCTGACGCCGTGATCCCCGAAGGGGTGGCCACGAACGAACCGCCCCCATGCACCTCTGTCCCCAGTCAGTCGACGCCCCTCCCCCCAACCAGCACCGCCTTCGTTCATGTAGTTCCTCACTCCATCCTTCCACCTCATATTCGGTCTACCTCTCCCCCTCTGTCCCTCCACCTCGCTCTCGTACACACTCTTAGTCATTCTCTCGCTTTCCATACGTTCCATATGGCCGAACCATCTCAAGTTGTTCCTTTTCACACTTTCCAGCACATCTACCTCCACACCACACCTCCTTCTTACTTCCTCATTAGTCTGTCTATCCCTCCATGTAACTCCGCACGCACATCCTTAAGTAATTCATTTCCACTGCTCTCACTCTTGGTCTGAGTCTCTCAACCAACGTCAATGCTTCGCTTCCGTAAGTCAGTGTCGGGATTACCACACTGTCATGCAAGGACTTCTTCACTTCCATACTGACCACCCGATTTCTTGTTACTGCTTTTAGCGTTCCTACAACCCTCTTCCCCTGTTGTACCCTCTCCCGCACCTCTTCATCCATAGTCCCATCTTTACTCAACACACTGCCCAGATACTTAAAAGAGTTGACGATCTCCATAGCCTGACCGTTCAGCTTCACCTCACACTCTGTGACTTCACCCCTTTCGAAGACCATAACCTTGCTCTTCCCCGTATTTACCTTCAAATTCCGTTTTTCGCACACTGTTCCAAACTCATTTACCAGACCCTGCAACTCCCATTCATTATCACTCATCAGAACTGTATCATCCGCAAACAGCAGTATAGGTAGCTTCCACTCAATTCCCTCCCTTTTCAGCGATACACCAACATTCACTGCTCTTGATAGTATTTCTTTCATGACTCCATCCATATATACAGTAAACAACCACGGGGACATCACACACCCCTGTTTCAAACCAACATTCAGGTCAAAGAACTCGCTCTGCTCACTCTCCACACGTACTGCCGCCTTTGCACCCTCATACATGCTCTTCACTGCTTTCAGCAACTTGCCCTCTACTCCGTATATTCTAAGTACTTTCCACAAACCTTCTCTATCCACTCTGTCATAGGCCTTTTCCAAGTCCATAAAGCTACCATATCAGTTGAACATAAAAATAAATATAGGAAAAGTGGGGATTGGGCCTGAGCATATACATACATACATACCTACCATATCATTATTCTTTTAGAGATACAAGGTGAATTTTAATGAACTTGTCAGCTTCTTGTCTCTTTTCTGTATGAATATACAGTATGTGCAGTGTGTAGCTAATTCCACCCTAGTGTAAGAGTCTCTCTCTCTCTCTCTCTCTCTCTCTCTCTCCCTATGCTCACAACTCGCTCCACCACCATATTGTTCTGGGGACATAGACCTAGTCGCTCTCTCTCTCTCTCTCTCCCCCTATGCTCACAACTCGCTCCACCACCATATTGTTCTGGGGACATAGACCTAGTCGCTCTCTCTCTCTCTCTCTCTCTCCCCCTATGCTCACAACTCGCTCCACCACCATATTGTTCTGGGGACATAGACCTAGTCGCTCTCTCTCTCTCTCTCTCTCTCTCTCTCTCTCTCTCTCTCTCTCCCCCTATGCTCACAACTCGCTCCACCACCATATTGTTCTGGGGACATAGACCTAGTCGCTCTCTCTCTCTCTCTCCCCCTATGCTCACAACTCGCTCCACCACCATATTGTTCTGGGGACATAGACCTAGTCGCTCTCTCCCTCTCTCTCCCCCTATGCTCACAACTCGCTCCACCTGATGTGGCGGCGTTTACGCCGTGGGGCCACCTCCCGAGGCTGCCAACCGTGGATGGCTGCCGACCCTCCACGGCCGAAGACAAAATCAACGACCAGTGGAGGAAACCGGATGCCGGCCGCGGGGAGCAGTTTCGGGAGCCAAACCGTCACAACCATCCCCTGCCCCCTCTCTGGGGGCACGGGTCCTTGGAGCGGCTTCGGTCGCGCCGGGAATTTCCACACCTCTCACACATCACACAGTTTTTCCTACACCGAGAAATGACTCTCCGGCTGTCATTTCTCGAAGACTTCTTCTAGCCGGAGACATTGAGAGCAACCCAGGACCCACGTACACATACATATGTCCAACTTGCTCAAAACCCATCACTTAGAGTCGCCATACTAAGGGTTCAGTTCTCTGCAATTCATGCGGGAACTGGACCCACTTCACCTGCACAATACTTGCCTCCAAGAAACACTACACAAACACCTGGACCTGTTCCTCATGCCCCTCCCTCTCCCAGTCAAATCCCTCACCTAAAACCCGTCCACCTCCGCCAACCCACCTACCCTTCAAATATCACCCCCCCCCCCCCCCCCCCCCCTAAAACCCGTCCACCTCTCCTCCCTAACCCACCTAACCTTCCCATACCATCCACATCCTCAACTCAACACACCACACCCCATCCTAATCCATTCCAACCCCATCTCCTGCTCCCCAATCACCACCCCCACATCACCGATCCCAACCCCCAGCCCCTCCCTCACCCCCAACCCCACCCCATCCTCGTGCAGGCAGCACCCAACATACATCGTGCTCATAACATAACATTCTTCAACTGACATAGATGGCATCAACACAAAGAAACACGAACTCTCACACTTCATCAAACAACACAACATACACATTGCCATCTTACAAGAAAACAAAACTCCGCACAACACAAAAAAACACCCACATTTCATAATTTCACCACCATCAGACAAGACCGGGCTGTCGGCGGGGGCGGTGGACTCATCACCCTGGTACACAAAGAAATATCATGCATAGTAACCAGTGTACAAACCAAATCCCTCCTCCCCCCAAATGATAACACAACAGAAATACAATCAATTAAAATACGCACTGGCAAAAACTCCAACATAACCATCATAAACACATAAATCCCTCCCCAAACATCCCCTACAGTACCAAATGAATACAGACCACACTTACAACACATCACAAACACCCCACACACCCACACATCAGCCTGGGTGGTTGCTTCAACTCCCAGCCGCCGGCCGGGTTCGTCGACCGACCCGACACAGACAGAGGGCTGGTACTACAAAACCAAACCGATAACCTCATCATCCTTAACGACATCCATCAACATACCCATATTCCTCACCAAGCCCTCTATAACCCTCATCTCCAGACATCACCTTTTGCTCCCCAGAACTCGCCCCCACAACATCCTGGAGGGTGGTCAGAACCTTAGGCTCTGACCACCTCCCGATCATTATCACCACCAAAACCAGACTCACCCCAGCTAGCCACAAAAACACATACACCAATTATACAAGAGCTAACTGGGAAGCATTCACAAATGAGACTGAACAACACTTCACAACTCTAAACAGTACACCCATCACTAACATCAACAATGCTGTACACATACTCAATAAAACTATCCAAAATGCTGACAGAAACACATTCCAAGAGGTAACAGCAAAGATACCATCCCAAATTCACACCAGAACTCAAAAACCTCATCAGACAACGCGACATACTGAAACACTCCCCAGCACCCCACACACAAGACATCACACAACAAATTCAAGCACTCAACACCAAAACTAACAACAAAATACAAGAACAACAAAAAAGAAATTGGAATAACTTCCTACAAACACTTGATCACAAAACAAACTCCAAAAAACTCTACAAAACACTAAACAGCATCACACTTTCCAACAGCAACACAACACAATCACATGCTGCAATCACAACAACAGACTACTCCTTCATGTAAACAACAAGCAAACACTCTCATCAATCACTTTTCACATGTCAGCCACCTAAAACCTCACAAAGACGACCGACGTGTCATCCGACGTAAGAGACAATTCCCCACAGGCCCTGACTATACACCCTTCACCAATCACCAGACAAAGCATATCATCAACAATCTCAAGCACTCACCCGCCTGTGGCCTAGACAACATAAGCAACATACACCTCAGACACCTGGGACCACAAGGCATACAAGCACTCACTAACATATCAACACTACAGCTATTCACACAACACAATACCAGACATTTGGAAGCATGGTATCATCATCACATTCCCCAAACCCAACAAAGACCCCACGCTACCCTCCTCGCACCGCCCCCTCACACTTCTTTGCTCCCCCTCCAAAGTCATGGGACGCCTAGTATTACAACTAATTACACCTGACCTACCCCTAGCTCCAACACAACATGGCTTTAGGCCACTGCACTCCACAAACACTCTTCTCACAGACCTTACACAAAGGGCTTTCGACGGCATCAACTCCGCTAGACCACCACACAGATCACTATTAGCCACACTCGACATTAGTAAAGCCTTCGATGCCATCCCCCGCCACAACCTAACAAACAAAATCTACAACACAAACATGCACAACAACACAAAAAGGGGGCTGGCCAACTTCTAGGAGGCAGATGTGGCCACGTATCTTTTTCCGGGCCGTCATCTTAAATCAGAAACTTTCCCAACGGAGTCCCACAAGGATCCGTTCTATCGCCCGCACTCTTCAATCTGTACATGCATGATATAACTACACCCAATACGCCCCAAATAAACTTAGCCTCCTATGCAGATGACATAACACTCACATGCACACACCATGACCCAAAAAGAGCAACAGATCTCCTTCAACCCTATCTCAACAAACTACAGGTGGTGCACTACAAACAGACTTAATCTAGCCCCAGCCAAATCCACCGCAACCCTGCTCACAAGTTGGACAGGAGAACACGAATACATCCCTCAACTCACCATAAACAACACACCCCTAACACATACACACACACCCAAAATCCTAGGAGTAACATATGATACTCATATGACATTCAAACAGCACACCACAAACATTAACAAGAAACTGACACCCAGACTTAACGCCCTCAGGTCACTTGCTCACACAAAATTTGGATACAACAAAGAAACTACCACCACAGTATATAAACAATACATAAGATCAGTGATGGAATACGCAAGCCCAGCCTGGGCTTCTAACCTAGCTGAAACACATCATACGACCTTACAGACTATTCAAAACAAAGCCCTGAAGATCATTACAGGCTGCACAGCTACTTCACCCACAGATCACCTACATCAAGAAACCAAAATCCTCAAAGTCAAAGACCATCTGGACATGAGAGGCACTCAATTCCTGGCAGCAGCCTCCACGAACCAAGGACACCCACTAAACTACATGCCAACACACCCCCAGAACCCAAGAAATATCAAAACAACACCCAGCACACGGTATCACACACAAATATTGTCCTCTCTCCCTCCCTGCCCAACCGAACCAACTTCCAGAAGCACATCCATACTCATATCTCTCACCGATCCATCCACTCACTCACAGACAACACGCAGCTGCATGCACGACCTCCCGAAATCCATCCTTCCGAATCCTCCCTTCCTCGCGAGGACAGAGTCCACTGGCCAGGCTGAGATGCGGACACCATCCAGCTCTACTGAGCTTATCAGAAGAGACTGGATGACTCCGTTGTCGACGCCTGCCCGGGATGTAACACAGCACCCCATACCATTAAACACATCATAGAAGACTGCATTCACACAACCACTTACGACAACAACACAATCTACACTCAATGAGAGCTCTGTGGGAAAGCCCGATCGTGGCCATGGCCTTTCTCAGGGAATCGGGGCTGTTCGGCCAG
>CM064577.1:21199057-21259625 GCA_032716605.1 Paralithodes platypus | reverse complement strand
CTCCCAAGTTGGTTGAAAAAACCAATGCACCTCACAAACGCAAAAAAACTTCATTATATAAACAAAAAATCTACACAACACTTCCCCAAAATAATAGTATCACTTAACCCGGCAAGCGCGATAGGCCTCACGGAAGGCTTCCTATAGGGAACTCTGATAGGCCTCACGGAAGCAGGACCATAACAAAAAGCCTCCCAAAAAAAAAGGGCCTATCAAAACAAGGAATTTGTCTCTAGGTGAGATAATTCCCCTCCAGTACGCATCCCTGTACTCTCACCCACCCCCTCCCCGCCTTCCCCCGCTTATTTCCCCGTCCCTCCCCTCCTCAATTATCACCTATTTTTTCCTCTTATTATCATCATTTATACGGATTATGTTTTCCTCTCCCGCGGAATGTAGCACAAGTGGGTTTTGCCATAAAAGATCGTTATGGAACACCCAGACACCGGCCACCCTGCCTCGCTCGGTCTCAGTTGACTCCCGACAGCGAGAGTGGAGGGCTGGCCTGTTGCTCTCTCTCGCCTGAGTATTATGACCGGGTGGCCCATATCTCTTCGTTTTTCACCACCCAAATGCTTTTCCCACTTATTTTAGCACTCTTGAAGGTTCATATATACATCATATAGTAAAATAAAAGCATACCCGAAAACAAATAATGGTTTTATATTGTACTATAACGAATTCTGTCAGAATCCCGGGGCGTAGAAATGCGAAATAACTACCCTAAGCACCTACGTCTATATCGCGCTTGTCAGGTTTAACAATGTTTCGCTCAACGACAGCTTCACAGGCCTAGCCTATAAAAAAACTATAATTGTCGTTAATCTTTCTTCACATACTGCACTTATACTATCAAAATAAAGAGTTTTTATGTAGGTTTTTGTATTATTTAATAAGGTTTTTTGGCGGCTTGGCACTACAGGGGCAAGCCTACTTTTGCCACTCCCCTCTCCGACCGACTGAACTGAACGGCTAGGGTGCTCCTAAACATAGCCCTCCCATGACAAACAATCAGCCAGAACATCTCTCAGTGCCCTTAACCTGCCACACATCCAACGTGTGTTCCGGCAGCAAAACCACACCTGACACTAGATAAACGGCCCATTCCATCACAAGACGGGCACTTCTCTTCGCTCCTCCTATCCGGCAACGGGTCCTGCCATAACCTTTCATTATTTCCACCTTAGTGATAAACGAGGCAGCCCCGATGCGTTCTATGGGGTCGTCACACTCTGGATAAGGTATAGGCGTCTGTCCGGGATGATGCACCAACACTCTTGCAATCAACACAAACACTGGATCTTGCCACTTAACTCCGGTTGCAAAGTTACATGGCAACGACCCCATCACGATATCCCTTATCCCTCAGACCCTGCGCCCCAGGTATTCTAGATCTTGCCTTTGACGACGGGCTGTCGGGCAGGATTTATACGGTTGGAGCCAATTTGAGCCTTGCACCCTGTCCCCCAGCCTCCATGTCGGTGGGGTGTCCACCCCCTTACCGCAGGCCTGGAGAATCAACAACAACATGCAGACATACTGCCACATCCTAGTAAACAACTTCTCTTGACGCGTTAGAGACTCAGTTTGCAACTTATCTCGACGAACAACATGCTTAGTTCCCTGCCCCAACCCACCTGGGACGAAAGCGGGTTCTAAACTATAGTCACCCTCGGGCCTCCTTCTCCACCTCTGTCACTAAAAACTCCAGGGTCATGAGAGGGGACAATCTGTACCCCCGGTTTCAGTCACTCCCACCCAGACTTTCATAAGTGCTAATGCCCCCCGCCGATACCGTACATGCGCACCCCCCGCATCCCCCCCGGCCCCCATGTTCCTGGCGACTGCATTTCCCCTTGCCTTCTCAGCATCACCAGCCTTCATGCCACGGCCAGATACAGTCGGTCTATGGGTAGGTGGCTGTTTCATTTTCCTAAAGCAGCATTGGGAGGCCCTATGCGACGATCGGATGCGTATCTACTCCCTAGAGTTAACCTCACCAATCTGCTTAATGTCCTGATACTGACCACCACCCCCTTAGCCAGGCGCATGGGGGGTCGACCCCTGACAGATTGGCATTGGCCAAAGGCCGTCGGGTGCAGCCCACCTTGAACAACTTAAAACAACGCGCCACAGGTTTACCTCCACACCCAAGTGACCTGCCAGCGGCACATCGTGCACCGCATGAGTTGTGAGGCCTGGGTGCTTGGCACAAACGGTGGGGTATGAACCGAGCAGGTGCTGGATCGTCTGCACCCTGTTGCTCAGGCAAGTGCTCAAGCGCGTCCACAGCCACCTGACTCGTGTTCCCCCCGCCCACTGATCCGCCGAAGCATGCCATCCCCAACTTTCCTCCACCTTTGCCTCCCTGCCCCCCTCTCCTTCTCCACCTTGGCTGCTGCAGACCAACACAGGGACAGTAGGCTTACCTCCGGTGGTGTGCCTCACACACTCCTTCAACAGGTTCACATGACATTCTTCCCCGTCCCTCATCGAGTTTCAATAAGCCCCGTTGCCCACAACTCTCAATACTAGGATCTTCTATTTTGCACCTGTGAACTACTCTTTCGCGGAGTTCCATCATACCCTAATCCATGTCCACTAGGGTGTACCGGGATCTTGGGCCACTCCGGAGCTCAACAATTGGTGCAAGTACCTAGTCACGCGCGTGTGTGTCGCTGGGTCCAAACTCTCAACTCACGAGCCACCCAGCCTTTGAACTTTCTCCTTCCCGACCCTGTCTTCCCGCTGGCCTGAAACCTGGTTACTAGGCTGTGACACCTGAGCGAACTGACGAATCTGGTCACAGCACAACCACGCCATCTGCTGTGTCTGGCACCTTTCGAGCCCCTCTTGGCCCCTCCCTACTCGTGTCGGGGCCCGCACCCCCTCATTGGCAAACGACTAAGGGTGGAACCATCGGAAGTAGGCACCGCCAAAGTCGTTACCTGTCCCGAACTCTGGAGGGTCCGACCCCCTCAACTGGGCAATTTTCTCCAGAAACACCCACATCCACTCCCGTGTGACACCGTCCACCTCAAGCTCCACCTCTGACCAGCTGGGTAAGACCGCGTAGCATTGATGCCTTGAACCACCACAACCCGCGCCACGTATGTAGGCTTGCCAGCTGAAGTTCTTAAGAATTTGGTCTGGGAAGCGCAGCCCCGTATCATCATGCAGCAACTCAAGCCTATGCTCCCACACCAGCCCACCTCACAGTGGGCCGTGCCCCCTATGACCGACAAAAAGCATCTCGGATGGGTTGACGAGCCCTCCCTGCTTAGCTTCTGCACCCAACTGTGACTTCGCAACCGACATTTTACCCGGGGCAAAACGCGGGAAAGACCTCAAAGACACGACCGGCTGTTGCTCAACTAGGTGACACCACTGCTGTAGGCTCCTCGGTGTGCTCGGACATGAGCGCATGCAATATGCCCTTCTCATGACACTTGAAACAATCTATTGTCGACTCTTGGACTTCCTCTGAGGTGAGGAAGGGCTCCTGGCATATCTTTTAACGGGAAGGGTTTCAGACTTGGGATCAATAATTGGCACCAGTTACTCTTAATAGGCGATAATTTGTTGTATAAGTAGTTTCGGGTGTGTGGTGGGGTGGTACGCCCCTTGTTACCTGCCTCAGCTCTCTGGGCAGACCCGCACCCCACGAATTAATGACAACCAGAGCGTCAAGCTAACCTCAGGAGACGCCGCGCTACCTGACAGAGTTTTAGGTTGCTTTTCTTTCAGGTTAAGAGTCCAGTCACCTGCCAGTACATTTGAAAAATTGCTCTACACAACACTAATGCCGTTCACTGCTTCAAAAGTAGTTGCCCTTCTCCGACCTCAACCAATTTCTCAAATGCATCTGATAGGTCTCTAGCGTGTTCCTGGAAAAGTACTCTCCTTTTTTATTATGGACAGCCCTAAACTTCAGCCTATAGGTCTCTGGCTGCAACTCATAACGCCCTCAGGACAGCCTCTTTGACAACAAATCATAATTCACACAGGTAATCTAGGGGCAAAGCACTCGTATGCCTTTGAGTGCTTTCCTCCCCGTCCAATCGTGGACAAGAAGAACAAGGGATGCCCACATTCTCCTCGGGCCATTGGTGCTCCGGCACTTTTTCCTCAAAACGGAGAAAGAATTCTGTTGGAACTCCTAACAATCATCAAACAACTGGAACCAACTTTAGTAGATGCGACCGGGACTGGTTCCATGGGGTCGACCACCTCTGGACGAAACGGTTTCCCGTCACCTCTATATACGAGTTTTCTCTAGGTCAAACATTGGCACAATACCTTGCAGACTCATACTTGAGCTCAGCCCTCCTCGCTGCTTGAGCTCAGCCTCATGCTTTCGCTGCTCGAGCTCGGCCTGTCGCCTCCTGCTGCTTTAAGTGTGGCGAGCTCGAGCATGAAAAAAACAACATCTCGGGAGACAAACTTTGAAGAGGGGGTGCTACTACCGGGGACCCACCCTGTGAGTCACCTAGAGGCATACCTAACCGCCAGCGGACATCGGCCTGCGGGAACGTACCCGGCTTCGGAACCCGAGGGGCGCCATGATAGGAGTTGAGTGGAATGGGGGCTGGGACGAAGGTGCCCCAGCTCCCGCTCCACCCGAAGCCCCACGCACCCCACCCAGCACACAGGTAACCAGCTCACTTCTCGACAAACTGCTAGTACCAGAAAACCCTAAGACCGTGGCTATACACTGCAGTCCATACTGGTCCAGCCCTGACACCCGGTCCGCCGTCACAGGCTCCTCCAAAAACCTCCAAGCATCCTCCTCATCGTTCACCACCCGAACGCCGTCAACGAACTCCACCTTCTCCACCTCCTCGCCTGTCTCTCGCACTGTGCCCTCACTATGCTCAGATCCGTCCAGTGACATGATGGAGTAAAAAAAAAAAAAATCCCAAGTCAAGACAAAAGTAGCCAAACTCTCGTGTAGCTTTATTCACAAAAAATATTCGAAGATGTTTTTGAGTTCAATACTAGGTCACCAATAAACTCCAACAAGTTCCATATATCCTAAAAACAATGTCCGCTGCCAACACTGCGAGAAATAAATTCAACCCCAAATGGCAATAAGATTTCTCAAAAAAAAAAAATGCAAAATTCAGTTCACTATATACTAGACTAAGGTCGCCATTTGTTACGACCGGCACAACGAAATAAACATGGGCACTTAATATTGGACTATAAGATAGGCTAGATCTGCAACAACGGTACGCTAATTCCAAACCCTCGAACTATTAAGCCGGTGAACAAAACACTTAAACCCTCCAGAGTTAATCTACTGGATAACGGGGTATCAATTAACTGGGTTTAGTGCAATTCTACAAAGGCTTTCCGGTGACGGCAAACCCTTTACAACAAGAGTAATTACGTTAATAAAATGCTCTCAAGTAATAACAATGCTTAAATAAACTATGACAAGATTTAATAAAAGGTTATATGCTTACGTTATCTTTAGTGTGAGTCTGGACTCTACACTATACTCTTCAATGCTCTATGAAAACACTTGAAGTCTAGCCCTACAGCAAACAGATATGGAATCTTCTGAAAACGTCTGATGCTCTAAGATGCTCGTCGAATATAGAACAGAAATAATGCAGGGGCAGGACACCAAAGCGTGTATCCTAGATACACCAAAAGTAGGATCGATATATATGCGAACAAGAGAGTGCAACAACTCTGTGACAGCACTAATAACAGCCACTCAAAAACAGTACTTCCTTAGCCAACGTAACAGCCATACTGGGTTGTGCACTATGCATCAACCTAGGCATAAACAATACTTGAATAATTCCTAAAATATATGCAGTTAAAGTTAATAAACAATATGCTGTCTTTCTTACTAATAAAGTCTAGAAGCGGTATAAAAGGTACAGGGAGCCTAGGCAGAGCTCAAGCATGCTCGTAGCCTACTGTCTCCCCTGAACAGATTTCCCTTATCTTACGTTAAGTGACTAGGAGGCTCTCTTGGTAAGTCCAGATCTCAAGTATCTGGTCTTACCCTGGCGCTCCTCAAAGGTCAACAAAATGAGGTAGCAAGCATACAAGCAAGAGTAGGCAAAAGCCCTTCGCTTGTATACTGCTAAGCTCGCAAAGGAAAATATGCACAAGGGTTACAGGCTACCTAGCTCTGTCGAAGTCGTACAGGCTCTGACTTGCCATATACATAATTCAGACAACGACCAAAGATACCCTCCACTGTCTAGCATTAAATAGTAATAAAGAACAACCAAATAATTAGAAGCACCCAATAATATGAATCCATGTGACTATGACTCTAATAATCCCTAAAGCTATTGCAAAACATATATGTGAGAACAGGCGCTGGTAATACGACTGGCCGACTATGGAAGTCGTATGATGGAACCAGAAGGAATGGATAATTGAATAAAGATAAGAAGTATTGGAAAGAAAGAGTTCAGAGAGAGGAACAGCAGTAAAGAAGGTTAGATTGGGGACAGAATGCGAGGTACGTCTAGGACCAAGCGCAACATGCCATGCTCTAAGGAGAGGAAGAAGGAAGGAGCCCCCCACCACCGGGCTAGGATAGCGGCGACCAATCACAGGCCACTACGTCACATGAAAAGCAGGCGTCATATGACACGCCAGGCCCGCCGTCCAATAGGGGGCGGGTGGCCACCGAGCGACGGAATGCACACGTACATACACCACACACACTACCACCTCGCTCTAACCCTCTCTCTCCTTGCAACTAACACACTACATATCTTATAACTCTATCAATGATATAAAATACTTCCAAGTGTCACAGACAAGAATAAAGGCAAACACTGATCTGTCTGTGACAACATGAACACTAAAGAAAGAACATCGTTCTACGATTATTATAGCCCATTTCACTTCCCGGCGAGTGCTAGCGAGTCACGAGTACATTCTGACAAGCTGGCCAGCGTAACACTATCAACTCCGGTGTTCCTCAGGGGTTTCTGTCCTATCTCCTATTCTTTCTAATTTTCATAATGATCTTCTCAACTGTACATCTAGGTCCCCATCCATTCATATGCAGACGAATCTACTTTACACCACTCAATTAGTTTTCCAGAACGCCCCAGCCAGCAGGCCCTCAAAAGTAAATGTAATGAAGCCATAAAATGCTTATCTTCTGATCTAGCTACTATTTCCAATTGGGGTAGAGAAAACCTTGTTAAATTTAATGCTTCCAAAACTCAATTTATCCATCTTACTACCCATCAGGAACCTCCAGGGCTATCCATTATTCTTCAACAATACAAAAATCAACCCTTCATCTTCCCTCAATGTTCTTGGTGTCTTTTTCTTCTGCTCTCACTTGGAAAGACCATATTACCAGTCTCGCTAAGGCAGCCTCCCAGAAGCTGGGTGTGCTCCACTGCCTCAAGGTGTTCTTTACCCTGCGCAGTACTTGCCGTGTTACGACTGGGGTTTAAATATATCAGGGCTCTTATTCATTGGACTAGTAATGGCATAAATGCTACAACTGAAAGCGCTAGATCCAACCTCTGATGTATATTCCCAGTGAACAAAGAACACAAATACTCTACAGAGTTCTATATGCAATAATAGGCTATCAAACTCTCAATAAATGTGCGTCTACTCTAGGCTTAATGTTATGTGAAAACAGCCTATTACTACCTATAACCGAAGGTGCTTGGTTATGGTATGCAAAGTAAGGTGGTAAGAGAAGTTACAGCTTACGTTACTTTAATCAATAAATGTCAGGCACTCCTGCATGAAAGAAAGTGCACTAAAGTCCTTCAACACTAACAAGGAATCTTCTTTAAATTAAAAAGTTAATAATAAAGCTGGATATGTGGCGGCGCTCGACATAGGTCGAGTGCAATTTCAGCACGTAATGTGGCGAGAGAGAGCCAAGTGGTGGCAGGGACTAGCGAGCGTTATGACTGCTCCAGACCACCGCGGCGAAACCTACTGACACAAAATCTCAGCTCCTCACTCCCTCCTCCCTCTCTCACTCGATACATACTCAAAAATTATGTACCGAAAGTACCGAATTACCTGCTTTTTGCATTCGCATTGTACGGTTATTGCAAGTAAACTATCCATCATACAAGGATCGTTATGGTGTCATTCGAAAAGCTCTGTTATTTGCCCTTTCAGGGATAGATACTTGTTTTACGTTCTGGGTCTTATTAGGCATGAAAATGATCACGTAAACAGCCCTATTTTGGCTAAAAACACCCCCGCTGGCGGTACACATAAATAAACCGCATAGGCCGCTCGTAAGGTGTTAAATGTTAGATGCTATAAAGATGCTCGTATCGGAAATGGAACCCAAAAAGGCAGGCAGCGGAACAATGCTCGTGCAGGCTATGCACACAAAAAGGCAGAATATATAATGCCGTCGGAGCCAAGAATATCCTAAACACTACAACAATAATAATAATCGCCACGACAATGCAGTATTCCTATCAACAAAAGAGCCTAAGTCGTTTGTGTCTCAATACATCAAACTAGGCTGCGAAATGCTTGTATAATAAATGGGTATGCATAAAAAAGAGTAATTAGGTTAATATACTTAATGTCTACTATGATTGATAAAGTCGAGCTAGAGTCAATGATACGAGATACTGGTGCGCATGGCATGCCGCATAGCCTAGTGCAAATCTCAAGTCTGTGCGTCAAATATTACGTTATAAAGGGTGAGCTCTCTTGAGAAACCTTAATACCGAAGTATTAAGCGTTCTCCTGGCGTACCTCAAAGACAAACAACGAGCTTAGAACAGTGCAGAATGGTATAGGCAAAAAGCCCTCATTCGTGCATGCTCTACTCTCAATGGCACACAGACTAGAATTTACTCAATCAACTCCAGTTCTCAGGTATGTCGTGCAGCTTTTAACTAAAGCCAGCACTCATAGGAAACAATACCTTATAATATCAGACTCCTAGTCTAGCATTATCTAATCCAGCAGAACACTAATAATTAAAGGAAGCGCCAATATGAAAGCCAACCAATGCTTCGTGATCCACTTATCTTAACAACTAACATACATGGGTTATATCAGACCTTAACGCACAATACAACTGGCCAGCATGAAGCTGATTTTGCAGAGTTAACCAGAGGGGGTATAATATTAATAAAAGGTGGTGAAAGATATGGAAAATGAGAAAGATAGGCAGAGGAAAAGATTCTCAGGTGCAGAGCAGGGGACAGGTAGCAAGGGTTAAGATGGGTGCGTTCTAGAAACCAGATCTGAGGGAGAGAGTGGCGAGGAACTGTATATATACTCGCACCAGCTCGAGCCGCGTGGGAAAAAAGCGGTTACAAGTCCTCTAGCCACTAGCAAGGGAGCTAACAGCATGGGAAGGACCTCTCTCAACCAACCCCCACGAGGCAGCCAGCCGTGACGTCATCGAGCAGGACAAAAACACTGCGCGCTCCCTCTCACTCTGTTCTACTCTCTCTCTCTCTCCCAGATCCCATCATTACTAGTTAATGATAAAACATATATTTTACAATTAAATATATAAAGCCTTGACATGGGTGAAAACAAAGAGCCTTTCTGGACTGCCCATGACACAAGCTTTCATATGAAATAAAGCACACTCTAATACACAAACTGTAGCCCCATCCAATGCCCTGGCGATCCTAGTGAGTCACTGTAGGACAAGCCATGCGGTTCTAACGGAGTGGTTAACGTCACACCCCCCCCAAGATTTTTCTCAGAGGCCCCAAGGCTCACAAAAATCTGATGGTTAGAACCCATGCTCTATCTCCACTTCCCATCACCCAGCGGCAGTAAAATATCTGGCACAGTTCTTCAACAAAACATTTTTCAAAATTATAACCCTCCCCAACACCATAGGTTAAATTATATGTAGTTATGCTCCTCAAGAGCGAACTTCTCTAGCCCAGCATTCTGAGAGGAGTGCAACTCAGAATTACTGCTATAACATACTAAAAAAAATCAACTATCAAAGAAAGAGTTTTTATTTGATTTTTTATGTTTATAATTTGTTTATTTCGGCTGCACTATAGGGGCAAGCCTAGTTTTTTTTCTTCTATACCAAACGCTCAACTCCTGCTTTACGACCCAATACGCTGGGCTACAACCGCGAGCCAACAAGCACCAAGCGCAAATACTATTCAAACTAAAGCAGGAGGCTACCCATGTGTCAATCTACCCAGGATCATATACCCTTGAACAACCATCTGCAACCACGTTGTCACAACCGGCAATATGGCGTATGTCCAGGTTATATACCAATAACCTTAGTGACCACCTGGTCAGCCTCATATTCCGATTGTGAAACTGGTCCAAGAACTTGAGAGGGTGATGATCTGGGTAAACTACAACGACCGGACCATAGGCTGGAACATAGACCTCGAAATGCCCAGCGCAAGCACAACCGCCAGCAGCTCCTCCTCGACAACAGAGCAGCTCCCCTGGGCCGAATTGTACTTCTCCGAGCAGAAACTAACAGGATGCTCCAGCCCATCATCGTCCTTTTCCACAAGGACGGCACCAGCCCCCACACCACTAGCATCCGTTGCTAGTTGGAAAGGTAGGCTAAAGTCAGGGGCCCTGAGGATCGGGTGAGTGCACAACAGGTGGTTTACTTCTCTAAACACCTTCTCACACTCAGGCACCCATTTGAACTTCTTATCCTTCCAGTTATCCTCCACCTGAGCTTGACTGTCCCGTTCTCCTTCTCCACCTTGACTGCTAAACGTCATCACAGGCACAGTGAGAGGCTCAGGGGGGTGCCTCCCATACTCCTTCATGGGATTAACATGACATAACTGATTGCGCTTCCGTCTGTCTGGAGTGGCTACCAAGTAAACCAGGTCCGATAGCTCCTCCACCACCCTATAAGGACCAGCGTACTTCGCGGATAAGGGGTGACCTACAAGGGGCAGTAGAATCAACACCTGACCCACGTGAAACTCCCTGAGTTCAACCTTGAGGTCGTACCTGTCCTTTCTGAGGGCCTGAGAGCTAGTCAAATTACGGCCAGCCAACTCCAGACTGCGCAACATCCGTTCTCGACTGTTGAGGACACAATTGAGCATAGAACAAGGTTTTTCTGCGCCCTCCCATACTTCTTCAACCATATGGAGAGGCCCTCTGACACTGTGTCCAAAGACGAGCTCATTAGGGCTGAATCCCAAACTCTCCCCAGGTACCTCCCACACAGCAAACAAAACACATGGCAGGCCAAGATCCCAATCCCTCCACTCTCAAAGCAACAACAACGAAGCACAGATTTCAAGGCTGAGTGCCATCGCTCTAACACACCCTGGCTCTCCGGATGATACGCAGATGACACAACCCCAACAATCCCATGCTGCGGCATTGCTTGTACAAAGAGGCTAGAAGTGAAGTTGGGTCCCCGGACTGACTGAATCCCCTGCGGGTAACCATACCGGGAAAAATACACCAGCAAGCTTCGGACCACTGTCTTCGCCGACCCATTTCTCATAGGGTACGCGTCAGGGTACCTTGTTGCCACATCTCCCGACTGTGCATCACTGTCCTCCTTCAACTCTTTCGTCTTTTTAAGCCCATCCTCTGCCTTTTCCACAACAGTTACTGGGTCTTCTTCAGACTCGATATTTGGTCCTAATACCGAGTCCCCGAGAAGGGCCGTTGATACTAAACTCTCAACCGCATCAACTTCCAACCCCTTCTCGGTACCCTTCCTCCGCTGATCTAAAGATTGTTGACCAGAATGTGCCTCCCTGGATGCAGGATCTCTGGTGACAACACACGCCATAGGCTGCACCGGACACTTCTCAACCCACTCCTGCTCCTCCCTACTCACGTCGGCCGGCTTCTCGGCAATGACCAAGGGTGGAGCCTCAGAAGTAGGTCCCGCAAAGTCGTTGCCGAGAAGGAGGTCGACGCCCCCAACAGGTAACTTCTCCACAATTCCTACATCCAGGTCCCGAGTCACACCATCAACTTCCACCTTCATTCTTACAAGCGGGTATGACCTTGTCGCATTAACTCCCTGAACCACAACCACCCGCGCCGTATTGACAGGTTTACCAGTTAAATTTCTCAACAGTGTTTGCGATGCCCCAGTGTCACGCAAAATTCTCACCTCATGTCTTCTACCCCCCCACTCCACACAACCGAGTCCCCTGTGGTCACTAAAGGCATCACGGACAGGGAATAAGCCTTCCGGATCCTTCTGCACTGGCAGTGTATTTACCTCGGAAGAAATGCCTCTAACAAACTCCGATGTCCTCTTGAACACTCCAAAGCCGTGAGCAAAAGACACGGCTGCCGGAGGAGGTCGACTAGGGCACTCATTTGCCTTATGACCCTCCTGGTGGCAACTAAAACACATAAATTTCGGTTTCGGCTTATACTGTGATGTAAAAGGCCCCTGACTTTTCACATACGGTGTGGTGTAAGGTTTGGATTCAGTTTTAGTTTCATGGCTCTTCTGTTTAAATGTGTCATTGTTACGGGGAGGGGGAGGATAACGGTCCTTAGCACTTACATCGTACTTCTGTGAGGACCCGCAACCCCGAATCAACGACAGCCGTCGATCAGCCATTTCTGCTGCTTCGACTAGAGTTCTTGGGTTTTTCTCCTTCAAGTTCAAAGTTAGATCACCGCCCGTGCTCTTAAAGAACTGCTCCAACATCATTAACTGCTTAATTTCATCAAATGTTGTGACCTTCTCAGATCGGAGCCAGTTCCCCATAGCATCGGACAAGTCCCGGGCGTGTTCCAAAAAGGTGCTATCTCTTCCCTTAGTTACACCCCGGAACTTCAAACGGTACGTTTCTGGTTGCAGTTCGTAAGCCCTCAGGACAGCCTCCTTGAGATCCTCGTACACAATACATAACTCCAAAGGTAATGCATCGTAGGCTTTAAGACCCTTGCCTATTAATCTAGAGGATACAAGTGCTGCCCCTTTATTCTCTGGCCACTGGTGTTCCTGGCACTTCTTCTCAGAGCGTGTGAAAAATTCTGTTACACCACTCTCATCAAACACCGGAACCAGTTTCAATAAGTGCGAGAGAGACTGCTCATGAACACGGTTACCAGCCCCAAGTCGCTGTCCCGTTGCCTCTACTCGCGACTTCTCTACGTCCATGTCGGCACAGTACCTAGTCGACTCTAAATCAGCTTGGATTTTTGCTAGCTCTATGTGCTGGTGACTTTTTCTCTCTTCTATCGCTTGGCTAATTCTATTTGCTGCTCACCTGCCCTGATAGCCTTTCTCTCTTCGATCTTAGCTAATTCGAGCTGAAGCAATAATTCTGGAGTTAACCCTTGAGGAGGTGAAGGTGCTACAATGTTTGAAATTACCGGTGGTCCCCCAGGGGCAACCCACCCTGCCAGTCACCACCCAACTGTGGAAGCGTACCCGGGGTCGGCAAACTACTGGGATGGCTGGGAGTCGAGTGTAGGGGAAGCATGGCCGAAGGGCTCTGAGCACTCAACCCATCTCGCTCACCAGTCACCCTGCCCAGTACACACGTTATCAAGTTATCCTTGGTCATGCTGCTAGTAACCGCATGACCGATAGCTGTGGCCAGACATTGAAGACCGTACCGATCCATACCCTCCAACCGCTCGGCAGTAACAGGCCATTGCAAAAATATCCTAGCATCCTCCTCACAGTTCACCCGATTAACCCTTTCATCATACTGTTGTTCCTCAGTCTCGACATTACGTACTGTGTCTCCATTCTCCTCTGATCCGGTATAAGACATGATGCTCTCAAAAAATTTCCCACCTCAATATTCAGAAAAGAAGCACCCCAAACTCTTATACCTCAATATACACACAAAAATTATCTGAAATACTCAAGGGCTATACTATGTTGCAAACAAAAATTATTCTTGCTGATCCCCGCAAAATATTCCCCAAAACAACAAATGTTCCCTGCTAATAAATGTAGTTTCACCAAATCCTAGGTAAGGTCGCCATTTGTTACGACTGGGGTTCAAATATATCAGGGCTCTTATTCATTGGACTAGTAATGGCATAAATGCTACAACGGAAAGCGCTAGATCCAACCTCTGATGTATATTCCCAGTGAACAAAGAACACAAATACTCTACAGAGTTCTATATGCAATAATAGGCTATCAAAACTCTCAATAAATGTGCGTCTACTCTAGGCTTAATGTTATGTGAAAACAGCCTATTACTACCTATAACCGAAGGTGCTTGGTTATGGTATGCAAAGTAAGGTGGTAAGAGAAGTTACAGCTTACGTTACTTTAATCAATAAATGTCAGGCACTCCTGCATGAAAGAAAGTGCACTAAAGTCCTTCAACACTAACAAGGAATCTTCTTTAAATGTTAGATGCTATAAAGATGCTCGTATAGGAAATGGAACCCAAAAAGGCAGGCAGCGGAACAATGCTCGTGCAGGCTATGCACACAAAAAGGCAGAATATATAATGCCGTCGGAGCCAAGAATATCCTAAACACTACAACAATAATAATAATCGCCACGACAATGCAGTATTCCTATCAACAAAAAGAGCCTAAGTCGTTTGTGTCTCAATACATCAAACTAGGCCGCGAAATGCTTGTGTAATAATAAATGGGTATGCATAAAAAGAGTAATTAGGTTAATATACTTAATGTCTACTATGATTGATAAAGTCTAGCTAGAGTCAATGATACGAGATACTGGTGCGCATGGCATGCCGCATAGCCTAGTGCAAATCTCAAGTCTGTGCGTCAAATATTACGTTATAATGAAGGGTAGCTCTCTTGAGAAACCTTAATACCGAAGTATTAAGCGTTCTCCTGGCGTACCTCAAAGACAAACAACGAGCTTAGAACAGTGCAGAATGGTATAGGCAAAAAGCCCTCATTCGTGCATGCTCTACTCTCAATGGCACACAGACTAGAATTTACTCAATCAACTCCAGTTCTCAGGTATGTCGTGCAGCTTTTAACTAAAGCCAGCACTCATAGGAAACAATACCTTATAATATCAGACTCCTAGTCTAGCATTATCTAATCCAGCAGAACACTAATAATTAAAGGAAGCGGCAATATGAAAGCCAACCAATGCTTCGTGATCCACTTATCTTAACTACTAACATACATGGGTTATATCAGACCTTAACGCACAATACAACTGGCCAGCATGAAGCTGATTTTGCAGAGTTAACCAGAGGGGGTATAATATTAATAAAAGGTGGTGAAAGATATGGAAAATGAGAGAGATAGGCAGAGGAAAAGATTCTCAGGTGCAGAGCAGGGGACAGGTAGCAAGGGTTAAGATGGGTGCATTCTAGAAACCAGATCTGAGGGAGAGAGTGGCGAGGAACTGTATATATACTCGCACCAGCTCGAGCCGCGTGGGAAAAAAGCGGTTACAAGTCCTCTAGCCACTAGCAAGGGAGCTACAGCATGGGAAGGACCTCTCTCAACCAACCCCCACGAGGCAGCCAGCCGTGATGTCATCGAGCGGGACAAAAACACTGCGCGCTCCCTCTCACTCTGTTCTACTCTCTCTCTCTCTCCCAGATCCCATCATTACTAGTTAATGATAAAACATATACTTTACAATTAAATATATAAAGCCTTGACATGGGTGAAAACAAAGAGCCTTTCTGGACTGCCCATGACACAAGCTTTCATATGAAATAAAGCACACTCTAATACACAAACTGTAGCCCCATCCACTGCCCTGGCGATCCTAGTGAGTCACTGTAGGACAAGCCATGCGGTTCTAACGGAGTGGTTAACGTCACACTCTGTACAGGGGCACAGTGCATCCTTGTATGGAGTACTGCTCACATGTGTGGGGAGGTTCCTCTCACACCGCACTCCTAGATAAAGTAGAAAGGAAAGCTTTTCGTATCATTAACTCCCGGCCACTCACCAGTTCTCTGCAATCTTTCTATCTTCGCCGCAATGTTGCATCTCTCTCACTATTCTATCGCTATAATAATCAGTTCCTCGGAGCTTCTCCAGTGTATACCACCTCCTCTACGTAGTGTACGTAGTACCCAGCTTGCAATACAATCCCACCCCTACTCTGTGCAACTCTCCAACCCAAGAGTGAAACGCTATTCTCAGACTTTCTTCTATTCAACTGCTGAGCTCTGGAACTCTCTCCCAGAATCGCTCACTTCCTTATGCTATTAACTCCGTTGTTCCTCAGGGCTTTGTCCTATCTCCCATTCTCCTTCTAATTTTCATAAATGATCTTCTCAACTGTACCTCCAGTCCCATCCATTCATACACAGACGACTCTACCTTACACTACTCAAATAGTTTTCCAGAACGCCCCAGCCAGCAATCCCTCAAAGACGAACGTAATGAAGCCATACAACACTTATCCTCTGATCCAACTACTATTTCCAATTGGGGCAGAGAAAACCTAGTTACCTTTAATGCTTCCAAAACCCAATTTCTCCATTTTATTACCCGTCTGGAACTCCCAGAGGACTATCCCTTATTCTTCAACAATACAAAAATCAATCCTTCATCTTCTCTCAACATTCTTGGTGTTTCTTTTTCTTCTCCCTCTACCTATTTACTTAAATTGCTTGAAACTATATGTGTCCAGGCATTTTAGCTCGAACGTCCCTTGATTTTGGCCCTGTTACTCTTTGAAATCTGGGGGAGGCACTCGCTGCAGGCAGTTATGCCTTTTGTCTCCCTCATTCACATAGAACAAAAATGTGTGTGGCTGTGTGTGTGTGATTGTGTATGTGTGTGTGTGGCTGTGTGTTTGTGTGTGTGTGTTATCTCCCTGTGCCACCCTTATCCACCCAGGAGACAGGATTTTTTCTTCCGAGGTGGATGGGTTTCAACAAGGTGATAATATCAGACAGAGAGAGAGAGAGAGAGAGAGAGAGAGAGAGAGAGAGAGAGAGAGAGAGGAGTGAAGGGTATTTGGTTTGTTTGGGTTGTTTACTAATTATTGTTTGCTTCCTTCAGTCTCATTTTTTCACTTTAACTCTCTCTCTTTCTTTCTCTCTCGCTCTCTCTCTCTCTCACACACGCACACACACACACACACATTCACACACATATAATGTCAAACTAAATCCACATTCTTAAGGTATCCTATTGACAGTTAAATCCTGTAGTGAAGCCTTTTAATAATATATATATATATATATATATATAAAGCTGAAATAGTATAGTTTAATTAGCTCTGTAAGAGTTATCTTTTGTGGTGGCTGTAAACTGTCAGGTCTTCTACATAATGAGTTCAGCATAGCGGGCGAATCATCTTCCAGGACTGTCCCTGCTGGCTATATGCTACCATTTAGGGGGTACACAAACACGCCCACTGTATAATTATATAACAATGTTTTATGTATGTGTTTACATCTCTCAACGATAATGGAGGAGGTTATGTTTTTGTCTCCATTTCTTTGTCTATCTGTCTGTAAACTAGACATCTCAACAATTTATGATCTGATTCCTTCGAAATTTGGTGAGCAGATAGTAAGTGCGCCAAGGAAGAAGATATTCCATTTAGGAGTCGATCGGTAAAACGCATGCATCCGCCAACGTATGCGGAAGTTTGTACTTTACCGTCTGTCTGCTTTAAATCTACATCCATCTGCTTCCACCTCCTCATTGTCATCATCATATTCCTCCTCCTCCTTCTTTCCCCCTTCCCTCTCTTCCTCCTCCTCCCCACTCCTCCTCCTTCGTCATCATCATAATTCCTCCTCCTCCTCCTCCCTGTCTCTATCCATCCTCCTCCACCACCTCCTCCTCCTCCTCCTCCTCCTCCTCCTCCTCCTCCTCCTCCTCCTCCTCCTCCTCCTCCTCCTCCTCCATCTCCACCTCCTCCTCGGTAAGGCATCTAAATGGACCAATGTAAGTAGTGGGGTACCCCAGGGATCGGTACTAGGACCAATTCTCTTTCTAATTTACATCAACGATATAGATGAGGGTCTCACCTGTACAATCTCAAAGTTTGCTGACGATACAAAAATTGCAAATAGCGTACTCTCAAAAGAACAAGTTGACGATATGCAACACAATCTAGATAAGTTGTCACGTTGGGCCCAAATTTGGCAAATGAGTTTCAATGTGGATAAATGTAAAGTACTACATATCGGATACCAAAATGAGAAAGCAAACTATTCGATGAATGGCACTCACCTTAAGAGTGTAGACAGAGAAACCGATCTGGGAGTAACAATATCGAGTAACCTAAAACCGAGTCAAAAATGTTCAGAAGTTGTTAAGAAGGCAAACAAAATAATTGGCTTTATAGGCAGGTCATTTGAGCATAAATCCAAAGAAGTTATCCTAACTCTTTAAAATTTCTTAGTCCGCCCTCTCCTGGAATACTGTGTTCAATCTTGGTGCCCTTATTACCAAAAAGATATAGACAAATTAGAACGAGTTCAACGTAGAGTTACCAAAATGATACCTAGCCTAATGCCTGGATCACTCATAGCCGAATGTGCGGCCGAATGCAGGCCGAAGCTGATTCGGCCTTCAATCGGGGCCGAATAGCCCGAATGTAAGATTTCTGTTTACTGTCTAATCGCTATCGCCGACAGTATACCGATGAACACGAATACAAAACTAATGCAAACATAATGCAAACCGAATGTGCACAGATTTTTTCCCGAATTCTAAAATTTGAATTTTAACGTTTTTTTTTCGGTACAGCATCGGCAATGTGTCGGCGATTGTTCACCGATGGTGTACCGAATGCAGCCAGATGGTGTCAAGATAACATCACGAATGCATACCGGGAAGCTTGTACGCACACCTGCAGGTATATATAATGGTGGTCCCGATGTAACCCCACATTCTATCGCTGGAAGCAGGGCACAATGGACCTCATGGATGTGATCCCGAGTGATGTTAACAAGCAGGCAGTACTTCTATGGAACAAAGCTCAAGCAGACACCCTACTATGTTTGCAATATATAATGTACATGGAAGAGGAGGAAGAAAAAGATAAAAAAAGGACAAGGCTCACAAGAAGAGATCATGTTGGACACACGTGGCTGGCTATTATGAAGAAAACAATTCGGCCAATGGAAAAACCTTCTGCAGGAGCTCATATTGGAGGACAAGACATCCTTCCGCAATTTCCTGCGCATGGATGAGGATCTCTTCACTGAACTGCTGGTCATTCGATGCGCAGTATGGCTGGCTTCTGTATGCCCACGCCGATTGAATTCGGCGTATTCGATACGCGTTCGGTTTGCATTACAAAAAATCGCTATGCATTCTTTTTTCATTCGGCGATAACCTACCGAGGTATTGTAAACATGTCAAAAATAGGTGCGCATTCTGTGTGCATTCTGTGTGCATTCGGTGAACATGCTGTAAATATTCTGTCTGTATTCGCCGAATTCTCCCCGATATTACCCCGATTTTTAATGGTCATTTTGATGGGGATGGATCGGCGAATGCATACAGAAGGAATGGAATGCATACCGAAGGCATGGAATGCATACCGTATGCATACCGAAATTTTGGAATGCATACCGAGGTCACAGCGAAAACAAAATTTCGGGGCTGACTCGCCAAAATTTTCATGTAAAATGAAACTTTCGGTGACGTCACCGAGGCTCTACGGAACATCCCGAAAGGCTGCCGAAGTGCCCGAATTGGCCTCATTTAGGCGGCCGAGAGTTTCCCGAAGCCGCTTCGGTCTGCATTCGTCCTCAAATTCGGCTATGTGTGAACGGGGCATAAAGAACAAACCATACGAGGAGTGTCTTAGAGAATTAAATCTAATTCCTTTAACCCAGCGCAGATCAAGAGGTGACTTAATTCAACTGTTCAAAATCATCGAAGGCATCGACAATATGAACTGTAGTAAGTACTTTACTGTCGACCAATCTAATTACACGCGGGGAAACGGTTGCAAAATTATTGGTAAATCTTTTAACTTACACGAATCTAAGAATTTCTTTTTCAATCGAGTTGTCAACTTGTGGAATAAGCTTCCACGAGACGTTATAGACTGCAGCACCGTTGATTCCTTTAAACTTCGCCTAGACAAATATCTTGCAACAAATCAGCGACTGACTACGTTTGTAAATAAATAACTATATTTTATTCCCCCGTCAAATTCATCAAGGATTATTGCGAATATACAGTATATATTACTAAGGCGTTACTCTTTTTCCCAGATATACGACAGATCACTTATAACTGTGTTATGTTACTAACCCATCTGTCCTGTACTAACTTCCTAATCCTGCCATGGACATTAGTTCCAGGGCAGTAGTTCCCTTTCCAATGTTCCCTTACCCACTCTAAACCACTGTTTGGACACTTGATCCTCAGTGTTTTGGAGGACAAGCAGCCTAGAAGGGTCACTATACCTGTTGTTGCTTGATTTCCTTTGTACTCCTTTGTACTCCTCCTCCTCCTACTCTCCCTTCTCTGACACACCCCTTCCTGACGTCTTAAACTGTGGTTTCCTTATTGGTCCATTTTTTTTATTTTTTTATTTTTTTTTATCTAAAGAAATAGACATTACTGGTACTGAAAGGGTTAACCTAACGTATGCTATCACATCTGGAACGAAACCAGGTTAGATCATCATTATCATCTTTGAATATCGAAATCCTTCCTAAACTGATGAATAATGTATCTCTGTTTCTATTACAGGTGAGATGATCGGGGAGGCTGACTGAAGATGGAGGTATGTAATGTATAATGTATAATAGAAAACAAAGTCGGTTATTATAGTGTTCTAGGGAGTGTAAAACCATGAAGTGTAACAATTGTCTTACCGTACCATTATGTGCAATATATTGTTTGACACATACACATACACACACACACACGCGCACGCGCATATATATATACTGTATATGTATGAGAGAGAGAGAGAGAGGGAGAGAGATACTGTATAACACATATAAATATAGTGTGTGTGTCGGGGTCCCCTGATGACACCAACGAGTGTTCAGCAGGTTTCTCTCTCTCTCTCTCTCTCTCTCTCTCTCTCTCTCTCTCTCTCTCTCTCTCTCTCTCTCTCTCTCTCTCTGTCAGCGGCCTAGAGGACTGAAAATCACTTATAATGCGTGTCTGGCAGTCCCAAGACCGCCTTGAATGGTTGAAGGTAGTTTCGTTCGCCGGCCTTTTCGTTCGTAAGTCATTTCGGCAACAGGTATATTCGTTCATGATTATTTCCCTCAAGCTTCTTCGTCCATACTCGATTTGCCCGTATATATATTTGTTTCTAACTTAACCCATTTAGCTGACTCTAACGCTATCTAATTTAGCATAACGTAAGCTAACCTAAGCTAACCCAATTTATCTTACTCTTATACTCTTACTTAACCCGTTATGTACCGATGAAATATTTGTATCTATATTTAGACTACTATTAGACGACTTTATTCAGTTTTAAAAGAGCCTCGGATCCAGCAATTAACAGGCTTCGAAATGTCTCACTTAACCTTCTTTTACTACCCCAGATCCTTCCTAAACTGGACAAAATTGTCTAAACTAAACTTTACCTAAGCTAACCAAGTTTACTAAAATTTACCCGTTCTAACCTCGTGAAACCCAACGCAGCCGAACCCAAGTCAAACTAACTTAACCCTTAAAATATTATGACGCATTTTTACATTGTATTCTGGCTATTATAGACGATTATATACAGTTTAGGAATGCGCTGTAGGAATGTTTATGGTAAAGACTATCTCAATTAACCCTCTGACTTACATATACTCTTCGTAATCTTAATACAATCGTCTAATAATATCACGAAAACAGAAAAGAAATGCGTCATCGGATCTTGAAACGGTTAACCACCTTTTAGCTCAATCCAAACCTCACCCAACTAAAATCATCGTAACCAAAGCTAACCCAAATAATACCAACTTAATCCAACTAAAACCAACTTAACTAAATCTAACCCAAATAATACCAACTGCATCCAACTAAAACCAACTTAACCAAACCTAACCCAAATAAAACCAACTTCATCCAACTAAAACCAACTTAACCAAACCTAGGGTGATAGGGTTGTCTCTGGTATTAGCACTCCCTCTATTATCTGATAGGGGTGTTTCCGGGTAGATGGGACTCGATAGCCTTGGCGAGCAACCCATCTAGGAGAATAAACCCTAAACAAATTACCGATGGGCGATACGCTAATCTGTGCCACTTGCAGGTGACAAACTCTGTGACAGATAACCCAACTAAAACCAAGTCGAGAGAGAGAGTGCTACCCCCTCGATCAGCTCCACCGTAAAAGTAGGCCTACGGTTGGTCTGCCTTAGCGTGTGAAGGGAGCATTAGTTGGTGAGATTAACTTGGCTGACCGTAGGGCCCCTACGGTGAAACGAGACCGGACATTGGCTGAGGGTGTAATAGATTTTGGGTTCTGGGTTAGCTATAAGATTAGTGAGGTATAATAATGATCCTTTCAGTGCACGAGTACATAGCTAACTCCTTCTGTACCGGCGTCGTGTTTTTATCTTTATTCTGGTTACTATTTGATGATTTTATTGAGTTTAAAACGAGCCTCCAGAAATTACCATGCTTCGAACTCTCTCACCTAACCCTTTTTACTACCACAGATCATCTTGAACTGCATAAAGTCGTCTAAATATAGTTAGAATAAAATATAAAAAAGGTTGCCGGTACAGAAGGGGTTAAGGAATTTGGTGACCTTTCGTGCCTTTTACATGTCAATTTTTTCATGGCGAACGATAACTAGCATGTAATTTAGGATGAAAAGACCTTCGGTCAGGACATTTTTCTACTGAAAATGTGCAAATTTATCTCGAAGGGGGATCTTGGGGGTATTTGTGTATGCTTGATCGAGGTCTAGGGAGGAAACTAAAAACCTGTCCTTAATAAGGTTCTAAATGGGCACGATGACGTAATTTTCATCATATTCTGGTTACTGTTATACGATTTTCTTTAGCTTATAATCTCCCTCTAGGTCTCACAGGGGTATATGCTATCTCAATAAACCCTCTGAATAACATAGGTCCTTCCTAAACTGCATACAATCGTGTAATATTAGCTATAATAAATATCATCGTGCTGCAGGGGTTAGCAATTGGAAAGAGAGGTTAATGGTACAAGAATTTAGGCTCAAAACTTTGCTCCGTCGGATAGTAGGCCTACCAATTCGTAAACACGTCAGAACCATGGACTTAACTAATCTCCAAAATGGTTGCCCAGTAGAAAGTTGTCCCCCGTTCAGTTCGGTATTCAAAGGCCCCTTTTCCAACTCTGGGGAACTTTTGACATCTGGACTTGAAGGGTGTAGAAAGTCTTAGGGCGGGAGATGTTCTATATGTGTGAGGTGAAGAGGTGACGAAGGGGAATGAGGTGGGAAAAGGAAGATTATATAGTGTGAGAGAGTTACAAGGGATAGATAGTGTCTCGGAGACCTTTTGGTTCATTCCGGGGAGATACTCCAAGTGGAAGGAGATACATTATTTAGTGTTGACCGTGTTGAGCGGTGAATGTACAGGCTCTCAGCCTATTATATGCCCGAGAAGGAGTAGTTGGAATATAGAAAAAAGAAAGACAAAAGGTAGAACAGATCATATATGTGAAAAAGTTTCCACAAACTGTCTTCATAGCGCAATGGATAAATGCACTGAATTTCGGTGTGAGCATCCTAGGTTCGAATCCCTGGACTGCCACATGTATTTGTTGATTTCATTAATTGAGTTTAGGAGTAAAGTCGGTTGGTGGACGTAACATAATAATACTAGTGCTGAACTTTTTCAATTCTAATTTCCAGCCATGGTTGCGTGTTGTATTCATATTGAGACTAAACATTATGCTATGATCCACATTGTCAAACACATTAAATGTTTTGAAAACTTCAATGAGCTGGCCTCTTAGTCTGCGTGTCTCCAACGGAAAGAGATCAAGAACTCTCAACCGGTCCTCATAGCTCAGTCTTCTAATCGATGGAATAAGCTTAGTAGCCCAAGCTTGTACTCTTTCCTGTCGCTCTATATCTTTTCTAAGTGCTGAAGACCAGAATTGAACAGCATACTCCAGGAGAGGCCGTATCAGAGCGTTGTAAAGTGTGAGGACTATTTTCTTATTTTTATACTTAACTTGCCTCTTAATATAGCCCAATAATTCTTGAGCTTTCTTCTCTACTTCAATGCACTGCTTGGAAAACTTTAGGTCACTCTTAATCAGAACACCCAAATCCTTTTCCAAGTCAGTCACTTTCAGAGGGATTCCCAATAGCGAAAAGCCTGACTTGAGGTTTGCTTGGCCGATATGCATCACCTTGCACTTTTCCAAGTTTAGAGGCAGCTACCATGTCTCCGACCATTCATCCAGTCTGTTGAGGTCCACCCTGAGCTGGTCAACCCATTTGGGGTCCTTCACATTCATTCCAAGGTTTATGTCATCTGCAAACTTGAAGATCACACTCAACAGACCAAAATCTATGTCATTGACATATATGATAAACAAAAGTGGGCCTAGGACAGATCCTTGTGGAACTCCAGAATTGACTGGAGTCCACTCAGAAGAATCACCATTGATTACCACTCGTTGTTGTCTACCTGTTAGCCAACTTTCTAAAAAATTAAAAATAAACAGAACACACAGATGAAAGTTATAATAATATGAAGACCTTGTATATAGTACATGAAGGAGGCGGCAAAGTTGAACTGAATGACAGAACTATACAAGGCAGAACGGTGGAGGGGAGGAGGGAACTGAAATAGAAATGGAAAATCATAAAGAAAGGCGAGAGGGAAGATAAATGCGTTAATTGGGGAGACAAGGGAAGAATAGGGGAAGGCATATAGAAACGGAGGAAGTACACAGGAGAAAAATTAAATTAGTTTTAAATATTGTAGGTATGTAGTAGGTTAGGCTATGTATGTACAGTATATGTGTATGTATGTACTGTATATACAGTATGTGTGTGTGTATGTGTAAGAGAAAGAGAGAGAGAGAAAACAAAAATGGAAAAGGGAGGGGAGCCTAGAAAGTTTTGAGGGTTGGTTGTTGAAGAGTCTCAGGAGGGTTGGTTGGTGAGGCCCTTGGGAGCTATTACCTTACCTCACCTTCCACTCCATCTATCCATCCACCTAGTTACTTTACCTTATCCATCCATCAATCTATCCACCTTGTTACTTTACCTAACCATCCATCCATCCACCTAGTTACCTTACCTAGCCATCCATCCATCCATTCTTCCATCCATTCACATATCCACCTTTTTACCTTACCTTTCCATCCATCCATTCATCTGTCCATCCATCTCTCCCTCCATCCATCCATCTTTTGCATCTACTCACCCATTCACCACACTCATATAGTAACAACCACCCACCCATTCATCACACCCACCCACCCATTCATTCACCACTCCCACCCACCCATTCATAATATGCCTGTGTGTTTAACTGTGTACAAGCGGCCTAATAAGTGATGTCTCAGCACCAATTATGACGTTTTGATCAATAATTGGTATCAGCAATATTTACACATTTCTTCTTTTTGAGTGAGATATACAAACATGTTCCTACACTTACCCACCCTATTCAACATTTGACAGACATTTATACATGAGGAATAAGGGGGACCATAAAAGCAACCCATCTCCCCTTAAGTAACTCAAAGACTGCTGCTCCATTCATTCGAGAGATACTAGATTGGAAGATAACAAATATTTAGTAAAATGTAAAGTAAAACCTATTATATTCTATTCTATATACTCAGGTCCAATCCCCACTTTTCCTGGGTTTTTTCTTTTCCTTTTCCCTCTGTTCTTTGCTTTTTTGTTTTTATATTTTTTTCGGGGGGGGGGTACAAAGTACAAAGGAGTACAAAGGAAATCAAGCAACAACAGGTCTAGTGACCCTTCTAGGCTGCTTGTCCTCCAAAACACTGAGGATCAAGTGTCCAAACACTGGTTTAGAGGGGGTAAGGGAACATTGGAAAGGGAACTACTGCCCTGGAACTAATGTCCGTGTTAGGATTAGGAAGTTAGTAGGGGACAGATGGGTTAGTAACTGAGGGGAGGATAAAATAAAGTTATTCATTTACAAACGCAGTAAGTCGCGGGTTTGATGCGAGATATTTGTCTAGGCGAAGTTTAAATGAATCAACGGTGCTGCAGTCTATGACATCTCGGGGAAGCCCATTCCATAAGTTGACAACTCGATTGAAGAAGAAATTCTTAGCTTCGTGTGAGTTAAAAGATTTACCAATAATTTTGCAACCGTTTCCCCGCGTGTAATTAGATTGGTCGATAGTGAAGTACTTACTACAGTTCATATTGTACCTTTGATGATTTTGAACACTTGAATTAAGTCGCCTCTTAATCTGCGCTGGGTTAAAGGAAATAGATTTAATTCTCTGAGACGCTCTTCGTATGGTTTGTTCTTTAGGCTAGGTATCATTTTGGTAACTCTACATTGAACTCACTCTAGCTTGTCTATATCTTTTTGGTAATAAGGGCACCAGGATTGAACGCAGTATTCCAGAAGAGGGTGGACTAAGGAATTGTAAAAGGTTAGGATAACGTCTTTGGATTTATGCTCAAATGACCTGCCTATAAAGCCAATTATTTGGTTTGCCTTCTTATCAACTTCTGAACATTGTTGACTCGGTTTTAGGTTACTCGATATTGTTACTCCCAGATCGGTTTCTCTGTTTACATTCTTAAGCTGAGTGCCATTCATCAAATAGTTTGCTTTCTCATTTTGTTATCCGATATGTAGTACTTTACATTTATCCGCATTGAAACTCATTTGCCAAATTTGGGCCCAACATGACAACTTATCTAGATTGTGTTGCATATCGTCAACTTGTTCTTTTGAGAGTACGCTATTTTCAATTTTTGTATCGTCAGCAAATTTTGAGATTGTACAGGTGAGGCCCTAATCTATGTCGTTGATGTAAATTAGAAAGAGAATTGGTCCTAGTACCGATCCCTGGGGTACCCCGCTACTTACATTGGTCCATTTAGATGCCTTACCGTTTATGACTACTCTTTGCTTTCTGTCGCTGAGCCAATTTTCTATCCATTTCAACACACCATCTTGTATTCCATGCACTTTTAGTTTTAGCAGTAAACGTTTGTGGGGAACTTTGTCAAAGGTCTATTGAAAATCAAGGTATATAATATCTACAGCTTTACTCTCATCGTAGAGGTTGAGGATATCGTGGAAGAAGTCTAAGAGGTTTGTTAAACAGGAACGTTTTTAACGAAAGCCGTGTTGAGTATCTTTAAGTATGTTATTTTCCTCTAAGTGATTTACGAGTCTGTCTCTTATGAGTGTTTCTAACATTTTACATACAACTGAGGTTAAGCTAATTGGACGATAGTTACTGGGTAGGGATTTGCTGCCTTTTTTTAATATCGGTGTTACGTTGGCTAGCTTCCACTGATCAGGCATATTTCCAGACTGCAAGGGGGGGGGGGGGGGGGGGCGGGGGGTGGGGGGGGGGGGGGGGGGGGGGGGGGGGGGGGGGGGGGGATGGTGGCCGACTCAAGACAGTGCCAGAATAGGGACAACACAACAGAAAACAATGAACACACACAAACAAAATACAAATTCACACACATCCAGGTCATCCAGGAAACGACCCAGAAACCTAGAAGGCTGGACAAAAAAATATATTCCTTTGTTGGTCTCTGTTGTTCCTCTGTCTTGATGGTGTAATGGTTAGAGCATGTAAGTTCAGTATGTGATATCTTGGGTTCGAATCCTGGGAGAATCACACGCTTTCTTTAATTTAATTTGGGGTGTTGTTGTTATTAAGGGAGCTCAGACGGTATTGTGCAGCATAATTTACTGGTTCGGCTCAATGGTTTAAGGAGGAGGTTTAGTTTGGTCTCTAAACCTCCATCAAACTTTTAAAAAATCACCCACAAGCTCTCCTTTCGATATAAATTTGTACATTTTTCGGTATAAAAATGTCCCGGCCGAAAGCTGGTTACTTTTATAATTACAGGCTCGCTATCACTCGCCAAAAAAAATTGACACCTAAATGGCACGAAAGGTCTTAATATTGGAAAAGAAATGGGGCAAAAGGTCTGAATATCGCCAAACTAATGGGGCGAATGTCTTGAAATCTCATAACTAATAGGGCTAAATATGAGGGAGGAGGAGGACTCGAAAAACCAACTGCCTCCCCTTAGAACGATGTTAGAAAATATAATTAACATCACATACCCGGTACTATAGCCTATTATTTATAAATATAATTAACATCACATACCCGGTATTATAGCCTATTATTTATAAATATAATTAACATCACATACCCGGTACTATAGCCTATTATTTATAAATATAATTAACATCACATACCCGGTACTATAGCCTATTATATAAAAATATAATTAACATCACATACCCGGTACTATAGCCTATTATTTATAAATATAATTAACATCTCATACCCGGTACTATAGCCTATTATTTATAAATATAATTAACATCACATACCCGGTACTATAGCCAATTATTTATAAATATAATTAACATCTCATACCCGGTACTATAGCCTATTATTTATAAATATAATTAACATCACATACCCGGTATTATAGCCTATTATTTATAAATATAATTAACATCACATACCCGGTACTATAGCCTATTATTTATAAATATAATTAACATCACATACCCGGTATTATAGCCTATTATTTATAAATATAATTAACATCACATACCCGGTACTATAGCCTATTATTTATAAATATAATTAACATCACATACCCGGTACTATAGCCTATTATATATAAATATAATTAACATCACATACCCGGTACTACAGCCTATTATTTATAAATATAATTAACATCACATACCCGGTATTATAGCCTATTATTTATAAATATAATTAACATCACATACCCGGTACTATAGCCTATTATTTATAAATATAATTAGCATCACATACCCGGTACTATAGCCCATTATTTATAAATATAATTAACATCACATACCCGGTACTATAGCCTATTATTTATAAATATTATTAACATCACATACCCGGTACTATAGCCTATTATTTATAAATATAATTAACATCACATACCCGGTACTATAGCCCATTATTTATCATCATCATCTAACCTGACGCCTCGCTTTTGGCCATGGCAGAAACTGACTCCAGGCTCCCAGACATGCCCCGACTGACCCACTTCACAATGCCATTTCCACTAAGTGGATTATAACCATGAACACTGAAGGAGCAGACCCAGAGCAGTCCCTCACCCGGATTGCATTTCCACCACTGTTTTGCTATTTTATTTACCCCAGTGGGGCCCTGGCTAAAAGCATACCAAGCACAGGAATTTTCTGGAAATAGGAACCAGTGGTCAACTGCTCCAGAGGCTGATTGCACCACCAAAGTGGCGGGCGGTGGGGTCGCCGCATCCCTACGCCAGAGAGAGAAAGGCCAACTTGTGCCAGTGGGCTGTGAGAGTAAGACACTAGGGAAACATGGGGCACACCATTATGGCCCCACAGCCTTCACCACTCTCAAGAAAAAAGTTAGAAATAAGAATTATGATAAAGGTACAGTCAGAAAACGGCTATGGAATTTAGAGGACACCAACCCTCACTCTGATAGATCCAGCCCACCACAATATAATTAATATATAATTAATATCACATACCCGGTACTATAGCCCATTATTTATAAATATAATTAACATCACATACCCAGTACTATAGCCCATTATTTATAAATATAATTAACATCACATACCCAGTACTATAGCCCATTATTTATAAATATAATTAACATCACATACCCAGTACTATAGCCCATTATTTATAAATATAATTAACATCACATACCCGGTACTATAGCCCATTATTTAAAAATATAATTAACATCACATACCTGGTACTATAGCCCATTATTTATAAATATAATTAACATCACATACCCGGTACTATAGCCCATTATTTATAAATATAATTAACATCACATACCCGGTACTATAGCCCATTATTTATACACATAATTAACATCACATACCTGATACTATAGCCCATTATTTATCAATATAATTAACATCACATACCTGGTACTATAGCCTATTATTTATCAATATAATTAACATCACATACCCGGTACTATAGCCTATTATTTATAAATATAATTAACATCACATACCCGGTACTATAGCCTATTATTTATAAATATAATTAACATCACATACCCGGTACTATAGCCTATTATTTATAGATATAATTAACATCACATACCCGTACTATAGCCTATTATTTATAGATATAATTACCATCACATACCCGGTACTATAGCCTATTATTTATAAATATAATTAACATCACATACCCGGTACTATAGCCTATTATTTATAAATATAATTAACATCACATACCCGGTACTATAGCCTATTATTTGTAAATATAATTAACATCACATACCCGGTACTATAGCCTATTATTTATAAATATAATTAACATCACATACCCGGTACTATAGCCTATTATTTATAAATATAATTAACATCACATACCCGGTACTATAGCCTATTATTTGTAAATATAATTAACATCACATACCCGGTACTATAGCCTATTATTTATAAATATAATTAACATCACATACCCGGTACTATAGCCTGTCATTTATAAATATAATTAACATCACATACCCGGTACTATAGCCTATTATTTATAAATATAATTAACATCACATATAACATGCTATCAAGGTCAAGGCCACGTCACACTGTAGCTCCATACATTATCAAGTGTTTCTCGTAAAGAAAGTGCAATCGGTGATTACCAAAGACAGAATAACATACATAAACACTTAGTGAGTGCACATATACAAGAAACAAAGACCGAAACAGAAGGATTGAAGTGAAAATAAGAGAAAAAAAAAAAAAAAAAACAGTGACTAAGAACATGACGCCAACAATGGCCGGGGATCAAAACAAACCCGACCCAGAGTGCCCCGACTGCGGAATCAAGTTCGCAGGTGAAAAAAATGCAATCCAATGCGACTACTGCCAGGATTGGCTGCACTATTTTTGCACAGAACTCCCTGCCTATCAAATTCTCAACTATGCAAAAACGGCAAGGAAATTCATGTGCAAAACATGCTCCCTAACAAAGCTTGACACAAAAGGTGAGTGGGTGGCCGAGGCAGAAGCAGCCGTTCTCCAACACAAGGAACGAATAACCAACTCTGGAGCGATAAGTAAGGTAAGAAAAATCCATGTTCAGCCCCAGAGCAACAAAGATGTCACCAACACGCCAGCTGACAATAGGCCTACTCCAAAACCAAGGAATTAACTGGGGACACTGACCTAGGCCAAGGCCTACCCATAAGCCCAGAAGTAGCCTTAGGCAAGAGTGACGGTGACAACCCCCATACCAGTAACTCACCAAACGTGGCTATAGGCCTAGATCTAGGGATGGGGAACACACCAGGAAATATTAGCATCACAATGCCAGATGCACATAGCCCCCCCACCGCAACACTAGCAGACACGGCAGAGCCCCCTCAAAATGCAGCAAGACAGGTGAGGTCGGGGACCCCAACGAGCACACACCCCACATGCAACGGATGTGGCCAAAATGCTCCTACATACAGTAGAACAGGGGAGGTTAGTGCTGTAAATACAAATTCATGGAGACCTAGGCCCAGAGCTGATTACAGGGGCACCGATATTAGGAGGAAAAGAATAGAAGTATGCAATTTCTACCTAAGAAATGAATGCCGATACGGAGTAGTGGGCAGGGGATGCAAACAAGACCACCCAAAAATATGTGCAAAATTCATGAAGCACGGGCGGGATGAAAGAATAGGTTGCAAGCGTGGATGGAAATGCATCGACTACCACCCATATGTATGCAGAATCTCACTCAACAAAAGGGCATGTACTATGAGAGACTGCAATCTTCCACACATCAAGGGAACCAAAATACTGACGCCAAGAAACAACGTCAACAGACCAAGGGAACACGCTACAGGACACATTCAAAGGGAATTTGCTTACACACCAACATATGAGGAAAAAATAGAAAGTCAACGCAATGCCCTCAGAAGCTGGCCAACCATCCAGCAAACTCACAAGGCCAGACCAGCAGCGGTACACACGGCTATGCCCGACCAAGGTGCTTTTTTAGAGGTAGTAATGGGACGTCTTCTGGAAGTGGAAAAACGGTCTCAAGTGATTATGGAGAGATTCCTAGCCCAAACCGAGGGGCCAGACACGAACCACAGAGGAAGGTGCAACTACCACTAACTAGTTTTGTTGTGGGCAACATCAGAGGACTTTACCCACGAAACAATCAATGTAAAGTCCCTATGTTGGGAGAAATTGCAGAGGAAGACAACTCAATTTTTCTAGCCCTCACAGAAACACACCTGAACGAAAACATTTTGGATGCAGAGATCAATATCCATAATTTCACTCTATTCAGAGCCGACAGAGAGGACAGAAGCCACGGAGGAGTAGCACTCTACCTAAGGGAGGATATGGCTGCAAATACCGAAACTTTAGTTGCATTCTCAAACGGCACAACAGAGCTACTAGCAGTACACATAAGACAAACCGACATGCTCATCATAATTTTGTATCGACCTCCAAACACCACAGGGGAAATTTTCAAGGAGGTCACAGAGAAAATACAATCACTCCTACAAAATCTTCCAACTCCCGCTACAGATGTCATCATCACAGGAGACTTCAACCTGCCCATCATCAATTGGGCAACCATGAAAATAGATGGAGGAACCAGGGAGGAAAAACAGCAAGCCAAGGAGCTAATGACTATCATGGACACTGCATACATGAAGCAATACATCGAGGAACCTACAAGAGGCAACAACACACTGGACTTACTATTTGGCAACAACTTCGACCTGGTACACTCGTATGAAACTGTAAAAACTATAATGTCCGACCACAGCCTCATCAAAGTTAGAACCCCCACACCAACCGCCACACCACCAAGAAGATGTCAACAGGAATCAAGCCAAATACCCTGCACCTCTCTGAAAGATCTCAACTTCTACAGCAAAGATATAGACTGGGACAGACTGAGAGCAGAACTGGCAGGAACTGATTGGAGGGCACTATTCGAAGATAAAAACGTCGACGAAACTCTCAGTATCCTCCAGCAACAATGCCTGGAGACCTGAAAAAACACCATACCACCCAAATCAAGCAGGAAGCAGATCAAGCAGATTCCCAGAGATAGAAAAATACTAATGAAGAAAAGGACGTACTTGAGAGCCAAGCAAAGGAAGACCAGCTATGCGCACAATATCACCAAACTACAAGAAGAGCTTGATGAAGTGGAACGTAAACTCATCCAGTCACACCAAGAGCAAAGAACACGCGAAGAACTACAAGCAGTTGCAAACATACGAGTAAATAGCAAATTCTTCTATGCATATGCAAAAAGGAGACTCAGGAACACCACAACAATAGGACCACTTGCAAAACCTACGGGCGAACTTGAGAGTGACCCAACCGAAATGGCCAAGATACTCAAACAGCAGTATGAAAGTGTCTTCAGCCCGCCAAATGAAGACAAGAAAATCGAGAATGCAACGACTTTCTTTGGCAACGCTCCAGAGACACCACATCAACTCTCCTCGGTAACAGTATCAACAGAGGACATAATAGCAGCCATCGACAAGATTGGACCAAACTCTGCAGCAGGACCAGACGGCTTTCATGCCCAACTGCTAAAAAACTGCAAACATCAGCTAGCCCTGCCTCTAAAACTGCTGTGGAGCAAGTCCCTCCAAACTGGATATGTACCACAATCCCTAAAAGAAGGTAATGTCACACCAATACACAAAGGGGGTAGTAAAGGCATAGCCAAAAATTACAGACCAGTGGTGCTGACGTCACACCTTATTAAAATCATAGAAAGAACAATAAGAGCTAAGATGGTCAGCTTCCTGGAAGATAATGAGGCGTTCAACGAGGGGCAACATGGCTTTAGAAAAGGCCGCTCCTGCCTCTCACAACTACTATCACACTACGACAAAATCCTACAGGATATTCAAGACGGAGAAAATGTAGACGTCATATATCTAGATTTCGCCAAAGCTTTTGACAAGGTGGACCATGGGATCCTTCTACATAAACTCAAATCACTGGGAATAGGGGGAGACCTTGGAAGATGGCTCCATAGCTTCATCACCAACAGAAAACAAAGAGTCACGGTTCAAGGAAGCCTATCAGAAGCAGGTGGGGTCATCAGCGGAGTACCACAAGGATCAGTACTGGGACCTCTCCTATTCCTCATCATGATAGGAGACATCGACAGGGACCTGGAACACTCAACAGCCACATCGTTTGCAGACGACACCAGACTCATGAAGAAAATCACCTCACAACATGATGCTCAGCTACTACAACAAGACTTGGACAAAATCCTGAAGTGGGCAGAAGAAAACAACATGGCCCTAAACGGAGACAAGTTCGAGCTTCTAAGGTACGGGAACAAGAGAGCACTACAAAACGACACCAACTACAAAAGCGGACAGCAAGAAATTACCGCCAAGGACACAGTGAAGGACTTGGGAGTAAATATGAGCAGTGACGCCACTTTTTCCCAGCATATTACCAAAGCCACAACAACAGCAAAACAAATAGCAGGCTGGATCCTGAGAACCTTCCACACAAGAAATGAGAGGTGTATGCTAACATTGTGGAAGTCACTGGTCCTACCACGACTGGAGTACTGCTCCCAGCTCTGGTCTCCCCAAAAAGTAGGAGAAATAACAGAAATTGAAGCCACCCAGAGGACATTCACCAGTAAAATCCATGGGTTTCAACACTTTAACTACTGGGAGAGACTTAAGGAGCTGCAGCTGTACTCACTTCAAAGACGTAGGGAGAGATACATCATCATCTACGTCTGGAAGATTTTGGAAAAAAAGGTACCAAACCCAAACATCCAAGAGACTCAGCACCAAAGGCGAGGGAGGCTGTGCTATGTGAGGACTACGCCGGGATCAACACAAAAAATCAAATCCCTGATCCATCACAGCTTTACATACAATGGAACCAGACTGTTCAACTGTATACCAGCCCCTCTCAGGAACATAACCGGGGTGTCTCCAGACACCTTCAAGAAACACTTGGACATGTGGCTGGCCAAAATACCGGACCGGCCACCAACACCAGGATACCCCAGCACCAACTCCAACCGACTTCTGGAATGGAGAGTGGAAGAAAGGGAGCTGCCTGGTCGCAGTGGAGCCCCAGCTCAACTGTGTCACTAACGGACGGAATACAACTAAGTGTAACTAAGTGTAAGTGTATACCCGGTACTATAGCCTATTATTTATAAATATAATTAACATCACATACCCGGTACTATAGCCTATTATTTATAAATATAATTAACATCACATACCCGGTACTATAGCCTATTATTTGTAAATATAATTAACATCACATACCCGGTACTATAGCCTATTATTTATAAATATAATTAACATCACATACCTACTATAGCTGTCATTTAAATATAATATAATCATATACATAACATCACATACCCGGTACTATATTTATTTATAAATATAATTAACATCACATACCCGCTATAGCTATTATTAATAAATATAATTAACATCACATACCCAGTACTATAGCCTATTAATTATATAATATAATTATTTACATATAACATAACTATAGCTATATTTATAATATAATTAACATCACATACCCGGTACTATAGCCTATTATTATAAATATAATTAACATCACATACCCGGTATTAGAGCCTATTATTTATAAATATAAATTAAAATCACATAACCGGTACTATAGCCTATTATGTATAAATATAATTAACATCACTATATAGCCTATTATTATATAATTAACATCACATACCCGGTACTATAGCCTATTATATATAAATATAATTAACATCACATACCCGGTACTACAGCCTATTATTTATAAATATAATTAACATCACATACCCGGTACTATAGCCTATTATTTATAAATATAATTAACATCACATACCCGGTACTATAGCCTATTATTTATAAATATAATTAACATCACATACCCGGTACTGTAGCCCATTATTTATAAATATAATTAACATCACATACCCGGTACTATAGCCCATTATTTATATATATAATTAACATCACATACCCGGTACTATAGCCCATTATTTATAAATCTAATTAACATCACATACCCGGTACTATAGCCCATTATTTATAAATATAATTAACATCACATACCCAGTACTGTAGCCCATTATTTATAAATATAATTAACATCACATACCCGGTACTATAGCCCTTTATTTATAAATATAATTAACATCACATACCCGGTACTATAGCCTATTATTTATCAATATAATTAACATCACATACCCGGTACTATAGCCTATTATTTATAAATATAATTAACATCACATGCCGGTACTATAGCCTATTATTTATAAATATAATTAATATCACATACCCGGTACTATAGCCTATTATTTATAAATATAATTAACATCACATACCCGGTACTATAGCCTATTATTTATAAATATAATTAACATCACATACCCGGTACTATAGCCTATTATTTATAAATATAATTAACATCACATACCCGGTACTATAGCCTATTATTTATAAATATTATTAACATCACATACCCGGTACTATAGCCTATTATTTATAAATATAATTAACATCACATACCCGGTACTATAGCCCATTATTTATCATCATCATCTAACCTGACGCCTCGCTTCCAGAGGAAGCGCCCCAAAAGGGATGGCCATGGCAGAAACTGACTCCAGGCTCCCAGACATGCCCCGACTGACCCACTTCACAATGCCATTTCCACTAAGTGGATTATAACCATGAACACTGAAGGAGCAGACCCAGAGCAGTCCCTCACCCGGATTGCATTTCCACCACTGTTTTGCTATTTTATTTACCCCAGTGGGGCCCTGGCTAAAAGCATACCAAGCACAGGAAATTTCTGGAAATAGGAACCAGTGGTCAACTGCTCCAGAGGCTGATTGCACCACCAAAGTGGCGGACGGTGGGGTCGCCGCATCCCTACGCCAGAGAGAGAAAGGCCAACTTGTGTCAGTGGGCTGTGAGAGTAAGACACTAGGGAAACATGGGGCACACCATTATGGCCCCACTGCCTTCACCACTCTCAAGAAAAAAGTTAGAAATAAGAATTATGATAAAGGTACAGTCAGAAAACGGCTATGGGATTTAGAGGACACCAACCCTCACTCTGATAGATCCAGCCCACCACAATATAATTAATATATAATTAACATCACATACCCGGTACTATAGCCCATTATTTATAAATATAATTAACATCACATACCCAGTACTATAGCCCATTATTTATAAATATAATTAACATCACATACCCAGTACTATAGCCCATTATTTATAAATATAATTAACATCACATACTCGGTACTATAGCCCATTATTTAAAAATATAATTAATATCACATACCCGGTATTATAGCCCATTATTTATAAATATAATTAACATCACATACCCGGTACTATAGCCCATTATTTATAAATATAATTAACATCACATACCCGGTACTATAGCCCATTATTTATAAATATAATTAACATCACATACCTGATACTATAGCCCATTATTTATCAGTATAATTAACATCACATACCCGGTACTATAGCCTATTATTTATCAATATAAATAATAAATAACATCACATACCCGGTACTATAGCCTATTATTTATAAATATAATTAACATCACATACCCGGTACTATAGCCTATTATTTATAAATATAATTAACATAACATACCCGGTACTATAGCCTATTATTTATAGATATAATTAACATCACATACCCGGTAATTTAGCCTATTATTTATAGATATAATTACCATCACATACACGGTACTATAGCCTATTATTTATAAATATAATTAACATCGCATATCCGGTACTATAGCCTATTATTTATAAATATAATTAACATCACATACCCGGTACCATAGCCTATTATTTATAAATATAATTAACATCACATACCCGGTACTATAGCCTATTATTTATAAATATAATTAACATCACATACCCGGTACTATAGCCTATTATTTATAAATATAATTAACATCACATACCCGGTACTATAGCCTATTATTAATAAATATAATTAACATCACATACCCAGCACTATAGCCTATTATTTAAAAATATAATTAACATCACATACCCGGTACTATAACCTATTATTTAAAAATATAATTAACATCACATACCCGGTACTATAGCCTATTATTTATAAATATAATTAACATCACATACCCGGTACTATAGCCTATTATTTATAAATATAATTAACATCACATACCCGGTACTATAGCCTATTATTTATAAATATAATTAACATCACATACCCGGTACTATAGCCTATTATTTATAAATATAATTAACATCACATACCCGGCACTATAGCCTATTATTTATCATCATCATCAAACCTGACGCCTCGCTTCCAGAGGAAGCGCCCCAAAAGGGATGGCCATGGCAGAAACTGAGTCCAGGCTCCCAGACATGCCCCGACTGACCAACTTCACAATGCCATTTCCACTAAGTGGATTATAACCATGAACACTGAAGGAGCAGACCCAGAGCAGTCCCTCACCCGGATGGCAGTTCCACCACTGTTTTGCTATTTTATTTACCCCAGTGGGGCCCTGGCTGAAAGCATACCAAGCACAGGAATTTTCTGGAAATAGGAACCAGTGGTCAACTGCTCCAGAGGCTGATTGCACCACCAAAGTGGCGGGCGGTGGGGTCGCCGCATCCCTACGCCAGAGAGAGAAAGGCCAACTTGTGCCAGTGGGCTGTGAGAGTAAGACACTAGGGAAACATGGGGCACACCATTATGGCCCCACTGCCTTCACCACTCAAGAAAAAAGTTAGAAATAAGAATTATGATAAAGGTACTGTCAGAAAACGGCTATGGAATTTAGAGGACACCAACCCTCACTCTGATAGATCCAGCCCACCACAATATAATTAATATATAATTAACATCACATACCCGGTACTATAGCCCATTATTTATAAATATAATTAACATCACATACCCAGTACTATAGCCCATTATTTATAAATATAATTAACGTCACATACCCGGTACTATAGCCCATTATTTATAAATATAATTAACATCACATACCCGGTACTATAGCCCATAATTTAAAAATATAATTAACATCACATACCCGGTACTATAGCCCATTTTTTATAAATATAATTGTTACGATCGGGTCTCGTATAAATCAGTGGACTAGACTGGCATAAATGCAACAACGGAAACGCTAGATCCAACCCCTGATATATTATCCCGTCGAACAAAGAACACATAATTATACCCTCCAGAGTTATATCTGCAATAGCGGGGTATCTTAACTCTCAGTATCTATGTGCTTCTACTATAGGCTGATGTTCTCTGAAACAGCCTATTACCTATAACATATGGTTGCTTAGTTATGGTACACAAGGAAAAGATAGTTAACTTAATTAAATCACAAGAGTGATCTAATGCAAACAAGAAGAAGGTTTACTTAACGTTACTCTAATCAATAATATCTGTCACTCCTTTATGAAAGAAAGTGTTGTAAAGTCCTCAAGCACCGAACAAGGAATCTTCTGAATAATGTCGGATGCTACTAAGAAGAACGTATCGGAAATGGAACCACAAAATAGCAGGAGGCAGGACAATGCAAGTGTAGGCTAAATACACAAAAAGGCTGGACCTATAATGTTATTGGACACAAGAATATTATAAGCGGTGCAACAGTAATAATGCTCGCCACGAAAAAGTAGTACTCCTATTAACAAAACCGGTCTATGCTGGTTGTGTCTCTCTACAGCAACCTAGACCTCAAAATGCTTGTGTAGAAATAATGGGTATGCATAAAAGAGTATATGATCTAATCCAGCTAATGTCTACCCGGGTTAATAAAGTCTAGCTGGGATGCACAAAGGTACAGAATTCTGGTGGAGCAAGGCAGCTCCTAGCCTAGTGTGGAGCTTGGGTCTGTGCGGCCTGATTACGTTAATATGAAGGGGTGCTCTCCTGAGGCTTCTCGATCACAACTATCGAGTATACTCCTGGCAACCCTCAAAAGTAAAAGCAAATAGAGTTAGAACAGTGTTGGGTGGATTAGGCAAGCAGCCCTCACGCACTACACTGTCTAAACTCCAAGGTACACAGATAAAAGATCCACCCAGGTAACCCACAGAATCCGTAGTGTCGTGCAGCTCAAAAGTAGCCTACGCACAGTGAAAACACCAACAGCAAGGTACCTGATCCCTAGTCTAGCATTATTTAACCCTGTAGAAACATTAGTGATTGATGGAGACAGTCCGAGCAATACAATCTCCCAAAAAGACAATGACTATCTTCAACCTTAGCCTAGTACATAAGAAATGTGAGACCCAGCATATAATACAGTCTGGCCACCAATTCAAGGTGTGGATGCAGGGAACCAGAGGGGGATTGATATTAAAAAAAGGTGAGGAAGTAGTGGAAATGATAGAGGCAGTAGAAGAGAAAGATTCTAAGACAAGAGCGTGGAACAGTTCAAGGGAGATGCTTAGAGTATGCTATCTGGGACGGATCTGACCAGGATATTTCCAGGGACCGCATGGGTGGAGTCCCAGTTCGCAGGAATAGCACGAGGGTGCGCGACAGTCGCCCAGTAAGCAGCCGCCTAGTAGGCCGTGTTAGGCGGGAGGCAACGAATTCCGCGAGGCCTATGTAAGGGGGCCGGCCACGCACCACACTCACCACCAAGTCACACCACCTGGTCTCTCTCTCTCTCTCTCTCTCCCGCTCGCCTTCCCATCATTCAACTATTTAACACAATACTTTCAATTGACTAAATAAAATAGAAAGGATTGTGACAGACGAAAACAAAGAACAGTTCTGAACTGTCTGCAACACAAGCTTTCTCGAGAAGGAAAGTACACAATGATAGGTAGTCTGTAGCTACATTCTCTGCCCTGGCGAGTCCTAGCGAGTAAGCCATGCGGTTCTGGGGGAAGCGGTGAGCGTCACACCCCACCAACATTTTTAAGAGGCTCCAACTATGAGCTCTAAATCTGACACGCAGAACCCATACAAAATTCGCCACTCCTAGCCACCCAGCGACAATGAAATGTAAAGCACAGTTCTCTTCAAAATAACACATTATAAAAATTAACAACCCTTCCCAACACAATAGATTAACCCTTAAAAAGCGGCTCACCACATAAGTCGAGTTGAAAAAACTGGCAAAAAACGGGTGAAAAAAGGGTGGAAATCGAGTGAAAAGGGGTGGGATAGTAATGATCCATACGTCCGACATCTGTGGCCTCCCGGCCCCCACTAACTCCAGTTCCCCCACCGCGCGTGAGGATGACAGTGTAACCAATAGTTCGCTAAAAGTGAGCAAGGTAGCAAAATCAGCTAAACTTCCATCTTCGAGGTAACACTGTCAGTGCTCCACGAGTGCTACGTAGCTGTATGTGGCGTCATTGTGTAGCGATTTCCACCTAGTTTTCGGCGCAATACAGTTCCTTTCATACTGATGGTTGATATAGCAGTCAGAACGGCCCAGAAAGGCCCAAAACGGCCACAGAGCACCCGCTAGAGGAGGGTTAAATTACATAGTTATGCTCATAAGAGCGAGCTTCACTAGCCCAGCCTTCTGAGAGGAGTACAACTCAGAATTTCTGCTATAACATACTTAAAAAAATTGTAACTATCAAAGAAAGAGTTTTTATAGGATTTTTATATTTTTAATATGTTTATGGCGGCTGCACTACAGGGGCAAGCCTAGTTTTTTCTTCTATACCAACACAGCAACTCCTACTTTACGACCCAATACGCTGGGCTATGCGAGCCAACAAGCACCAGACGTAAACATACTAATCAAACCAAAGTAGGAGGCTACCCCTGTGATGATCTACCCCGGGTCTTCCACCCTCGATAAGCAATCTGCAATCACATTCTCAGAACCAGCAATATGGCGTATGTCTAGGTTGTATTCCTGCAACATTAATAACCACCTGGTCAGCCTCATATTCCGGTTATGGAATTGATTCAGGAACTTGAGGGGGTGATCACCACAACTGGTCCATAGGCTGGAACATACACCTCAAAGTGCCTGAGCGCTAGCACAATCGCCAGCAGTTCCTTCTCAACTACTGAATAGTTCTTCTGCGCCGAGTTGAACTTTTTTGAGAAGAAACTGACTGGGTGCTCCAGCCCATCTTCGTCTGATTGCATCAGAATGGCACCAGCCCCCACACCACTGGCATCAGTTGCCAGCTGGAATGGTCGGCTAAAGTCCGGGGCCCTGAGGATTGGGTGAGTACACAACAGGTGTTTTACTAGCAAAAAAGCCCTCTCACACTCAGGCGCCCACTTAAACTTTCTATCTTTGGCCAATAGGTCCGTCAGAGGAGCCAGCACAGTAGAATAGCCCTTTATAAAGCGGCGGTAGTAACCAATCATGCCCAAAAACCTCATGATCTGCTTCTTGGTGGACGGCCTGGGGAAGTGGTTAATAGCCAATATCTTGTTCTGTGGGGGGCACACCTGGCCCAAACCCACCATGAACCCCAGATACTGCACGGTAGCCCGCACAAAATCACACTTTCCCAGGTTGACCACCAAGTTTGCCTCGCTTAATTTCTTAAATAGGGATTCTACATGCTCACAGTGGCTCTTGAAATCGTCATCGTAGATAATGACGTCGTCCAGGTACACGGTACAGTTCGGAATGTCAGCCACTAACTCGTTCATCAAGCTTTGGAAGGTCGCTGGTGCGTTCTTTAGACCGTACGGCATGACATTACAACGATATGTAGCACCATCCACCACAAAACCACACACCTCTTTCGCCCGTTCAGACAAAGGCACTTGCCAGTAACCTTTTACCAGGTCCACCTGGGTCAAGAACTTGGCCCTGCCAATCTTGTCTACACAGTCATCGACCCGGGGAAGAGGATATGGGTTGGTGGGAGTCAAGCCGTTTAGCCTGCGGTAATCAACACAGAAGCGCACCTTGCCATCCGGCTTAAGTTGCAGCGTTACGGGAGATGTCCACTTTACCGCCCCGTTCTCGATCAGTCCCTGTTACAACATATACTCCAACTCCGTCCGGAGGGCCGGAAGTTTAATAGGGGGCACCCTATAGGGCACTGATTTGAAGGGTGGGTGGTCTCCGACGTCAACGTCGTGCACCTCATGAGTAGTGAGGCCTGGGTGTTCCGCAAATACAGTAGGGTATAAACAGAATAGGCGCTTGACAGACACACGCTGTTGCTCAGGTAGGTGTTGCAAAGCCTCATGAGCTGCCTGTCTCGTGTTTCCCGCCCACTGATCTGCAGAAACATGATAATCCCAGTTGTCATCCACCTGTGCATGACTGTCCCGTTCTCCTTCTCCACCTTGACTGCTGAAAGTCATCACGGGGACAGTGCGAGGCTCAGGTGGCCGCCTCACATACTCCTTCATCAGGTTGACATGACATAATTGATTCCTCTTACGCCTGTTTGGAGTGGCCACCAGGTAATCTAAGTTCGAGAGCTTCTCTGCTACCCTATAAGGACCAGCGTACTTTGCGGATAAGGGGTGACCTACAAGAGGGAGTAGTATCAATACCTCCTGACCCATGTGAAACTCCCTGAGTTTCACCTTGTGGTCGTACCTGTCCTTCATGAGGGCCTGAAAGCCTACCAGATTGCGGCCAGCCAACTCCAGACTACGCAACATTCGTTCTCTACTCTCAAGTTCGACAGCACCGTCACTACACTTTAGAACCTCCGGGTCTTCTAGCTGCAATTTGCGAATATCTGAGGAAGCTAGCCTGTCTAAGTGTTTGCGAAACAACTCATGCCCTCCCCCAACATCGAACTTTGCATCCCGTTGCTCTCTCCGTGTATACCGTTGCTGCCTCTGAGTCTCTTTAAGCCCTGCCTCTACACTCTCAGTGACAGGTGGTGGTGCTTCTCCAGACTCTACTATCGGTGCTAATACTGAGTCCCCGAGAAGCGCTGCTGGTACTAGACTCTCCACTGTATCAGCTTTCAGCACCTTCTCGTGACCGTTCCTCCGCTTATTTGAAGACTGTTGGTTAGGCTGTGACTCCCTGGATGCGAGAGATCTGGTTACAACACACGCCATTGGTTGCACCTGACACTTCTCAACCCACTCCTGTTCCTCCCTACTCACGTCGGCCGGCTCCTCAGCAACGACTAAGGGTGAAACCTTAGAAGCAGGCACCGCAAAGTCATTGCCGAGAAGGAGGTCGACGCCCCCAACAGGCAATTTCTCCACGATTCCCACATCCAGTTCGCGAGTCACACCGTCAACTTCAAGCTCCATTCTAACAAGCGGGTATGACCTAGTTGCATTAACTCCATGCACCACAACTACCCGCGCCGCGTTTATTGGTCTACCAGTGAAATTCTTCAAGAGTGTCTGAGAGGCACCTGTGTCACGCAAAAGCTGTACCCCGTGCTTTTTGCCCCCCCACTTCACGCAGCCATGCCCTCTATGGTCGCAAAGGCATCGCGGACAGGGTTCGAGCCTTCCGGATCCTTCTTCACTGGCGGTGCTCCATCCTCTGATCTTATGCCTCCAGCAAACACAGAAGACTTCTGGAACACCCCAATGCTGTGAGCCAATGACACAGCCGCCGTGGGAGGTCTGCTCGGACAAGCTTTTGCCATGTGCCCCTCTTCGTGACAGTGATAACACTCAAATTTCCCCTTGGACTTATACTGAGGTGTAAAAGTCCCCTGACCCTTCTTAAACGGGGCGGTGCTAGGTTTGTGATCAGTCTTGGTGTCATTGCTTTTAAATTTATGTGTGTCCATATTCCGGGGAGGGGGAGGGTAACGCTCCTTAACGCCTACATCATTTCTCTGTGCCGAGCCGCACCCCCGAATTAGTGACAACCGACGATCAGCCATCTCTGCTGCTTCTACGAGAGTTCTTGGGTTCTTCTCTTTAAGGTTTAAAGTCAAGTCGCCGCCCGTACACTTATAAAACTGCTCTAGAAGCATCAACTGTTTCATCTCATCAAACGTAGTTGTCTTCTCTGATCTGAGCCAGTTTCCCATAGCGTCAGACAGGCCCCGGGCGTGCTCCAAGAAGGTACTGTCTCACCCCTTAGTCACACCCCGGAACTTTAACCTATATGTCTCGGGTTGTAGCTCATATGCCCGGAGGACAGCCTCCTTGAGCTCCTCATAATCAACGCAGGACTCCAAAGGCAGTGCATCGTAAGCCTTGAGCCCCTTACCTACGAGTCTAGAGGACACAAGGGCCGCCCACTTAACTTCAGGCCACTGATGCTCCCGGCACTTCTTCTCAAATCTATTGAAAAACTCTGTGACACCAGACTCATCAAATACAGGGACCAGTTTGAGAAGGTGCGACAGAGACTGATCATGCGCACGGTTTCCAGTACCGAGTCGCTGTCCCGTCGTCTCAACACGAGACTTCTCTAAATCCATGTCGGCACAGTATCTTGTAGATTCTAGTTCAGTCCTAAGCTCAGCTTCCCTCGTCTGTTGCTGCATCCTAGCCAGCTCTTTTCTCTCTTCTATCTTAGCTAGCTCTTTTCTCTCTTCTATCTTAGCTAGCTCGAGCTGAAAGAGCATCTCCGGGGTCAAACCTTGAGGAGGAGGAGGAGATGCAATGATGTTTGAAATACCCGGTGATCCCCCCAGGGGCAAACCACCCTGCCAGTCACTACCCCCCTGCGGAAGCGTGCTCAGGGTCGGTACTCCAATAGGAGGATTGGGAGTCGAGTGAAGGGGAGGCTCGGCCAAAGGGCTCTGAGCACTCACCCTACCTCGTACGCCAGTCACCCAACCCAGCACACACGTCATCAGGTCATCCTTGGTCATGCCACTAGTACATACATGACCGATAGCTGCGGCTAAGCACTGGAGACCGTACGGATTCATACCCACCAACCGGTCGGAAGTAACAGGCCTTTGTAAAAAAATCCTTGCATCCTCCTCACTGTTCACCAAGTTAACAACCTGCCCATGCTGCTGCTCCTCAGCTTCTACATCACGTACTGTGTCTTCATCCTGCACTGATCCGCTATAAGACATGATGCTCACTGAAGATTTTTCACTTTGATACACAAAAAGAAGTACCCCAAACTCTTATACCACAATATTCACAATACAAAATTCTCGGAGACAGCTTAAGTGCTATATTACTTTGCTAAAAAAATAATTCTTGTATGTCCTCAAAAAATATTCCACAAAATCAACAAATGTTCACTGCCTAAACTGTGAGAAAAATCTGCACAATAACCTGCAATTATATGTCAGTTCACCAAATCCTGAGCTAGGTCGCCATTTGTTACGATCGGGTCTCGTATAAATCAGTGGCTCTTATACATTTGGACTAGACTGGCATAAATGCAACAACGGAAACGCTAGATCCAACCCCTGATATATAATCCCGTCGAACAAAGAACACATATACCCTCCAGAGTTATATCTGCGATAGCGGGTATCTTAACTCTCAGTATCTATGTGCTTCTACTATAGGCTGATGTTCTCTGAAACAGCCTATTACCTATAACATATGGTTGCTTAGTTATGGTACACAAGGAAAAGATAGTTAACTTAATTAAATCACAAGAGTGATCTAATGCAAACAAGAAGAAGGTTTACTTAACATTACTCTAATCAATAATATCTGTCACTCCTTTATGAAAGAAAGTGTTGTAAAGTCCTCAAGCACCGAACAAGGAATCTTCTGAATAATGTCGGATGCTACTAAGAAGAACGTATCGGAAATGGAACCACAAAATAGCAGGAGGCAGGACAATGCACGTGTAGGCTAAATACACAAAATGGCTGGACCTATAATGTTATTGGACACAAGAATATTATAAGCGGTGCAACAGTAATAATGCTCGCCACGAAAAAGTAGTACTCCTATTAACAAAACCGGTCTATGCTGGTTGTGTCTCTCTACAGCAACCTAGACCTCAAAATGCTTGTGTAGAAATAATGGGTATGCATAAAAGAGTATAATTATGATCTAATCCAGCTAATGTCTACCCGGGTTAATAAAGTCTAGCTGGGATGCGCAAAGGTACAGAATTCTGGTGGAGCAAGGCAGCTCCTAGCCTAGTGTGGAGCTTGGGTCTGTGCGGCCTGATTACGTTAATATGAAGGGGTGCTCTCTTGAGGATTCTCGATCACAAGTATCGAGTATTCTCCTGGCGACCCTAAAAGCAAATAGAGTTAGAACAGTGTTGGGTGGATTAGGCAAGCAGCCCTCACGCACTACACAGTCTAAACTCCAAGGTACATAGACAAAAGATCCACCCAGGTAACCCACAGAATCCGTAGTGTCGTGCAGCTCAAAAGTAGCCTACGCACAGTGAAAACACCAACAGCAAGGTACCTGATCCCTAGTCTAGCATTATTTAACCCTGTAGAAACATTAGTGATTGATGGAGACAGTCCGAGCAATACAATCTCCCAAAAAGACAATGACTATCTTCAACCTTAGCCTAGTACATAAGAAATGTGAGATCCAGCATATAATACAGTCTGGCCACCAATTCAAGGTGTGGATGCAGGGAACCATGGGGGATTGATATTAAAAAAAGGTGAGGAAGTAGTGGAAATGATAGAGGCAGTAGAAGAGAAAGATTCTAAGACAAGAGCGTGGAACAGTTCAAGGGAGATGCTTAGAGTATGCTGTCTGGGACGGATCTGACCAGGATTTCCAGGGACCGCATGGGTGGAGTCCCAGTTCGCAGGAATGGCACGAGGGCGTGCGACAGTCGCCCAGTAAGCAGCCACCTAGTAGGCCGTGTTAGGCAGGAGGCAACGAATCCCGCGAGGCCTATGTAAGGGGGCCGGCCACGCGCCACACTCACCACCAAGTCACACCACCTGGTCTCTCTCTCTCTCTCTCTCCCGCTCGCCTTCCCATCATTCAACTATTTAACACAATACTTTCAATTGACTAAATAAAATAGAAAGGATTGTGACAGACGAAAACAAAGAACAGTTCTGAACTGTCTGCAACACAAGCCACACACACAAGTAATGGGCCTCTTAAAACATATACGCTAGCTTACCCCCTTCAGGTAATTCTTTCTCTCTCACTCTCTCACACACACACACACACACAAACACACACAAGTAATGGGCCTCTTAAAACATATACGCTAGCTTACCCCCTTCAGGTAATACTTTCTCTCCAAACCTGACGGGAGGCCAATTTGTAACCCTCTCAGCAGTACGGGTTAAGGGAAGACTAGCCGATGTTTTGGTCTATTAATTAACGTATTCCTATATTTCTTTTTTTCCTCGCTAGACCTTCATCAAGCTTAGAACAACGCCCCCTAGACCCCCCTTCAAGATATATTTGTACATTTTTTTGGTAGAAAAAATTCCCGGCCGAAGGCCGATTCCTCTAGAAATGTCATGCTCGCTATCGCTTTCCAGGAAAAAATCAACACCTAAATGGCCTGAAAGGTCTTAAAATTGACAACGAAATGGGGTGAAAGGTGTTAAAATCGCAAAAGTAATGGATAGAACTTCTTAAAAATCTGCAAATTAATGGAACTAAACATGAGAAAGAAGAGGGGCCAGAAAAGCAACCCATCTCCCCTTAAGTTATTTTTCTTGTTTATTCTGGCCAGCATTGGACGATTATACTGGGTTTAACCACTGGGATAAAAAACACCATCTGAGGAAGGGCACTTTATTGACAACGTTTCGCAGATAGCTTCATCAGGTCACTATCACCATATCTAGTCTCCGCCCCCCCCCCCCCATCATTCTGCCCCCTCCCTGTCCTGCCTCCTTCCCAGTCCCCCCCATCCCCACCACTCCACCGCCACCTGTCATGACGGATATTTAAGGCCTCCTACTATGGGTTTCACAGGCCGTGTTACATCGTTTTTTCGGGAATAACTTATGAACAAACAGTTGGATCAGTATGATATTTTGCCACAACTTGTTTCACACCGTGCCCTAATTTTTGTTAATATTGTGCATTACCAAAAGTGGATAATTAAGCCACTTGTCCCTGTGTCATGAGGTTAAAGTCACACCTGAATGACAAGAAAACGGACAAGGCTACCGTGGCTTACCTGTTAAACCACCAAACCATTATTGCTCCTCCATCAAACACAGTAGTTATCAGCCACCACCCAACCCTAGTATCGTCTTTATATTCAAGTTAGCTGTTACTATCAAATATAAATATATACAAAATATGTATATTTGTATATTTATATTTAATAGTGATGGATAACTTGAATATAAACGCGATACTAGGGTTGGGTGGTGGCTGATAACTACCATGTTTGATGGAGGAGCAATAATGGTTTGGTGGTTTCACAGGTAAGTTTTCTATCTCGGTCAGCCTCACTGCTGAGATTATCCATGGTCTATCTATCAGGCCCTCTCTTAACGTAAACTTGCATTCGATTAGTCGTAGTTCTAAGCTAAACCTTTAGTACACTTACAGAATTATTATCGCCATCTTATGAGTAGATTGTTACATGCCGGAATGACCGCTTAGTCATCTAGCCACTGCCTACTCATAGATAGCTAAACTCTGCCTTACCTTGTATCTTCTTCGAGTCCAGCTAGAAATCCCCATTCATTCTAACCACACTTGAGCATCATTCTTGATTATTTAATATATTTCTTCTTTGTCTAATTCTGTGTATGTTGTGTATATATTATTGTCCTAAGTCTGATTTGTACAGGTATATACAATAAAGTGAATACCTAATTGCTACCATTTGACCTTGCTACGGGTAACCTTAAGGTGAACCCCAGGTAAATAAACTGCCTGATAATTATGATTGTATCATGTTGGGACTCTTATGCACTATATCTTCAATCACCGTATTTACAATAAATGTGTGAAAACCTAATTCGACTACTCACTCCAATACCTCTCCCTATAGCAGTTTAAGACACCCATACATACAATATAGTTTACGCAGCCCACACTCCTCCACATCTAATAACGAGGGTTGGTAACTTAAGTTGCTTTCTCATTTCGGGTCCCAAAATGGAGTACTTTACATTGATCCTCATTAAAACTTATTAGCCAAATTTGAACCCAACATGACATCTTATCTAGGTTATGATGCAAAGCTACTAATTGCAATTTTTATTTCGTGTGCAAACTTTGAGATTGTACAGGTGAAGCCCTCATCTACTGTATGTCTTTTATGTAAACTAGGAAGATATCTGGCCTTACAACTGATCCCTGGGGTACCCAGCTAGTTACATTGGTCCATTTCAATACTTTGCCGTTTGTGACTACCATTTGCTTTCTTTCACTGAGCCAATGTTCTTAATACTCCGTATTTTACCGCCTTGTATTCCAGAGAGAGAGAGAGAGAGAGAAAGTCGAGATATTAAACCTACTGTACATGTTCTACTATCTGAGCCCTGATGAGAGAGAGAGAGAGAGAGAGAGAGAGAGAGAGAGAGAGAGAGAGAGAGAGAGAGAGAGAGAGAGAGAGAGAGAGAGAGAGAGAGAGAGAGAGAGAGAGATAGAGCAAGGAAGGGTTATGTATGGTATATCCCTTATGAATCAGTCCCGTAATCAAGAATTAAGGGGAGACAGTTGTTTTTTCGAGTCCTCCTCCTCCCTCATGTAACCAAACCCTATTAGTTATGAGATTTTCAAGACATTCGCCCCATTAGTTTGGTGATATTCAGACCTTTTGCCCCATTTCTTTGCCAATATTAAGACCTTTCGTGCCATTTAGGTGTTGATTATTTTGCCTGGCGAGCGATAGCGAGCCTGTAATTATAGAAGTAAGCGGCCTTCGGCCGGGACATTTTTCTACCGAAAAATGTACAAATTTATATCAAAGGGGGATCTTGTGGGTGTTCTTTTAAGTTTGATGGATATTTAGAGAGCAAATTATACCCCCTCCTTAAGCGATTGAGCTGAACCAGTAAATTATGCTGCAAAATACCTTCTGAGCTCCCTTAAGAGGAACACAAAATAGCTCAGGTGGGGGAATGGGTTGATGAGAGGGAAAACTGCTGGGCCCTGGTGGTATCTGAAGGCTGACGGATTACCTTGGTGAGAGAGAGAGAGAGAGAGAGTATATATATGTGTGTGTGTGTTTGTTTAATTGACATGAAGTATGCATTATGTGTGTGTATTGTTGAGAGAGAGAGAGTGAGTAAGTGAGTGAGACTAAACCTACATGTCCTGCTATCTGAGGTCTGACTGATTACCCTGGAGAGAGAGAGAAAAAGTGAGTAGTTGTGTGTCTGTATGTGTATTTGTGTTTGTGTTTGTGTGTGTGTGAGATAGAGAGAGAGAGAGAGAGTATATATGTGTGTGTGTGTTTGTTTAATTGACGTGAAGTATGCATTATGTGTGTGTATTATTGAGTGAGAGAGAGAGACTAAAACTCCACGTCCCTATCTCTGAGGTCTGACTAATGGCGGACTAATTACCCTGATGGTCTGACAAGGACGAGTGACTGGGAGGGAATAACAGACAACTTTTCCACTGCGGCAGCCATTTGTATACCTTTTTGTCCACTAAATCATATTCTCGGTTGGGAGTGTTCTTAGTGTGCTCCTTTGACCTACATTAAGGGGGTCACCTGCTTTTTTTTTTATCTTTCTCTCCTGTTCTCTCTTTCTCTGACTTGTATCCATTTGGCCCCATTCAGCCAACTGTTTTAAGACGTTTTTCCCCATCCAGGTGTCGATATTTTCATGGCGAGCGGTAGCGATCCAGCATTTAATGGAGAAATCAGGCTTCGCTGGAGATTTTTTTTATCGAAAAATGTACAAATTTAGCTTGCTTTATTACAAAAATATATATATGCTGGCTGGCTACCGCTCGCTAGGAAAATATTGACACCTGGATGGGGTTAAACGTCTTAAAACAGTAGTCTGAATGGGGCCGAATGGATACAAGCCAAAGAGAGAGGGAGAGAAAGAGAAAAACAAAAAGTGAAGTGGGCTCCCTTAAACTCCCTTACTTGTCCATATTAATTAACCCTATCAACTACTACACATCCTTCTTAATCTGTACAAAATCGTCCAATTATAGCTAGAATATAATACAAAAAACGTCGCCGGTACAGAAGGGGTTAATCTTATATAATATTGCCAAGAACCCCCTTCAAGATAAATGAGTACCGTACATTTTTCGGTTGAAAAATGTCCTGGCCGAGGGCTGGATTCTCCTAAATTACAATGGTGTTGAAGGGGTTAAGTAGTGGATTTCTCTGGCATACTATTAAACATGTACAGTGGCGCTAATAAGTCATGTCCCAGCTGTCATTACGTTTGGCTCGCTCTTGTCTGCTGTTTTAATGACTACTGTAGGGTGGGTAAGTGTATGAACATATTTGTATATTAATGACTACTGTTAGGGTGGGTAAGTGTAGGAAATGTTTGTATATTAATGACTACTGTAGGGTGGGTAAGTGTAGGAACATGTTTGTATAATTCATTTGATATGAAGAAATAAAGCTTAGATATTGCTGATACCAATTATTGATCAAAACATACTTGGTGCCGAGATATCACTTATTAGCACGACTGTACATTTGTCGGTAAAACAAAATTTGCTGGCCGAGGGCTGGATTCTCGTAAATTGACAACTTGTGAGTTTCAGGCTATACAGAAGTTGGAGCCATAAACATTGATTTAAAATAGAAAAAAAAATCGAAACCTATATGGCACGAAGGGTCCTAATATTGACAAAGAAATGGGGTGAAAGGTTATAAAATCCTCCAACTCATGGAACCAACGTCTTAAAATCTCAAAACTAGTGGGGCTAAACATTAGGGAGAAAGGGGTCCAGAAAAACGGTCTGTCTCCCCTTAAGTAGTGGATTTCTCTGGCATGCTATTGAACATGTAAAGTCAAATTCTTAACTTCGCTGCAAACCCTAATGTCATGTTTTGCAGAATTGATAATGCTAATAAGACTTGTAGTTAAAATACAACACGCACTTAAGGGGGTAGTACTTTTTATGAAACCCCTTCTCTCTCATGTTTGGCATATTAATTTTGAGATTTTAAGACATTCGTTTTGTTAGTTTGGCGATTTTGAAACATTTCGACTCATTTTGTAATCAATATTAAGACCTTTCGTGCCCTTTAGGTGTCATTTTTTTCCTGGCGAGCGAAAGCGAGCCTCTAATTATAAAAGGAATTGGCCTTCGGCCGGGACATTTTTCTACCGAAAAATATACTTTTGAAAGGGGGTCTAAGGAGTGTTTTTCTAAACTTGATGGAGGTCTAGCGAGGAAACTAAAACAATAATTAAACATATAAATATATAGCCCAAAAACCAAGTACTACCCCCTTAAAGGTTAACACTCAAAATACACGCAGACCATATCACTAGGCAAAACCAATGGCTACTACAAAAATCCATGTCTCAAAACGTTCCCCACAGAAGATACCCAGGGGTTGGGGGGCTTGGGGAGGGGTATGATAAAGAGAGAGAGAGAGAGAGAGAGAGAGAGAGAGAGAGAGAGAGAGAGAGAGAGTACAAAGGAGTACAAAGTACAAAGGAAATCAAGCAAATTTTGGCTCGAACGTCCCTTGATTTTGGCCCTGTCACTCTTTCAACTATGGGGGAGGCACCCGCAATAGGCAGTTATGCCTTTTGCCCCCCCCAATCACATAGAAAAAAAAAAAAAAAAAAAAAAAAAAAAAAGCAACAACAGGTCTAGTGACCCTTCTAGGTTGCTTGTCCTCCAAAACACTGAGGATCAAGTGTCCAAACAGTGGTTTAGAGTGGGTAAGGGAACATTGGAAAGGGAATTACTGCCCTGGAACTAATGTCCGTGGCAGGATTAGGAAGTTAGTAGAGGACAGAGGGGTTAGTAACTGAGGGGGGGATAAAATAAAGTTATTCATTTACAAACAAAGTCAGTCGCGGGTTTGATGAGAGATATTTGTCTAGGCGGAGTTTAAATGAATCAACGGTGATGCAGTCTATAACGTTTCAGGGAAGCCCATTCCACAAGTTGACAACTCGATTGAAGAAGAAATTCTTAGAGTCGTGCGAGTTAAAAGATTTACCAATAATTTTGCAACCGTTTCCCCGCGTGTAATTAGATTGGTCGATAGTGAAGTACTTACTACAGTTCATATTGTCGATGCCTTTGATGAATTTGAACACTTGAATTAAGTCACCTCTTAATCTGCGCTGGGTTAAAGGAAATAGATTTAATTCTCTAAGACGCTGTTCGTATGGTTTGTTCTTTAGGCTAGGTATCATTTTGGTAACTCTACGTTGAACTCGTTCTAGCTTGTTTATATCTTTTTGGTAATAAGGGCACCAGGATTGAACGCAGTATTCCAGAAGAGGGCGGACTAAGGAATTGTAAAGGGTTTAGGATAACTTCTTTGGATTTATGCTCAAATGACCTGCCTATAATGCCAATTATTTTGTTTGCCTTCTTAACAACTTCTGAACATTGTTGACTCGGTTTTAGGTTACTCGATATTGTTACTCCCAGATCGGTTTCTCTGTTTACATTCTTAAGCTGAGTGCCATTCATCGAATAGTTTGCTTTCTCATTTAGGTATCCGACATGTAGTACTTTACATTTATCCGCATTGAAACTCATTTGCCAAATTTGGGCCCAACGTGACAATTTATCTAGATTGTGTTGCATATCGTCAACTTGTTCTTTTGAGAGTACGCTATTTGCAATTTTTGTATCGTCAGCAAATTTTGAGATTGTACAGGTGAGACCCTCATCTATGTCGTTGATGTAAATTAGAAAGAGAATTGGTCCTAGTACCGATCCCTGGGGTACCCCGCTACTTACATTGGTCCATTTAAATGCCTTACCGTTTATGACTACCCTTTTGCTTTCCTGTTGCTGAGCCAATTTTCTATCCATTTCAACACACCGTTCTTGTATTCCATGCGCTTTTAGTTTTAGCAGTAAACGTTCGGGGAACTTTGTCAAAGGCCTTTTGAAAATCAAGGTATATAATATCTACAGCTTTACTCTCATCGTAGAGGTTGAGGATATCGTGGAAGAAGTCCTAAGAGATTTTGTTAAACAGGAACGTTTTTTACGAAAGCCTTGTTGAGTATCTTTAAGTATGTTATTTTCCTCTAAGTGATTTACGAGTCTGTCTCGTATGACCGTTTCTAGCATTTTACATACAACTGAGGTTAAGCTAATTGGACGTTAGTTACTGGGTAGGGATTTGCTGCCTTTTTTGAATATCGGTGTTACGTTGGCTATCTTCCACTGATCAGGCATAGTTCCAGACTGCAAGGATTTATTGAATAGTAATGTCAGTGGTTTGGAGAGCTCATCCTTAGCTTCCTTTAGAACTCTAGGCGAGATTGTATCAGGTCCTGGCGTTTTATGTACCTTGAGTTTATCTAAACAATTCAATACTTCTCTCTCTGTAACGGTGATATTGCTTAGAACATCTGAATTATCAATCTGAATCGGCGATGGTGTAGGGATATCACTGAGGTCTTCTGTTGTAAAAACTGATGCAAAGAAGGTATTGAGGGCATTACTCATTTGTACTTCGTCTTTGGTGTATTCTCCATTTTCATCGACTAACGGTTCCAACAGTTGAAGTAACTACTTTTTTTTCTTTCTGATATAACTATAGAATTCTTTCGGGTTTGTTTTACTTTGATTCGCAATATGTAACTCTAAGGTTTTTTACTCTGCTTAATTAAGTTTTTGGCTTTGCGTCGTAGCTCTACAAATTTCACCCGTTCTTCGTCATTTTGTGAGGATTTTAATCTATCATTAGCAAATTTTTTAGCAAGCAGGCAGTTTGAAATATCTTTATTCCACCATTTGTGCTTATTATTATGGCCTGAACGCCGTATTTTCGATGGTATGCAGTCTTGGACTGCTTTTAGGTAAGTGGTTTCGAATAACTTCCAAGATGTATTTATGTCGTTATTGTTAATTAAAAAGCTCCAGTCAGTTTCTTTAAACATAGCTCTAAGTTTATGGAAGTTTGCTTTCTTGAAATTAGGGACTTTTTCGATGCTACTATTTGGTTCGTTACTAGTAAAGTTTAAAGTGAAAGTTATCGTACGATGATTGTCGCTGTTACTGAATTCATCACCAACATTCAAATTCTCTATCAATTCTTCTTTTGTTGCAAGTACAATGTCAAGAACGTTATTACCACGGGTCGGCGTTCGAACAAATTGATAAAGCGAACTCTCTTGCAAGTTCGTATACAAGTAATGTCCGGAGTGTGAAGTAAGAGTATCGCCCCACTTGGTCACAGGTAAATTAAAGTCGCCAAAAATTACGGTATCTTGTGAGTTACTTACATCTGCAATTTGTTCGTAAATTTCTCGGTCAGTTTGCACTGGTTGAGCTGGAGGTCTGTATATTAACGCAAGTATTATTTTTGTACCTTTATTATTCTTTATTAGCACAAAAGATGTGTCGACGTTCACAATTTGAGGTTTTGACACGAGGGTCGGGTTAAGACTTTCTTTGATATAAAATAAAACGCCACCTCCATTTTTATTTATTCGGCTGTTCTCAAACATTACATAACTGGGAAGTGAATACTCTGCTAAAAAGTCTCTATCTTCTGTATTGAGCCAAGATTCTGTTATGCCAATCACATCATAATTTTCTGTAAACACTAGTTCCTCTAAATCTGAAAATTTATTGCATATGCTACGAGTATTTGCATAGAAAACCTTTAAAGTTGCGGTTTTAGAACTCACAGAACGTTCTTTCATCAAATTTTTGGTTCTGGTCGGATCTACATTTACATTCATGGCTGTCCTCTGTCCTCAACTATTATTTAGTTGTATTAATTTTCGTTGTGTATGTGATTGTGTGTGTGTGTACTCACCTAATTGTAGTACCGGTATACAGGATTTGAGTTTTTAGGCTGTTATTGTCCCGCTTCCCAAAATGCTGTTATCTAATTTGGCTTTAAACATTTTGATATTCAGCGTCTGTGTGTGTGTGTGCGTGTGTTTGCGTGTTTTGTTTTTTTATCATATTTTCGTGGTCAAATGCTCTTACCACGAGCCACTTTATATAACTGGAGGGCAGCTGGTCTCACACTAGTCATTTATTTTGTAGCCATGTTATTATATCGATCCTCTTGTATTATGATTGATTATGTAGTGTATACCTTTTGGGAATAGAGCTGTAATGCCCTCGCAAAAATCCCACAACCACAAAACTACCCGAGTTGACGTCTGGGATAGCATAAAATAGTCGTTGGTGGCGAAGTCTAAGAAACCTACCACGTGAATCACCACGAGACTATCACCTGGTTCTTTCATGGAAAACTTAGGTTACTATTGTATTGTACGTCCGTGGTAGTACAGTGGGTTAGCGCGCGGACCTGGGGTGACCTCAGTCACCTACCGAGGTCGCTAACCAGGGTTCGAATCCCGCGCCAGGCATCTAAAAACTTTGGGAGTTTTTCGGGAGGGTTAAATTCCTTTCGTATACCCAGCATTTCACTGGTGGCAGCGGTGGGATGCGTGATCCGGTAGCTAGATAGAGCACCCATCACGAGAACCTGCGCCAGGCATCTCAAAGCCTGGACTATTGAGAATGCTGGGGTGATATGGCTAAAACCTCACAACCTTTAAATTAGGCTAGGGTCTAGCCTTGTCAAAGAAGGATGTAATGTAATGCCCTCGCAAAAATCCCGCAACCACAAAGCTACCCGAGTTGACGTCTGGGATAGCATATAATAGTCGTTGGTGGCGTAGTCTAAGAAACCCACCACGTGAATCACCACGAGACTATCACCTGGTTCTTTCAAGGAGAACAAAGGTTGCTATTCTATTGTACGTCCGTGGTAGTACAGTGGGTTAGCGAGCAGACCCTGGGTGACCTCAGTCACCTACTGAGGTCGCTAACCAGGGTTCGAATCCCGCGCCAGGCATCTCAAAACTTGGGGAGTTTTTCGGGCGGGTTAAATTCCCTTCGTATACCCAGCATTTCAAGAGCACCATGGATAGTTTGGAGTTTTTAAGACATTCGCTCCATTAGTTTGGCGATTTTAAGAGATTTGCTCCTTTAGCTTGACGATTTTAAGACACTTGCTTCATTAGTTTGGCGATTATAAGACATTCGTTCCATTAGTTTGGCGATTATAAGACATTCGTTCCATTAGTTTGGCAATTTTAAGACCTTTTGTGCCATGTAGGTGTCAATCTTTTCCTAGCGAGCGGAAGTGAGCCTGCAATGTATAAGGAATCGGCCTTCGGCCGGGGCATTTTTCTACCGAAAAATGCACAAATTTATCTTGAAGGAGGGGGGTGGGGAGTCTCAGGAGTAGTGTTTAAGGTTGTTGGAGGTCTAGGGAGGAAACTAAATAATGGTGATAAATAAATAAACACATAAATAAATCTCTCCCCTTATTACTAATAAACTAAATTATCTATCTATTTCGGAGTGTGGCCGTTCTGGTTGTGGCCCTTTCGGAGTGTGACCCTTTCTGAGTGTGGCCCTTTCGGAGTGTGATCCTTTGAGTGTGGCCCCTTCGGAGTGTGACCCTTTCTGAGTGTGGCCCTTTCGGAGTGTGACCCTTTGAGTGTGACCCTTTCGGAGTGTGACCCTTTCGGAGTGTGACCCTTTCGGAGTGTGGTCCTATCTGAGCGTGGCCCTCTCGGAGTGTGACCCTTTCTGAGTGTGGTCCTTTCGGAGAATGGGCCTTTCAGAGTATAGTCCTTTCAGAGGATAATCCTTTTGGAGTGTGGCCCTTTCGGAGTGTGGCCCTTTCAGAGTGTGACCCTTTCAGAATAAGGCCCTTTCAGAGTGTGGCCCTTTCAGAATATGGCCCTTTCAGAATATGTCCCTTTCAGAGTGTAACCCTTTCAGAATATGGCCCTTTCAGAGTGTGGCCCTTTCAAAACATGGCCCTTTCAGAGTGTGGCCCTTTCAGAATATGGCCCTTTCAGAGTGTGGCCCTTTCAGAACATGGCCCTTTCAGAGTGTGGCCATTTCAGAATATGGCCATTTCAGAATATGGCCCTTTCAGAATATGGCCCTTTCAGAGTGTGGCCCTTTCAGAATATGGCCCTTTCAGAGTGTGGCCCTTTCGGAATGTGGCCATTTCAGAGTGTGGCCGTTTTGCACTTGACACCTGATGGAATTGACCGAGTCTAATAATTTCCTATACGTACCGCGTCCGGCCCGTATCAGTTGGGTTTTGTTCTTGGATCTTGACCACGTTCGTTTCTATATTCTGCGGCTGATAACTGAATAATTATATACTCGGGGAGGGTAGTTGTCTTTTCTCTCTCATGTTTAGCTCCATTTGCCTTTAGAATTTAAGACGTTCGTTCTATTAATTTGGCGATTTTAATACCTTTCGCCCCATTTTGTTGTCAACATATAGACCTTTAGTACCATTTAGGTGTTGATTTTTTCCTGGTGATGGATAGCGAGCCTGTAATTCTAAGAGGAACCTGCCTTCGGCCACGAAATGTTTCTATCGAAAAATGTACAAACTTAAAAGTCTATGGGGTGTTTCTTAAAGCTTGATGGGGGTTTAGCGAAGTTGCAATAAAGTAAATACATATAGACCAAAAACTAACCACTACCCCCTTAACATTTATGATAACATTTACATCAACATTGTTCAGTTACTGGTAAGGAATCATATTTTCCCTCTCAGATTTTCTGTAATAGGATTTTATGTACCGATTAGCTCATCTTTTGAAATCTTATTAATACATTTATTTTTTTCTCCTATGTGTATGAAGGAGACAAAAGGCAGGTTGCCTGTAACGAGTGTCTCCCCCAGAGTCAAAAGAGTGACAGATAGCCAAATTCAAGGAACGTCGAGGTCAAAATGCCTGGATACACAAAGTTTAAAACAGTTTAAGTCATAGGATGAAGACAAAAATAACTGAGGGAGAGAGTTCCAGAGTTAACTAGTTGAGTAGAAGAAAGAATGAGAAACTATCCCAATATATATATGAGAGAGAGAAGGAAAATAAGGGGTGCCTACCATGCGAGAAAAGGGGAAAAGGGAAAATAAAAAGTAAGAGGAACAGGCAGACAAGAAATACGAAAAGAGTAAAATGTAAGAGGGACAGGAAGAAGACCCACTGGAACATTCTTGATTGGAGGGGGAATACATTAATATCTGGCACCAATACAAATGTAGAAAAGGTAGACGAGAAGGAGAGTGTGTGATAGAATATATAGGATGAGGGGATGAGGTAAAGTGTATAAGGTTTGGGTAGGGACTTAATATTTTTTGTTTTCGTTATACACACATGCACTCACACCCACACTCACTCTCCCACTCTCTCTCACTCTCACTCTCTCTCTCTCACACACGCACTCTAACTTTCTATTTATCAATAATATATTATACTAAGCTATTTCTCAATATCTCTCTTGATGTATGCATTAGTGCTGTACATCATTGCATATGTTAACCGAATTATATACTATAGTTGATTGGACTTGAGTGGATTATGGATTTTAACGATGTAATAGTTAATATATAGTTTTTTTTTACGCTACCATACGAAAGTAGAGGTATATAATTATATTATTAAATACAAAAAAACAAAAATATTGTGCTGAAGGG